>JAEUYN010000978.1:600000-1006690 GCA_018257835.1 Euura lappo | reverse complement strand
GGGTATTTTCGATTATGCAAAGGTTTTTTGTACTACGTGGCTGAAAATCGGTTTCTTTATGTAAAATTGACCCAGGAACACGAATATGGCCACAGATTTGACCTACGAGAAAAACCTACAATAATATTAGCCAAAAACACCCGAAATTGACCAAAAAAGTCCCAAATCTTGGGGAAATGGTCCAAAAAAAAATGTTTTCGACTTTCTGAGGCAGCAATCTTGTAGGAAAAGAGCCAACGAATCCAATGATCACACCCCCAGATTTCTAGGACGAACCGTTCAAGAGATACGCGTTGTCAAAGTTGGAGAATCTTGTTTTTCTGGCAATAATGGACTTTTTTGACCTCTTTGGACAAATGTCCGACCTAAAGGCCTATTTTGCGGCATCCACCACGACTATCTAAATCGAGTATCAATAGGTTATTTTCATCAAATGAGATTCGTCAGATTCTGGTCAAAATAATTAAATGTACTTTTCCATGAAATAAAATAATAAGAACCCTTAAAAAGGTCCATTATTTGCAGAAAAATCAAGATTTTCCAACTTTGACAACGCGTATCTCTTGAACGGTTCGTCCTAAAAATTTGGGGGTGTGGTCATTGGATTCTTTGGCTCTTTTCCTACAAGATTGCTGCCTCAGAAAGACGAAAACATTTTTTTTTGACCATTTCCCCAAGATTTGGGACTTTTTTGGTCAATTTCGGGTGTTTTTGGCTAATATTATTGTAGGTTTTTCTCGTAGGTCAAATCTGTGGCCAGATTCGTGTTCCTGGATCAATTTTACATATAGAAACCGATTTTCAGCCACGTAGTCCAAAAAACCTTTGCATAATCGAAAATACCCAAATTCGAGTCAAAAATGTGAAAAAAAACTGTAACTCGGCCAATAAATTTTTTCGGGACATAATATTTTGGCTTTTGACTACTCTCCAGGTAGGTAACATGCTCACAAAAAATCAGCCAAATCGAAGGGGGTGGGTGACAGGCCCGGCTTTTCTTAAATAATTTTGTCATAGCTACAGCTGAGAAATACATGAATGAGCGAAAATCACGTTTCTAGACACAACTTGTATAATAATGGAGATAATTGGCTGCAATCTGTGGTCAATTAGCTTCCGGTCAGGCTTCAGCTCTGGTTCAAATTGCAGCCCAATCGACTATGCTCATCCTGCTATATTGGCTTTCATGTCAATACCTATGGAATTTGATTTGTGATATGTATTATTGAGTATGCTCACAGATCTCCTCTCACAAAAATTTCAGAGGTACACTTGAGGATTTGAACCCACGACTTACAGATTAGTAGGCTAAGCTCTTGTCCACTTAGCCACCTATCGACATGTTCCGTATTGAATGAAATAATGAAAATTATTGAAAAAAGCTCAAACTTTTACATGACCTGCTTCAAAATTATTTTTCATAGTTCTGTGCAGACAGATACACGAAGCGAGTCCTGGTCTTGAATCGCCCCTCGATACTGAATCCACATGACTGGACGTTGTCGATGTCTTCCTCTGTCCGTCAGATTCAGTAATAAAAAGTAAAAGATCTTCCAGTCCTTTGTGTTTCTCGGTATGAATAAAATACCCGCTTCGCTTTACATGCGGGTAGATACATATATTCTGATTGACTGTCGCTATTGTTTATACAAAGTTTCTCGAACGCTGCCTCCGGTTCGAACCAGTGAGGAATAGTTTTGAATGAATTAAGGGAGTTTATGCTAATAATTGAGATAATAATGATGAATTGAAACAATACGGTTAGAGCAGCAAGGAATTCAACCATTAGGATTTCGTAACGGCACATCGATTCGATGAAGAGGTGCATAAACATGACCCTCGGGGTGTCTGTGATGTCCGTCTGACTTATTCAGGGTATTTTCTCACCTCAGGACTCCTGGGGTCGGACCATCGACGTATATCGAGACCGATTGACGCCGCTCTGTAAACCATTGAAGGTATCCTTTACCTCGCCGTTTTCGGATGTATATTTTATGTCGAAACTCTTTCCGCGTGTCTTCTTTGAGGTGCAGTTTTTGTTTATTCATTTTCATTTTCTTGTGAAGTTGACAGAGCTCTTTGCTTCTTCGATAAAGTGCATATATGAGATGGAGTATTTTTCACACAGTGTATGCACATATTATTCGTTGCAGGTACTCGGGTACAAACAGCTACTCGGATATATACGTCAACATATGTTGACGCTTGGTTCTGGAAAGATTTTCACGCGGTAACCAACCAAGAACTATACCAAGAAACTCGAGGAGACGCTCTCTACCGCTACTCTTGCTCTTGCTCTTGCTCTTGCTCTTCCTCTTGAGCACCTTCTTCAAACGCTAGTGCCTCAGTCTCGAAACGCACTCTTTTAGCATATATATGATATATCATACTCGAAAGACGAGAGGCTGTCGTGTGATTCTGGTTGCTTTATTTATCTCACATTCAAGTAGGAGATACTGCTTTTACGTCACTATTCAGTAGAGTAGGTACCTACCTACAAAAGGACCCAGAGTCCTGCCAATCAATAGCCATTTTTAATTGGTTCTCCTAAATTCTCAACGCTGAAATCAGTTTGGAAATGAATTTAGCCGATGATTCCGAAATCAGGATGTGGAAGACGACGGTTGAGCCGGCAGAACCTGAATCGGTAAAGTGAGGAAGTTGTGAGCTACTCCCTATAGTAATTTGTCTGAACGATAAAATAACCTTCGTCACGGTGAACTTGGTTGAGAGATATCTTTAGAGAAAAACTTTCTAGACTGGAGAAACACGCAATACCTATTTTGACGTTTACGTGTTCAACGTCTCGACGTCGTATTGTTACTAAAGTTTATCGTGAGATTCTGACAAATAACGAGTAACAAATCTTTAAGTGGATTGTTTTATTCTGTACGTCCGCGTCCATTGTTCCAGTCATACACTTTTGAATATAACTCTTATAAAACTGAAAACAATCCCCTCGAATCACTTATAAACTTTGAATTTAATGGGATAACTGAATCCACTCTGACGAAGCCGCGACAGGATTTAGATTTTATCTACTATGAAATTTATCTTCGTAAAACTTCGTTCAGAAATTCTATCCGTTCCGTTACAACACGCTTTTCTCATTTTCATATAAATTATCATGTCATACAGGTTTTTTTTTTAAGTTTAATTTTTGCGCCAGAATTTTGATTACGGTTTCTTCAAACTGTACATTTGCGTTAGAAAGATTAGGTGATTCAAAAGGACAATGAGTCTGATGCGAAAAATATTCGTGGACGAAGTGAATCCGTTTTGTCACAGTGAGGCTGTTTCATGAATTTCAGCCTTATACCGTATAGATTTACCCGTGTAGTTTTTGTGCCAACTGTCCCGCGTAATTGGAAAAGTCAATTCGTTACCGCCGTTTTTGTAATAAGAGAGACAATTGCAAATAACATCTGACCGGAAATAACGTGCCGCTATAACAACAGTATTGCGTCGTTAGAGGTTACAACGCGCGTAAAGCTCGAGGGGATACATTCTGAAAATTGTGGATGAGCTGGAAGAGAAAGAAAAATAGTTCTAGTAATTCGTTGAAACTCGTCAAAGCCGAGAACCTAATTCCGAAATGAGCTTGTACGACAATTTGGTTAATCGTTTCAGAGCTTTCATCAATACCAATGGAACTCGTATTCGGGTTAATTTACCGGCTCATGTTTCCCCCAGTGTAGAATCAATCGACACAGAAATCCTAAGCGTGTTATGATATCGAATTTCATTGATGAATCACAGTTGAAGTTCGATTATTTCAACATGGAAAAATAACGATATCTGTGATATTTTTTTCCGTTATTCTTTTTCCGCAATCAGTCGGAAATCCTGGAAGTTATTCAACTTGGAAATTTCGATTTTTATACCGAAACACTTCACAAATACTGGTACAAATAATTGTTTGGGATGGCAACTGAATTAAGGCCTCAAATTTTATCAATTTCTTTCAGAATTGTATCATTTATTCGGTTTCAAATCTGAAACTATGAAAATTAATGACTCCTACGCTTTGGAATATCAGCAAAAATGCGCTCAGAATGAAAATGCCATTGAAAGAATATGGAAAAGGCCACATTCCGGTTTTCTAGTCTCGAGACTGGATGACATTTTGCGAGGGTGGTTTTTACTCCGTGTGATTAGCTGCAAAGCGAGGAAGCAGGGAAGTTTTCAGTATGGCAAAAAAACCTCGGTGCATAGCTTGGCAAAAATTGCTCCGGCCATTAGAGAAGCTTGGTGGGAACAATACAAATTCCGTTTACCATAATGACTCTCTTGAGAATTTCTAGACGAATACGTATCATGTATATAACTTCACACGCGTATCTGTCAACCCTTCGCAAGGATACGGTTTACCCCTGGCACGTGAATGCTCGATAAAATCGTGTAACCATCTACTGAGGTTGTACGATAATTAGACACGGAGGATCATCACTCTCGGGGAGTATTCGCAATTTCGCCACCCATTGGATAGTTCTTTTCACCCTCGAGCCGTGTGCGACGGTCTTGAATTGTGATTGAGTGAATGGTTTCAGCTGTACTGGTTTTCCCTGTGAAACTGATAAACGCATGACATCGATATTCGATACCATTTCAATACCTGTAACAGGCGAAACAAGAATCGATGATACGTGTCTGAATATATATTCTCACTACACTAGAGTAGCCGATTTATTTGCTTCAGTTCGAGCTGAACTATTCATAGATTTACAGCTAGGGCACAACATAAAAATGCATTCGACAGAATCAAAAGTACTTTGAAATGGAACAATTTTCTCTATATCGTATGGTTGGAAAACTGTTCGATTGTAAATTTATTTCTAACTCATCACATCAGATATAGAATGAAAAAAAAATAATCACATGTTATATTGAAATTATAATCTTCTTAGTTTTGCTCACGTTTTTTTTTTATCTTTCGATTTATCAGACATTGAAGAATCGATTTAAATCTCGTGGACTTGGCCGGTTCTTGAAACCACTATAAAACACAACACAAGGAGGAAAGCACTTCAGAAAAGAACTTCGATCCTGAACGAATTCTAAAAGAATTGATACACTTTTTCGTTCGAAGAATCTTCACTCTCTAAAAATGTCAGAGAATAAACTGCAGTCATAGAGTATCTAATCATCATCAAACGACATATTGACGCAGAGTTTATCTATTCATCTTCTGCGACTGTGACTGAAGTCATTTTGAAATGAAAATGTGAAAGTTGCTGATTTTTTTAAAAAGATTGATAGAAATTCGAAAATTGAGAGACAAGAGACAAGAGACAAGAAGTACTCTTCTGTACCTACATTTCAAGTGTTCGAGGAAATAAGAAAGCAATTTTGTGAGAAAGCAAATGTACCAACAACTGTCATTTATTAATCCCTCTTCGTTCCAGCCTGCCAATTATGTTCCAGTAGAGTTTCGTGTTTTTTGATTGAAAAAAATCTTCGATTATTAACCTGTCAGTGAATCCAGCCCTCAGGGTGTACAAGGGCACGGAAAAGCCGGCTGAATTAGGTTCTGACAGTTCCCATTTTGTAATAATTCGGCGAATCAAAACCAATTCCTTTTTTTTATATACTTTTAGCTCATAAAATTACATTATTAAAACTGGACGTGAAAAGTGTACAAGTGTACTTCTATACTTCTCTTTTTTTTATCACACTTTCACGTTCAAAATTACCGGCGTGGAGATAGCAACCCTTTTTCCTCGGTGCGCGGTTGGAACCCTGTAAATATTAATCAGATTGTTAATGTACTCCAATCTGTCGAGGGGCGAAGTGGATTGGAGCATGTAAAAGAAAAATGGTAAAAGAGGAACTCAGGGGCTTTGGCTTTACGACTTAAACCAGGGCTCGGTGCTTAATGCGCTTTAGCTTGTTTATTTATGCCTCATTCCTTGTCATCCTTATTACCTTATGTAATAACTCGATTCGCATTCTGATCCTGGGATATATATTCTATGCATAGTTGCGCAATTAGTCCCAGTCCAGCTCTTCCTCCCGCAATTAGAAAGTGAAAGGTTAACGTGCCAGACGGACAATGCCGATGTATACGAGGCTCTATAACGGTCAGAACTTCTGGTCCATCCCAGAAACTCACAATCAGCAGCTGAGACGGGTACTATTGCCAACAAACATTTTTCAACTCTTGCCGAAGTCATTTCCGAACAATTCAACTGTAAAGTCTAACTCCGGTTACGTCGTGGACTTTTCCCGGAAAACTTGAACCGGAGAGAAATAAAAGCTGGACGTCACAATAGCAAAGAAAAAACAAAAAAACTCGGAAGGAAATGACTGACGAAGAGGGGCTTTGTCTAAGACGCGGAGTAATACAAGCGGAAACAGCACTTCAGGAGCACACATGACAAGATTGAAGCGCCTCTGGCGAGTGAAACTAGGAAGTATCGAATATCACTGATTCGGGCGAGTAGTTTCACAAAATTTTGTACACAAAGGTTTTTCAAGTCACTGATCACGAATCTCAAGTAAGCTTGTTGATGGAATCTCAATCCATCAAAGAAGGTGGAACTGGGAGAATTAAGGCTCCGTAGTAAAATTCTCAAAATGAAAGATGGTGGATTGTACTACATTATACAAAAGTAAATTTAAAAATAATCAGAACACAATTTACGAATTTAGGGACAATCTCTGCGTTCAATGGGAAATCATAGTATTTTTATATACGCATTATTACTGCCAACTATACTATTCTATACTAATTCTTGTTTCTCAATCTATCATTTGTCATTATTGAGAGGATGACTACAGGAACCTCGATTTTCCATGAATGCCTTAAACTGCGTTCTAATCAGTTTTATTCTGATTACAATATCTCACCACAGTGCAACCACCGTCAACATCATCTTCCATTGAGAAGTGCCACTTCTTGTCAACTGCGGGCTGCTTTTCGACCAAAATGCGATGAAAAAGCCATTTATTATTATGTACAATCGAACCTCACTCCTTTGACCGAGTCGGGACCAGACGTAATCAGCTCTGTGCCGAAAAGTGGGGCCCCCACTCCCCGTCAGTAAGATGACAGCCGCTCAAAGAGCTCATGGTCAAAGAAGTGAGGTTCGAGTGTAGATGACGATGCAATCAGAGGTCGACAATCTTGTTACGTTTGCTAGTGGGAAGAAGAGATTGAACCTTAAACAGGAGAACGTACTTCTTAAAAGCGTCCAAATCACACTTGTTTTTGACTATTGTAAATAAATCAGTAAATACTCTCTGTGAGTTGAATTCATGTGTCAAGTTATAGGTACTAAAATATCTTCTTGACCAGAGAGACGGAAACTGTATTATGGTCAATTTTTTTTTTTTTGGTCATGTTCCGCGCATTGTTTAGGTTTGCCGCTGGGGTAAGGTTGGGATGGTCGGCTCAGGGTTCTGAATCAGAGCCAAAAAACGAGGTGGGTTTTTTTAAAAGCGACCGGCTCAGTAGTACCGTCGCCTTATGATACTCCGTCTTCTCACAGATATCGCATGCCTCATGCAAATTTCGAGTATTTGTACAGTTCCACGTAACCCGTTGAAGAGAAACGTGGTGATTTGAGGAGGTTAGGGGCTCCGCTGCTCCCGGTTTCTGGTATCCCAAAGCTTTGTGTATCAGGTGCGTTAGTCACGTTTCCTCATGGCCGCAATGATTTGAATCTGAAACGCGCATCGGTGTCCTAAACGCTGGAGGGTTCAGCTATGCGTAGGAGTATAAATGGGGTGAAGAGAAATAAGGGGCTGGGACCGGATCGCCCGAACCCTTGATGTAATTTCGTTAGCGACACACGAATTAACAAGCATTGATTACACCCGGTACAAGTTCGGTTTCTCAGTAAAGGAATGAGAAAACGACGCAGTCTTTCTGTTCTTGTTTCTCATTTCACTGCAGGATCTCATTCCAGTCTTCGTGCGGTTGAGACTCTTCTCTCTTATCGACTTTCGCGTGTGCTTTGATCCCCGCGATATCTTAGTCTCTTTGTTTTTCGCCTGTTTGGATCCCTCGAAATTACCTAGAGAGGATATTTCAAAATCGTGGAAACCCTCCCCTTTCTCAAATAGCCGTACCCATCGGTAGTTTGATTTGTAACAAACGTATACTATACCCTACTATCGGGAATACTGCGCTCGTATAACGTTTGATCAAGATATATTGCTTCGGGCGAGAAACTAACGTAGGTACTATGCGGGTATTACATTCGCACGCAATTCTACGGGACTATAGCCGGACCTACACCCTTAAAAATACACGGTTTATCTACGACCGTCTATTAACCACGTAATACGATAAGCGGTTACTCTAAAAAGAAGCCGTTGAAATCGTGCTGCAGATCTTGGCCAATTTTCAGTTTCGCATTCCACACTCGGCGTCGCCATTGATTTTTTTGTTGATTGTACTTCTCAAAGCCAGTGGTAAAAATTCTATCGCTTAATTATCAAATGTGTACCTAAAATGCTTCGTTTTTATTTTTTTATTTTTTAATATCGTAAGCGTGAAGCGTGACCGTCATCCTTGATGAGGGGTGGTCGTTGATAAGGAAGCGACAGCCTGCTCCGTGTCCTTTCGGGACACGACAAGCCTCGAAGAATAAGGTTGCACGTAATAAGCTAAATAAACTGGAGCGAACGCCGTAGTTCCGTTTGTGCCTTGTATCGATATCCGATCGAAATCTCGGATAGTTAGACACGCCGAGGCCGAGGATGCTTGACCTGAACAACGACCATTTTACACGTACACCGCTCGTTCATACACGAGCGAAATGCCCGGATTGTCAGAAAAGTTCGAGGACCCGACATCGGGCGAGGGTGGAAAATGCCTTATACGAGCCAATAAATTTGAAAGTTGTAAAACCAGCTTCTTTCGCCCATGACAAACCTTAAATTGCAATTCACTTCTGACCCGGGGATAAAATTACTTTTTCCTTTCCACCTTTCTTACTTCTCATCCATTTTCTGGGCTCGCCTTGTTCCTTCACCGAGTTTCATTCCTAAGAATCTTGGGACTTAAGATCCAGGATCTAGTTTTTTTTTTTGTTTTTATGAAAGGAAGCGGCTAATTGTGTCGATTTTTTTCCTCCCCCTCTTTCGTCTTTCTCGTTCTGGTTTTTAGCAGCTTTGCAAAAGCAATATTCTTGGTCTTTGTAACAATTTTTTCTTGTCTTTTTTTTTAGTAAACAACGCGGTGCCACTTACCCCGAGACCCCAGCATCCATCTCTTTGCGGTAAGAGAGAGGGAGAGGGAGGCTGGGGGTTCGGTCGTAGTGGTAGCGTGGTTGTGGAAATACGAAATGAGTAATAAAGGTGCGCCCGGGTTATAGAACCGGGTGAAAAACTCGAGGAAATCTCTGCAACTTTTATTAGAGTGGAGAGAGTAGCAATTCCATTACCAACTTGATTTGTTGCTAGACATAAAATATAGAGGTGCAGGAAAACTAACGCGTAACACCGCGGGAACTCCGTGGATTAGGAACACGGTCTTAACCCGAGATCATTCAGTCAGCTCTAAATAAACGAGGATAAATAGCAGACTATGTGGCAAGTGCGGAAACACGGTGATACATCTGAACGGCTATAGTGTTCCAATTACACGGGTATTTCTACGAATGCACTGTGAGTCCAGGCCAGTGCTACAATATGGCGCACATCGAGGGGTGATCCACTCTAAAAAAAATTACATACAACAGACCGAGGGGGAAATAACTCGAGATTTGGGTGACACATTAATTCCAAGGGTTGAAGTAATTCAGAATTATTCATTTGATTCAATTACGTGATTCTTTCAATTCAGATTAATTCAGCTCAATTCATCTTAATACAACTTAATTCAACTCAATTCAACCTAATTCAACTTAACTCAACTCAATTGAGCCTAATCAAACCTCATTATTTCAGGTCATTCTCTGTTAATTCGGTTGATTCTCATTAATTCAGGTAATTCTCATTAAGTCAAGTGAATTGTGAATTATTTCATTGAATATTGACATTTCAATTCAACGAGATATTTCCCCCTCGCACCAGACTTCAAAGACTTCATGGGATTTCGAAGGACTTCACGAGACTTCTTGGAACTTCAGGGACTCCGATCAAGAGACTAGAAGGGGGGGACTTCAAGGAATTTCAGAGTTGGCGGAGACAACACAATTTATCAACATTTTTGGAGTAGTAGACATTCTTTGTTGCACCAAACAGCAATTCTAGATGTACATTTTGACTCGTTTGGAAAATTAACCCCTAACCTAACCTCCCTAACCTCCAATGAATGTTGACATAACCTCAAATATAAGGAGTCTAGCGCCACTGAGCGAGGATCTGAAACGTTGCTCACGCCCGGTGGCGCCACCTACCCACTGAGTTACTCTTGAATGCGCACGCGAAAAAGACCCTAGGATGGAAAGATGTACGCATTTTCAAACTTCGCTTTTGTTCACTGTTCCGAAAAAGTTGGGTACTTTAACGAAACCATGGAGGCATCGAAGAATAAACTTTTTCAACAAACATCGAACGTTAATTATCCCGAAAAATCAGCGTCCTTTCACACAGACGAATCGCGCTGTGTGTACGTTGATAAAATATACCGCGCGACGAAGCTCGATTTTCCGATTTCCGAGTGAACAAAAGCCCCGTTTTATTTCGAGCTTTTAATTTCGTGTAGCTATCAACTACCCGGCACGTACCCGGCTCTTCCACTACCCCAACAGAATCAACTGCCGCTAATCAAGCGCTTTGACTATCGCTTGCAACAGCTTTTGTGTTCCGTGCTTCGAGAGCTTTCGGGTTAAATAAGTACGCCGACGCAATTTCTACTCTGTTCGAACAGAGTTTCGAATAAAATCCGCGATTCATCTCGCAGAAATCTCATCTGCAATTACAGTAAAACCTCGTTAACAGCAGCGGGCCGGGGTGGATTATGCTGCTACGTGTGGTCCCCCACTCTTCCATGCCTCACCGCAGGCCCGAGTCTCACCTCCGTCAGCTCGAGCGCTGAAACTACAGGAGTGGGGGAAGACCGCTCACTCGCAGCGGAATTCGCTCTTAACGGGGTTTCACTATAGTCACACGCTTAAAAAAATTGTTACGCCTGAATTCCGCCAAGCTCTTCAGCGTTCTGACTCGAGATTATTAGAATTTAGGTACCCCAAGTTCAGACTGGATTAAATCCGGGTGGAGAACTCGTGCTAATGTAGGTGTCCGCCGCAAGCTTAATGCTAAGACAAAACGGTGTATGTAATAACACGCATAAGGAAGAAAGATTAACCGTGTGGGCTGCATGGGGAGAACTGGGGAAGGGCCCGCGGTGAAACAGAACAAATCCTGGAGCTTGGCGAGGTGGCTTGCAACGAGCGGTCCAGCCAGAGCCAACTTAAGAACCAGACCAAATTGGATCGTGCCGAGTTAAGCCACTGGAATGGGGAAATTAGGGATTACAGAGATGCTGGATTTCAAATTTTTCAACGCATAAGTTCACCATTTCTATCTACCGATACTTTTCCTTCTATTTTCGAACCTCGTAATTCTTCAACGCTTTTTCTCAGGGCACACCATGCGTGTCGCCCCCGATCGGGAAGAAAGTGGCGATAAGAAACCGATGGGTCGAAAAAAAGGGAGGGAGAAAAAGTCCCTATATGCGTAACTTTATTACGATCGCTAGGATGACGGAAAGAGGGAGCTAAAAAGTTCGGTTAAAAAGAGAGAAGGGGTTAGTTTTGTGGTTCAGTTCCGAGAGAAGAAGGAAAATCGTAACAGGTGCAGAACATCTTCAGAGACAAAGAAGGATCCTCTTTGAGATCCCAATGATAACGAACTGCAATTATAATTTAATTAGGCGAAATTAGAAATGTGAAAAATTTCACCTCGTTTAAATTTAATTATATTATAATTTCATCAAATTTTCAACCTCCTACCTACATAATGAAATATCAGACGCCAGCCGGATTTTCAAGGACTAATTATTAAACAGTATACCTATACCTAACCGCACTTGATAACCCGATAACTCGACCCTATTTTTAATCACGAATATATATAATCTCAAGCTTTTCCTCAATTCGGTCTCAGATCTAGCGCCCCAATAAAAATTGTTGAACAAAATTCCACACCCTAAGATTTGTGTGAATTGAATTAAGATCGAAAGAACCTTCGGACACATTCGTGAAAGAACAAGAAGAATGTTTAAAAATCATGAAGAGTCTGAATTCATATGTCAATCAGAAACTTCAATATGTCCCGTTTGAATAAATATGTACATACGTATAATCCTAGTAGACGTGGATAAAGTTATAGATACTGAATCCCATGGTGGGTATTATAGATAGAAGTTCGAACGTTTCGTGAAGTAGAGGAAAAATTTTGTCGCACGATGCGAAATCGTATTACGATACGTATTGATATGCATGTCACGGAAAGATATATTTCGCATTCGATATTTCGCATTGTGATTCGTTTGCAAAACCACCCCATCAATTTCCACGCTATTCAACGAAAAAAAGAACGAAAGAGAGAGAGACAGAAAAAAAACTACAAACAGAAATAAAAAGGGAAAAAACGGCTCAAAATATTTCAAAAGTTATCAGAAACTTTCAGATCGGAATACCACCCGAACAATATCACTCGCAACAGAGTTTCCAGACTTTATTTGCACAGATCATAGCGTCACAAGATTTAATGCCTGTCTGAAAACTGACGTGAAAGTATCAGAAACAAGATTTTTATTTCCATGCTGTCATTGTGCAGAATGTTTTTGAATCAACATTCATTTTTAACGAACATACCAAATTTAAAAATGCTGCTTAGCACAAACTTTTGTTGTAGAATTTTGAGATCGTATTTGTTTCATAATCTCACAAGGGAAATTTTTAAGCCAGCAGATTTCGTAAATCGCGCGTGTGTCCCGCGATGAAGAAAATTGGAGGAGAAAGAAGAGAAAAAAAAATGAAAGATGAACAAGATAAAAAGTGGGGGGATGAAGAAAAAAGTATAAAGCTTATCTTTCCAGGTCGTTTGCAATTGTGGTGCGGTGGTGCAGGAATAGAGCCAAGGGATCACCCGATTTCACGATTTTACGAGTTTTATTTCCATTCATATATTCGGAAAAGGGTATATATATAGTGCAGCCCTTCGCGGTCTTCCTACGTATTCAAATCACCGTACAGATCGATCATTATGCCGTATACCCTATATATACACTCCATAGTAATATGGGTGCGAACATTTTTCGCGAGTTAAAATACCCGCAGCTGCCGTATCATCGGGTTTGGTTAGTCCACGGTATTGATTTAGCCAGATATCGTTAAACGCGTCGACTATCTCTCTAGCCCACGTCGTAATTTAACAAGCTACCCTGCAGGGTAATATTCAAGCCTGTATAACAGCCTGCAGACAAGTATTGGTCAGATTTGCACAGCGGTAAAGCGAAGCGGAAGGGAAAGTAGTTGGCGGACAGTTCCGGATGCTGCAAAGGGTTGAGGGCTGCTACTCCACCCGACGCCCCGACGACGCTCGACGCTCGACGCCTGGGGGCTTGCGACGCCTGGCCATGGCGCCGCGGTTCGAGAGGGTCGTTTGTAACTGTTATCGCAAGAGACTTACAAGCTCACTTACTAGCCCCACCATCTATTGTTCATCCGAAGGACCGCGCTTCCACGTTCTGCGGCTCTTTGTACGCTCTATATTGTCGACGATTTGTCTGCAATGGGAAATTCCACCAGACCATTCCCTGCAACGCTGCAACCGAACCTTTTACTCCACCCGTCGACGAACGGCATGCCAATTAACAACGTGCGTCGATTCTGGCTGGTCCAAGTTTAAAAGAAACAAACTCTTCTTTTACGTTGTGAGCTATAGGCTACAGATTTATTTTCAACAGAGAAGGAAGTGCAATCAGGCACCATCCCAATATTACGTAGCCCACCCCCAATCATTATATTTGATATTTATTTCTAACTTATATGAAAAATTATCCGTCATTTCAATATCACGTAACGTTCATGTTCAACCCCCCCTTCCCGTACTCCAATGGACATGATATACCAGAGCGTATAAGAATCGATCGATCTGCTATTGATAATAAAAATATGGCACCCTGACATCTGGTGCTAAAATATTGTACCACTCGAATAAGTGGGCTAGTTGGGAATCGAAAACTCCCAGACACGGATTACTGTTATCATAGTACATGATTCTTACTGACTAATTTTTGTGAGAAAATATCATAATTCTAAATCCGTTTCTCGCCGAAATAGTAAGCAATGTATGGTAGCTCTAAGTTGGCTCTCATCGTCAGCTTAGGCCGTGGTATGTAGTTTCGATCCCAATATCGGCTGCAGTGTATTCATTATAGTTCCGAATTCTGAAGAGGAGCTACGTTCAGTGAAACAGTAAAGCCCCACTTATCGCCGCTAGAGGGATGTGACTAGCCTCCAATAGTTCAATCGCAGTAGTTTGGTAGCCGATTAGAGTCGAATCAGGATCTCATTCAATTCTCAATAATCTCTTTGTCGAATGTCAACGTAGTAGAGAATCGCAAAAAATATTCGGGTGAAAAAACGCAGAGCCGCTTTGGCAATCTTCGAGACACTTGATTCGCATCCCTTTGAACCGTTGTCGTGGCAAGTTTGAATTTTTGTCCAATTTTGGAGGATTATTTTTTGGGGTGATTCTTTGAATCGGGTCGTTAGTTGATCCCTTTGAAACGTTATCCGCAAGCGTATTAGGATGCAACCGAGTCCACGGCCACGGTTAGGCAGTGCCCTATGGTAGGATCGAGAAGTTCTTGGTAGAAATCCAGCACGGTGACTGGTTCGTTCATTGGAGTACTTTGTACGATGTTCGTAAATTCGATTATAACCTTTGAGGAACCCGTGAGCCCGTTACACTCGTCAGCCGCCGTTGACGATCCTTTGAATCTTAAGACCGGGATCATCTGATCAACCGGTAGGGAAACATCAAAACACGGATCGAAAAAGAATAAGGGATGAAGATGGTCGAGAGTAACGTTAAAAGCAATCTAACGCTGATGCTACTGCGATGCTTTGCAGAAAAAGTAAGAAGAAAACTTCATCTACATACACGGATACTCTAAAACTCGATTCCATGAGTGGAGGCTAAGGAAGTCGTGTTTTGAGTCCAGTCCGTCGATTTCAGAAAGTACGACTAACTCGATTTTCGGTCAACTAGGACTGTAGAAGATTTTCCACCGGCTATACACACGAACGCGTAATTTCGCCTGATTTTCTTTGATTTCTATGATTTACCAATTCTGGTTGATTTCTGCTGGTTTTCTATTATTTCAAAATGATTTCGAAGAGTTTCAGCTGATTTCGTGGTGATTTCGAGGAATTCATCACTCTAAACAAAATGTCTTTATTGATCATTCCACGGGTCACTTAACTACGAATCATGATATGAGTTTTGGAATAGAAGAGATGAGTTTTGGAATCGCATCTCCATGAAAGACGCAGCAGAAATGAACCATCGTCAAAGGATGAAATAAGAGAAATCAAAATACATGAAATCACGCCACGTTTGATTCCGGACATAAGAGGTGAAGAAGTGGTTGAAAAATGGCTACCCAATACCCATCGATGTCGGTTTCGTGTTTGATAAAGAAAAGGTGAAGATTCATGGCATGGTACAGAGTGATGCTTGTCGCGTGAGTCGTCCGTGCTGTGATACTTCCGTGTTTCTAGATTTTATCTCTTTGATATGAAGCAGTTCGTAAAAAGGTAATAAATGTTAAAACGGGAATCGAAGTGGGGTAAAAGCGTAAACGCGGCCACGCGCCCGTAAATCCCAGGTTTTTTTTTATGGGTTCTGGAGACAGCTGGTACCCGGAGAGTATTCACGAGCTGCATACCCCATATCCTAGGTTTTCCCCGCGATCCGCATGGCAGAAACGCAGAAATGGCGAGGAATTCTAGGCTGAGTGGAGAGCGGGCAGGCGATGAAATCCCTGGCGTTTTTATCGCCTGCATAAAGGTTCTGATAACCACTGTGAAAAACAACAACTGCCATCTATGCATAATCCGCATAAGTCCTCTCTTTCAGAACCCAAACGTAGAGAAAATTTCTCTACACCCTGGTATAATGTAATGGGACATAAAAAAAACCTGCTAGCAAAATTTCCCCCGGGGTGATATTTGATTAAAATAAGAGAAAAAAATCAATAAAAAATTGGGGAGGAAAAATTCTGTTTTAGTAGTAAAAGCTCAGAAATTCCATCATACGAGTGCAGATTCGATATGCTTCATTTTCGGATTATCCATTTTCTTCGTCCTTTGAGCTTTATTTTGATTACAATATCGGATATACTATAACAATGAATGACAACAAAAAATTTTGAGAATCGATGTGTTACATGCGCACACTTTTTGTGTGTCGAAGTTTCCAAATGTAGAGATGATAGTTTTTTTCCAAGAGGCTGTTTACTCTGATTTTGGGTGTACAGCTGCCCTGCTAAAAATTCCCGAGACGACCAGTCAGGACCTTGTTCCAAATTACGACGTGGGGAATGGACCTATGTGGACCCATGTGGTCCTGACTCGGGAATTCACTTTTCTGAAGTGAAAAAGGGCCCTACTAAAAATTCCCAAGTCAGGACCTCATGGGTCCACATAGGTCCATTCCCCACGTCGTAATTTGGAACAAGGTCCTGACTGGTCTTCTCGGGAATTTTTAGCAGGGAGGTGACTTTCGGCTTCCAAGGACTTCCGAAGACCTCCGAAGACCTCGGAGTCAATAGCCGCCCGTTATTTTCACAAGGTATTTAATTTCCTCTCAATGTGAGCCAGGGATTTTTCTATTCGAATAAGAACAATTTCAATACAAACATTAAGCTTGTGTGCCTTTACTGATTTTGTTACTATACCTAATTGAACGACAACAGAATAACTTTCGACTATAGTTGGTGTGCATTGAACGAAATAGTATGAGGAAGATACTGTCTTCGGTTCTAAGTTATCATGTACACGATCTTAGAAAATGTGATTAGTGAAAAATCCTTTAGTAGCAAATGCACTCATTCGTCGAGATTTAGAGATACTTTTTTTAAGAATATAAAAAAATGAGAGTATCTTGAGAGTTTGTTACATCTATTATCGAATCTCGCCATAGGTTGATATCAATTTTGAAAAGAGAGACATTTTCGAAAAATGAACGAGCTGTAACTGAAGGTTTAGCTACTCGTTGCGATGCATTGATGATCCGCCAGATGAACCGATTCACCGAAAGTGTCATAATTGCAAGAATTTCTCAATCATTCTTTACTCTTACTCTAAATATTCCTCAAATATGACGCTACTGGGAATCGTGAAAAGATCTCAATCGATTTTTTATTCAAATTGACGAGTGTATAATCCTCAAACCGCAGAACGCATCATTTTTCACGTAATTACAACATAATTCTCATGTAATTTTGATAATTTCTGTCAGTTGTTTCCACGTATTTTAACAGCGGGCTGGATTCCGCTGGTGATTACATTGCGGTTTCGATATTAATTGGAATTAGAACTGAGCTCACTAATTAGAACGTCATATGAGACCGCGGAATTTCCAAATGAAGGGGTTATGAAGCGAGGAGTTTATGCGGACATGCACGTGCACAGAAGTGGTTCAAAAGCAATAAGCTGTACCATTCACTCAAAGCCTCTGATCCTGCCACTATAGTCATTATTTACTCTTCTTACCGACCTTACCGGGTTTTCACTGATAGCAAAGCCTACGCGTCGCGAGCGCGGAAAAGGAACCAAGAGTGCAATTCTAAATGGAATTCCGAAGATATATATCGAAAAACTTCTTTTTTTCATGCAACAATAAAGACGTATTCTTGAAAACTGCACAAAATGGTAATTGTTTGTGCAGTTTTCAAGAATACGTCTTTATTGTTGCATGAAACAAAGAAGTTTTTCGATATATATCTTCGGAATTCCATTTAGAATTGCACTCTTGGTTCCTTTTCCGCGCTCGCGACGCGTAGGCTTTGCTATCAGTGAAAACCCGGTAAGGTCGGTAAGAAGAGTAAAAAATGAGTGTAGCATGCTCTTAACAACCTAAACGACGCAAAGAAGATCGACTTAGAAGATAATTTGGAGGATTTGAGACGCTAGCGAGATTCGACGACATGTGCTGAGCCGCATCCATAACCCTAACGGACATCTCCAATACTTCGTTCAACTGATAAATCTGCGACCAGTGTGAAAGATAAGTTTACTCAATATAAAACAAAAGGCTAATATTAATGAATCTTCCCAGAGACACTTTTAATTAATTTTTTTACAAAAAAGAAAAAAAACAAAATCGTCACTTTTATTCTATACAAATTACCAAGACTGATTTAATATACAAACAACGCTTTACAATTCTATATTTATACATTTTCTATATACAATTTTAATTTTACACGGATCTTTATGATATTTCAAGTATGAATGTGTGTGAATGTATGAATGAATAGACTTTAGATTTGTGAAAAACAAGATTTGATTACATTGAGGATAATTTTATTATATTCTATTGAATAAAAAATTACATCAATTGACGTTCCTCACAATTATAACTTGGTCATAATTTCGTTTGAGTATAGAAAACTAATTTTCTGTATCGTAATATTCCTCACGGTATTTTGTATTCAAACATGAAAGTTATGGTGGTTAGCGAGCGACGTTTGAAAACTTTATTGGCACAGCCTCGGAATAAGAACAGTATGCCCTGCAAATTTCATCCAAATCGGTTTAGCGGTCCGAACGGAATCAAACTTTTGATGCAGGTGTTGTAAATAAAAAACCATTTCACATGCCACGTGACTCGGAAGGAAAAAGCAATCGTTTTTATGAGGGCGTCTGAATGTCTTTATTCTTTTGTATTCGGAATCTGTGTTGGGAAATGGAAAATGTATACGACTGAGCGAATGAATATTTTCAAATTTGATTTTTATTGCTCACAATCTTATGCAGCTTTACATTATTCTCACTGGTATATACATATTCAGTAATGAATTGGAAGACGTGCCGGAAGAAAGTGGTAGTCTCTCGTCCAGCAGATGATTTACGTTCTTCCACAAAATGTTCTTCAGATTAGCACAAGCGGTTTCGAATATTCCGCTCCGCGATAGCTGCTAAGAAGTGGCCTGCGAATAGATTCACCAAAATTAGTGAATAAATATATTCAGCATCTTCGTATCAGGTGATACTGTCGATGACACTCACCAATAGTATCTTCAGCTGCTTCGGTTCAGCTGGACTGGCATGGGATTTATGATTATCCAGATCCAGATCCAGGTAGAGATCTGGATCTAGATCTACATGGAGATCCAGATGGAGATCCAGATCCAGATGGAGATCCAGATCCAGATGGAGATCTGGATCCAGATCCAGATGCAACTGAGAAAGTGAAATTACGATTCAATGGCAATTACCAGAGCACATTGAAAGTATAATTTAAGAAATCATCATATTTTAGTTGATGTTGGAAACAATATAAAAAGTCAAAATATTCAGAATCGTAGTTTAGCAGTACTTTGAACTGGTGGTACAATTGAATTCAGGAATCGAATGTTGAGTATCAAATACGTTTGCCTAACTAGAGGCTAAGAAAATAGATCAATTTATGAAAGCCTCATTAGAATTTGGTTTGTAGCAAACGACAGATCTCAGTATGAAAATTAGATTTCTAATGGTACGATTGTTTCCAACTTACCAGGGGCAGCATCCAAAATTGCACGGATTAGGAGGTCGATTGAGTCGAATACTTCAGTAAATATGGCCGTAAAACCTGGGATCAGATCCATGGGATCTGGAAATTAAAAGATACCTCAATAATTACGACAATTTTCAAGTGCTAATTCAGACGGGATATTCTAGATGGGCACAATCGTCTTCAACTCACGTGCGGCTGCGCGTCTAATTCTTAGCGAATCACTCATCATTTTGGATCTTATTCTGTTGACAGACTCTGAAATTGAAAGACAGAGGTTATGATCAAGTCGTCTTCGACTCTCACTCAGTTCTAACAACAGCTGGATGAAAATCGAGCTAGGCTTGATGTATTTTTCGAATGAGTGTCACTTACTCTCGTGAATGAAACCAATAAATTTTTTGGATGCTGAAAATAAAATAGGCGTATCATGACAGAGTGGAAATTCACCAATTGACGCATGATATAATGGCAATAAGTGAAAAAAATAATAAAATATGAAGAATCAAAATAGAAAATCTCGGCCAATTAAAACAATTTCTCGACTTCACCCTGATATGTGAAGCGAACAGCAGATCACAAAAATATTTTTGAAAGGTAAATGTCGTCTTCAACTCACGCATGTGACCTGTTAGGAAAGAATTTACAGCGATTTCGAGATGGTCTCCGGCACGCGTCAAAGTATCTGAAATAGAAATAGAGAGGTCCTGAATATCAAACGGAATGATTTTCCAGAATACGGAGACAAAGATAATTCGAGCGTATTGGTAGACGTATAAATTGGTCAAGTAAGTGTATCCGCTTATCACTTACCAGCGTCTGCGTCCTTCAGCTCGGAAGCCCAACCTTTAAAATAAAATAGGTACATCATGACACTATTGTACTTTGTCAATATTTGACGCATGTCTTAGTAGCTATGACTTGAATATCTTCATTGGGTGATATTATTTTGAACTTACTAGCGGACAGCCGTGTAACATCACGCGAAAGTGCTAACAGTCGGAATTTGATACTTGCCACGGCATCTGAAATTTAAGTAAAGAGGACTGTGATTGAGTCGTCATTCCGCGGTGCTCGACTCGCTTGAGCTAAATTCGAACAAAAAGTGAATATCTGTAATTATCGAAAATCTCTGTATCCTTAACTTACGTTTGATTCTGATATCCGCGGGTGGGTTGACTACTGAAACAAAAGCAGGATATCATGACAATAATTGACGAATCGAGTGGAACCTGAAATGTTGAAAATGGTTGGAACATTCCGTGTAGCATAAATTGTAGAGAATAAAATGGTTCCAAACAAAGAGTATACATATATAACGTTAAAAAAACACATTTTATTAAGTTTTTATTTTCAACGATTCAATAAATCTTACCACCTGCAGAACATACGTGCTACAAAATGTCAAGTGTGCTGTTAAATATTTCGTGACACAACACTTGAAAAGTTGATTGCTTTTGATATACATGGGTTCGTTGAATGGTCGATTTTGAATTTTACTTTCTGTGATACGAAAATGTAGGCATAACAAAATAAGTATGCTGTTAAATACTTCGAGACACAATACTTGAAAAATTGATTGCTTTCGATATACGTCCATGAGTTCCAGTTTGGCTGTTGGAATTGAAATCAATAATTCAAATATTCTCAGTTTGAATATTTTATCCTTGTTGTATCGAGAATATTTTATTCCTTGATGCAAAAATATTTCTATATTTATCTACAGAACAGGTTTTTTTCACCTGTTGATGATGTGTGTGAATAATTGCAATGCTGACGTGGAAGCTATCGAACCACTTGTCACTCAATTAGTTTTTTTTTTACGTTATTCTCACTTATATGTATGTATTTTCTAGCGTACCCGATTGAAATAAGTATAAGTGAGGTTTCATTGTATTGGAAAATAGAACGTTCGAGCATGTGCTATTGGTCTTTTTGCTGTTTATAATGGCATAAAGTCGTATAATTTTTTTTTCACGCCAATAGCTCTGAAAACGTTCGAAACGTATCAATTGAAATTACGAGATCGAAAAATGTAAGTGCACAAGGTCGTAAGTTGGGCGGATACGACCTTCTGCTTTCAACTGCGATTTCTTTTATCGAATTTTTCGAAACGACGTCGATTTCGATTTTTCTCTGCGTTTCACGAGTTTTTACAACTTTTTGAACAAATCATTGAAAATAATGAAAAAAATGGCGCTTACGACGTTTTGCCTTACGCTGTTTTTTATTTTTCCTTAAAAATTGTAATGAAAGAACGACGTATCCGCCAAACTTACGACCTTTTGCACTTACATTTTTCGATCTCGTAATTACCAGAACATATTGAAAGTATAATTTAAGAAATTATCATATTTTAGTTGATGTTGGAAATAATATAAAAAGTCAAAATATTCAGGATCGTAGTTTAGCAGTACTAAATTGGTGCAGGTAGTACAATTGAAATCAGGGATCGAATGTGGAGTATCAAATACGATTGCCTAACTGGAGGCTAAGGAAGTAGATCAATTTATGAAAGCCTCATTGGAATTTGGTTTGTACCAAACGATAGATCTCAGTATGACGATTATATTTCTAATAGTACGATTGTTTCCAACTTACTACGGGCAAACACAGCATCTTCCACAATCGCTTTGGCTAGGGGGATGAGTGAGTTGAATAATTGAGTAACTCTGGTCAAAATACGTTCGATCTGATCGCTGGATTCTGGAAATTAAAAGATACCTCAATAATTTAGACAATTTTCAAGTGCTAATTGAGGCGCGATATTCTAGATGGGCACAATCGTCTTCAACTCACGTCCGGCTGACGGACCAGTTCTTTGCGGATCGGCGAACATTTTGAATTTTACTTGGTAGAAACAATCTGAAATTGGAATAAAGAGGTTATGATCAAGTCGTATTCGATTCTCACTCAGTTCTAACAACAGCTGGATGAAAATCAAGCTAGGCTTGATGTATTTTTCGAATGAGTGTCACTTACCCTCGAAACCGCAAGAAATTTCGGATTGGGTGGAAATACCTGAAAATAAAATAGGCGTATCATGACAGAGTGGAAATTCACCAATTGACGCATGATATAATGGCAATAAGTGAAAAAAATAATAAAATATGAAGAATCAAAATAGAAAATCTCGGTCAATTAAAACAATTTCTCGACTTCACCCTGATATGTGAAGCGAACAGTAGATCACAAAAACATTTTTAAAGGGTAAAAGTCGTTTTCAACTCACCCCCTCGACCCCTCAGGATCTCAGCTACTGCGTTTTCGAGGTAGGTTCCGGCCCCCTTCAACTCAGCTGAAATAGAAATGCAGAGGTCCTGATTATCAAACGGAATTATTTTCCAGAATACGGAGACAAAGATAATTCGAGCGGTTTGGTAGACGTTCAAATTGGTCAAGAAAGTGTATCCACTTATCACTTACCAGCGTCTCCGGCGATCAGCTGGGAACCCCTCACTGCAGAATAAAATAGGTACATCATCACACAATTGTACTTTGTCAATATTTGACGCATGTCTTAGTAGCTATGACTTGAATATCTTCATTTGGTGACATTGTTTTAAACTTACTGGCAGACATCTGTGTAACAGCTTCCACAAGTAATGCCAGTCGGTCTTTGACATTTGTTATGTCATCTGAAATTTAAGTAAAGATCGAGGACTGTGATTAAGTCGTCATTCCGCGGTGCTCGACTCGCTTGAGCTAAATTCGAACAACAACTGAATATCTGTCATTATCGAAAATCTCTGTATCTTTAACTTACTGTGCATTCTGTTAGCCGTGACTTGGTCGACTCCTGAAACAAAAATCAGGATATCATGACAATACTTGACGAATCAAGTGGAACCTAACATGTTGAAAATGGTTTGAACATTCCGTGTAGCATAAAATGTAGAGAATAAAATGGTTCCAAACAAAGAGCATAACGTTATAAATTCGAACAACAAGTGAATATCTGTCATTATCGAAAATCTCTGTATCTTTAACTTACCGTTGCTTCTGGCAACCGCGATTATGTCGACTCCTGAAACAAAAATCAGGATATCATGACAATACTTGACGAATCGAGTGGAACCTGACATGTTGAAAATGGTTTGAACATTCCGTGTAGCATAAAATGTAGAGAATAAAATGGTTCCAAACAAAGAGCATAACGATATAAATTCGAACAACAAGTGAATATCTGTCATTATCGAAAATTTCTGTATCTTTAACTCACTGTTGGTGCTGCGACCCGCGGATGGGCCGACTCCTGAAACAAAAATCAGGATATCATGACAATACTTGACGAATCGAGTGGAACCTGACATGTTGAAAATGGTTCGAACATTCCGTGTAGCATAAAATGTAGAGAACAAAATGGTTGCAAACAAAGAGCATAACGTTCAAAAAACATATTTTATCCATCAAGGGGAACCTCAACTACATGGGTGACCGATTCGAACCAAATTCATTCCACAGGTAGGCCGTACCCGGAGGTGTAACAGGTGCAAGTAATAGAACGCGCCTCTCAGCCGTTTTCGAGATGGCAAATTTCGATAATTTTCGAGCGTCCACATACTATCTGTGTTCGGCGAAATTCAACGAGCGCGTGGCGTAGTCGGCAACGTCTCCGCTTCGTAAACGCTGGATCGCTGGATCGAATCCCGGCCGATGCTTTTTTTTTTCAAATTTCACCTATTGTACGGCAACTGCTATGCAATTACATTAATATTTCGGTGAATGAACAAATAAATATTCTTGATTGTGGATTATTTTCGTGTTATGAGGAAAAGGGAGCAGCTTTTTTTATTTTTTGGGTAGGAAGGTACAAATAGAATTGTGACAAATGAACATACGAGTTTCAAAGAAAAACCAATCTTTTTATTTACTTTTCAAAGAAAGGTTATCATCGAGGTTATCAGTAACGCAGGAACTAGGGTGGTACTGATCATAAAAACACGGAAAACAATAATTATTTCGGCATCGGAAACACGAAATAAATGCCGAGTTTCCGCATTCACAGGATTTTTTCAAAACGTCAACCGCGAAGCAAACTTCGTTAACGTTTACGAAAGATCTCCTGTCGTCACATAATTGCATAATTGCATAGCAGTTGCTGTAGAATAGGTGAAATTCGAAAAAAAAAGAAAAAAAAAAGCATCGGCCGGGATTCGATCCAGCGATCCAGCGTTTACGAAGCGGAGACGTTGCCGACTACGCCACGCGCTCGTTGAATTTCGCCGAACAGAGATAGTATGTGAACGCTCGAAAATTATCGAAATTTTCCATCTTGAAAACGGCTGAGTGGCGCGGCCTATTACTTGCACCTGTTACACCTCCGGGTACGACCTACCTGTCGAATAAATTTGGTTCGAATCGGTCACCCATGTAGTTGAGGTTTCCCTTGTATATCGTGATGACGTACGCATAGTTTTTATTTGCAACGATTCAATGAATCTTACCACCTGCAGAACATACGTGCTACAAAATGTTAAGTGTGCTGTTGAATATAGCGTGTCTAATGGCATAAGGTCGTAAGCGCCAAAAACGCGATTTTGGTGGCAAAAGGTCGCATAATTATTTTGTCACGCCACACAGTGGGCTGAATCACAGAAAAATCGGCAAAACCCAAAATTTGAGTGCGTTCATTTTTGATTTGTATGTATGCCATTTCAAAGATCAGGTGTTCCTACGCCCTATTGTAGAAGGACCGGTCCCCACCCTTCACGGTACTCGACTGACGACAGTCCGAACTTGACCGTTTGCGAGTGAGGAACGCAGCGATTTTGTACCCTGAAATTTCCCATTCGCGCAAAGTGAGATATATCAAGAGACTCGTTAGAGTCTCGCGCCAAGTACATTAAAAAAAAAAATTTTAAACGCCGCGCGTAGACGCCGCGCGTAGACTCACCGAGTCTATTTACCCGAACGGGAGCTGTCCGCAGTGGTGGGGGTAATCAGAATCTCAGTTTTCTTTCATTTCGCGATATCTATGGGTCTTATAAGAATTAATATTAGATTGGCGGCACGAAAAGATTTCATTTAAGCCCTATTTCGGTCGAATCGATGCACGAGAAGATGAGATATTATCATTTGAAAAATCTGGCAGGTCCGTTTCACTCAAGGAATTTCGTCTCCGTCATCTCCTCCCCAGCCACGTGGCTTTGCAAATCGCTATGAGTATGAAAAATTAGGGAAGAAGGGCGATCTCCATTTTAGACTACGCAGGGAGCAGACGAGTGTAGAGAGAGTACACGTAGTCATCCCTAGGTGGCGCCGTTGTCGAGATTGAATTCGACAGATTTTTTCGGCTGTTTCTTCTATTTTCCGATTGATGAGTCTTGCGCGAAGTATTTTCAGATGTAGAATTCAATATAACATGTATATTCTCAATACACCGTGAAGAAAGCTCGAATAATTAATTAAAAAATAATGAAATAACCTGGCTACCCGAACGGGAGCTGTTTCGCCTCTACGGCAATGGTATGTATTATATCTGAATACACCACATCCGCGGCTAGATGGCACTTGTGTCATGTAAACGAGCCGCCATTTTTAAATGTAATAGATCGAGAGAATCGATCAGTAACGGAACATTTCGGTCTGCTCATTATTGCTACGTGTGATAAGTAAAATCAAGATGTGAGCCTGTTTGATGGAATAATTAAGTTACGAGGTTATGAATCTGAACCAGTTAGATCAATAACAGGCTTCGGGAACATTGGTCGTTTTTATAATTTGCATGTCGGCTACTAATGCGGCTGCTGGATTAAGTGAGGTTAGGTTCTGCTAGGTTGACGAAGCGGTCAACAACAGTTTTTATCACGAATTCGCATATGTTAACTATTGTTACCGCTGCAAATATTATAATAATGTGACGTTATTTACGACTTATTTATGATGGGATAAGAAACAATGAAATTTATGATTCTCCACTGAAGTGAATATAGGTATGATTTCTACGAGAATGAGATAAATCATTGAAATTTGGGAATACATAACCTATGGGATTGATCGTGCTACATCGTAATTGAATTGAAATAATAATCTACGTTGTTGAACGTTCGCATCATGCTCTGTCTTGTGTAAAAATATTAATTCGGACGAGCGATTGATTGATATTCGACGAGTCCTAAGGAATAACAGACGTATATCTCGGCGGACAGTCTAGAGCAGACGTAACTCGGAATACGCTTCGAGGCGATTATAGAGCTCCGTACACATTTCCTACCCGGTTTCAGGATTTACGTTTAAATCATTCAATCGTTTTGGTTATATTTTTCCACGCCCAGTTCTAGCTCCACAGAGAAAATGTGTACGCTGCAGTATGCTCCGAAGGTTTTCTTCGATGACTTAGCTTTAAATTTTTACGTTGCGGAACAGCTCTTGGAGCACTCGAGTAACACGACGTCAAATCATCGGATTCTGACGATAAGAATACCTTGATGGACCGGAGGGAACGGACGAATCTTGCCATGCAATCTAATAACAGAAGTACCATCTCGGACGACTTTATTGAGTGTTTATCGACAGTTATTATTGATTTTGATATTTCCATACTTTAATTATTTTTGTAGGAAATCATAAAAACATTATACCGGAGCATGGCAGGATACGGATTTCCACTTATTCTGAAGTTCATTGTCGGACAATTTGAAAAGTATTCATCCGGCCAACGTATTCCCTTGAGGGGAGACTTCGGTGAAATTTTGTGAATCGCTATCAGATATCAAATAACATTTTTTTCCAACAGTTCCTGAGTAATGGTGGTATAGACTGTGAAAAAAAATGTTCAGCCTTCTCCGATAAAGGTGTAAGCGCAAGAAACCTCGCGCAGAAGATTTTGCCCACCGCTGCCAAAATTCCTTGCTTCTACAGTTTCACCGCAGGAGGGTTACAGTTTTTTTCCGCACCCTGCATACCGTATACAAAAGTACTGGACTGACTCTTTATATATACGTATATATTCAAAATTCAAATTCACAAATTTAAAAATAATGACATGACAGCGGCAACTAGTTATAACGCTGCGTGCAAGTAACTCCACCAATGCCGGTCTCAAGTTCGCATGAGAAAAAAGGAGGGTTCCACGCAGGGTTACACGTTGGGAATATTCACCAATTTGTTAACTTCATTATATATTGGCTGCTTCATATGACAGCCAGTTGACAAACAATAACGTTTCATTCGAAGACTGATAATTGCATATTAGCGTTCCATATTCGTCTAATAGACTTCTCAGAGTTTTATTGGGTCTGTTTTCCATAGCGAAATACCTTCGTTTTATCTGAATAACAATCTTCACCTATACTTATTCGTTGGAGTACAATATCTTCTATGTCTTCTATGAATTATAGAAATCCGACCGAGCGAGCGTAGCGAGCGAGCACAAATATCAGGTGGTTCAACGTAATTTTACAAAAAGGAGTGATATCCCCCAAAAAAGCACCTCTGGTGCAAAAACCTTCGCCAAGTACATTAAAATCCTCCTCCAAAAAATTGTCTTCCACAATAAGTCTTCCTCCAAAAAATAGTCTTCCACAAAAAGTCTTCCTCCAAAAATTGTCTTCCACAAAAGGTCTTCCTCCAAAAATTCGACTACCACAAAAAGTCTTCCTTCATAAACATCTCTAGAAAAGGATTGAAATCAGATGTAACTGCCAAGTACAACAGAATACGAATGAAATCCTACTACATGGCGTTGCGCTCGCTCACTCGATTGGTTTTTTAAATAATTTGTGACGTCATGAAAATTAGGAGCAAAAAGTGACCAACCGATAAAATTGTAGAAAAAAAAATACAAACACATACATTTGTGAAAAAAAATTGTAGCACAAAGTTTTGAAAATAAAAATTTGAAAAGAAAAATTTTAAACAAAATTTTGCGAGTGGTACTTGGCGGGCTTTTATAGCAATGTATTAGACTGTCACGTAAACATGTAACCTAATTTCACTTGCCCACACCTGGCCCGCAAAGTACCACGGACAAAATTTTGTTTAAAATTTTTCTTTTCAAATTTTTCTTTTCAAAACTTTGTTCTACA
Organism: Euura lappo; assembly: GCA_018257835.1. NCBI lineage: Eukaryota > Metazoa > Arthropoda > Insecta > Hymenoptera > Tenthredinidae > Euura > Euura lappo. The sequence continues at coordinate 977,972 of JAEUYN010000978.1, read as the reverse complement.
ATTTTTTTTCACAAATGGGGTAATTCCGGGAGAGATGAACCACTGGGAGAGATGGCCGAAATTCGATATTTGATAAACTATTGGTCATGTAGCGGCATTGACTTTTTTAATTGTTGTTTGTATCCAAAATAACAAAAGGAATGCAAAAACGCACGAAAAAATGAATTCGTTTTCACGATAATTGGCCTTAAATGATCAGAACTTGAAATCTTTTAGCTGCTGTAACTTTGTCTATTATTCATGCATAATGCCCAACTATTTATCAATGTGCAAAGTGGACTAAGAGCATGGGTACATTCTTGTAAATAGTTGAAGTTTATGTACCATCAAAATTGGCTCCAAAATACACACCGGAACGGAAGTAACTGCAAAAAGGCCATCTCACCCCCAATCGGGAGAGATGCCCCAGATATATAAACAATTGAAGAACACTGGATTCTTAGCTTAGGTGCCCATTCGCCTGAGTCTACAAACGGTGGCATTGGTCGAGAGAGGATCAATTCAAGTGATTGTCTTGAGCACTGTGTCAAAATAGAAAAAAATGAACAAAGTCTGTATATGTACAATATTAGACGATTGAATGTGTGAGAATTCAAAAAGCGTGGCGCAAAAGCCATGGCACGTCAATTCGAGCGTCAATGGAACAATTTTCCATTTATAGAATGTTCAATTACTTGAGCAGATCATCTTTTCCGCGTTGGGCATCTCACCCACACCCCCCGGGGCATCTCACCCATACTCCTAGGGTGAGATGGCCGATAAAAGTATGTTCGGAAATCGTGTTTTTCAACAGGATTAAGATGAAAAAAAAATTAAGTTTTTGTGCTTAACTATTACCAAGGCTTCATACAGTAACTTCGTGAAAGAGAAATTTTTTTTTATCAAATACCTAATTAGTTAAAAAATCATTTCCCTTAAGCGGTTCATCTCTCCCGGAATTACCCTGTATGTGTTTGTATTTTTTTTTCTACAATTTTATCGGTTGGTAACTTTTTGCTCCTAATTTTTATGACGTCACAAATTATTTAAAAAACCAATCGAGTGAGCGAGCGCAACGCCATGTAGTAGGATTTCATTCGTATTCTGTTGTACTTGGCAGATACATCTGATCTCAATCCTTTTTTAGAGATGTTTATGAAGGAAGACTTTTTGTGGTATTTTGTTCTACGCTACCGATTTGAAATCGGTAAAATGGAGGATAATCTTGAAGGTATGTAGAATATTATTATGTTAAATAGTTTTCAGAAATTTCCAACATTGCATATTTGGAAGAGTGTTCAATGTGTGCATTTTAAGCAATCGCGTAAATTTATTATTTCAAAAGAACAATGAATATAGTTATGTTTCCAGGAGATCCCAGAGTTTTGAACATTGTAAACTACTGATAATGTTACTAAGATTAGAAATTGATGAAAACATCCCGCAGAATGCTGCATATTTGGCGTTGGGAACCGGAATTCTCATGTCGCGCAACGCTCGGCACGTTTATTCGGGCCGGGTGCATAGTCCTTCACGGTCCTTTGATAATTGAATGGTCCCCGCTTCCTATCGGGCAAATGTCAGAAGACGCACAGAAAGCCCGTAATAAGGATATTCAACAATATCGCCAGTGTTTTGCTCGAAAACACTCGAGAACAGCGACAATGCAAGACATTTTCAATCGACTGCTCTTAACTTCAGATCCGTATTATACATATCGAGCATGGGCAAGCGGTACCCGAAAAAAGCGAAAGCTTTGTCAGCAGAAGCCATGTAACTTTTGCTCTGTACCGATAGTTCTCGCAGAATGTATGGTTTAGGTGAATCGATGGAAAGCGAAAGTGACGAATCAGAAGCCACTAATTCCTCTGACGATGACGACCGCGACGCGGATAATTATGATTAATATTTAAATGCGGAATAATTATTGTATGTAATGTAAGGAATAATTATTCTATGTAATCTAAATGTAACTCGCGCATTATTTTCAGTAATATTCAATTCGTAAAGTGTTGATTATTGTTCTAAGTGTATTCAGCAGTAAAATTAGTTGAAAATGCTATACAACTAATTTTCCGAAAGTCTTTGAAAATTTTCCCTCAGTTCCAGACAAACGTTCCATTTTCCCCAATTCTCATTCAAAATTTCTAAAAGCACAACCTTCAAAACACACAAATATTGATTTCTGATGTAAAAAGTTGCTGTAAGTAAGATAAATATATATTTCCGGTTCACCATTTTGTTTTTTTCGAAATTTTGAATCATGATTTTGAATAAGTGACGTTCAAACCGCAAATTTACGAATCTGTACACAAATTGGATGCTTATTAGTAACGCAGATAGTCACTTCCGGTTCGCCATTTTGTTCTTTCGAAATTTTGATTCGAGACTTGAAATCAGCGAGGTCGAAAACTTAAGAATCACCATTGAATTTTTCGATACGCACATTTGCCTAGTTTTGCCGATTTTTCTGTGAATCAGCCCACTGTGCGCCATTCGCTCTGAACACGGCCAAAACGTATAGATCAATTGAAATTACGAGATCGAAAAATGTAAGTGCAAAAGGTCGTAAGTTTGGCGGATACGTCGTTCTTTCATTACAATTTTAAGGAAAAATAACAAACAACATGAAGGCAAAACGTCGTAAGCGCCATTTTTGTTTCATGATTTTTAATGATTTTTCGAAATAGATGTAAAAACTGGTAAAACGTAAAGATAAATCAAAAGAACGAACATTTAAAAAAATTCGATAAAAAATATTGGTAGTTAAAAGCAGAAGGTCGGAAGCGCCATTTTGATTTTTTTTATTCCTCACGATTTTTTTTAAGTAGCTGTAAAAACTCGTAAAACGCAGAGATACATTGGAAGAACGAACATTTAAAAAAATTCGATGAAAAAATATTAGTAGTTAAAAGCAGAAGGTTGTATCCGCCCAACTTACAACCTTTTGCACTTACATTTTTCGATTTCGTAATTACAATTGATCTATACGTTTCGAACGTTTTCAGAGCGATTGGCGTGAAAAAAAAAATTATACGACTATATGCCATTGTAAACAGCAAAACTTCGTATAATGGCGCGTATGTCCTTATGTCATTAGACACGCGATATTTCGTGACACAACACTTAAAAAATTGACTGCTTTCGATATACGTCCAGTTGGAATTGAAATCAATAATTCAAATATTCTCAGTTTGAATATTGTATCCTTGTTGTATCGAGAATATTTTACTTCTTGATGCAAAAATATTTCTACGTTTATATACAGAACATGTTTTTTTCACCTGTTGATGATGTGTGTCAATGATTGCAATGCTGACGTGGAAGCTATCGAACCACTTGACTCCCAATTAGTTCTTTTTTTATGTGATTCTCACTTATATGTATGTATTTTCTAGCGTACCCGATTGAAATAAGTATAAGTGAGGTTTCATTGTATTGGAAAATATAACGTTCGAGTATGTGCTATTGGTCTGTAACTTACCGCTGTCAACACCCACGCACACCAATGAGGCGACAAGAAGACAGAAGATCTTGTTCATGTTGAAGGTAGCCACTTACTTCGTTAGAAATAGGTTTCTGGTTAGAATTCGTCCGATCCGTCGTATTTATACACAGCAGAGAGACCCCCTACCACGTCGATAACTTAATGTAGGCTTAAGACGTAAGGACGTAAGCGCCATTATACGACGTTTCGCTGTTTATAATGGCATAATGTCGTATAATTTTTTTTTCACGCCAATCGCTCTGAAAACGTTCGAAACGTCAAAGATCAATTTAAATTACGAGATCGAAAAATGTATATGCAAAAGGTCGTAAGTTGGGCGGATACGACCTTCTGCTTTTAACTGCGATTTCTTTTATCGAATTTTTCGAAACGACGTCGATTTCAATTTTTCTTTCCGTTTCACGAGTCTTCACAGCTATTTCGGAAAATCATGAAAAATTGAAAAAAATCAAAATGGCACTTCCGACCTTCTGCTTTCAACTACCAATATTTTTTATCGAATTTTTTTAAATGGTCGTTATTTCAATTTATCTTTGCGTTTCACGAGTTTTTATAGCTATTAAACAAAAATCGTGAGAAATAAAAAAATCAAAATGGCGCTTACGACCTTCTGGTGTTATCTACCAATATTTTTATCGAATTATTTTATATGGACGTTCTTTCAATTTATCTTTGCGTTTTACGAGTTTTTACAGTTATTAAACAAAAATCGTGAGAAATAAAAAAAAATCAAAATCGCGCTTCCGACCTTCTGCTTTTAACCACCAATATTTTCTATCGAATTTTTTTAAATGGTCGTTCTTTCAATTTATCTTTGCGTTTTACGAGTTTTTACAGCTATTAAAAAAAATCGTGAGAAATAAAAAACATCAAAATGGCGCTTACGACCTTCTCCTGTTATCTACCAATATTTTTATCGAATTTTTTTATATGGTCGTTCTTTCAATTCATCTTTGCGTTTTACGAGTTTCTACAGTTATTAAACAAAAATCGTAAGAAATAAAAAAAAACAAAATCGCGCTTACGACCTTCTGCTGTTATCTACTAATATGTTTATCGAATTTTTCTAAATGGTCGTTCTTTCAATTTATCTTCGCGTTTTACGAGTTTTCACAGCTATTTCGAAAAATCATGAAATATTGAAAAAAATCAAAATGGCGCTTCCGACCTTCGGCTTTTAACCACCAATATTTTCTATCGTATTTTTTTAAATGGTCGTTCTTTCAATTTATCTTTGCGTTTTACGAGTTTTTACAGCTATTAAAAAAAATCGTGAGAAATAAAAAAAATGAAAATGGCGCTTACGACCTTCTCCTGTTATCTACCAATATTTTTATCGAATTTTTTTATATGGTCGTTCTTTCAATTTACCTTTGCGTTTTACGAGTTTTTACAGTTATTAAACAAAAATCGTGAGAAATAAAAAAAATCAAAATCGCGCTTACGACCTTCTGCTGTTATCTACCAATATTTTTATCGAATTTTTCTAAATGGTCGTTCTTTCAATTTATCTTCGCGTTTTACGAGTTTTCACAGCTATTTCGAAAAATCATGAAAAATTGAAAAAAATCAAAATGGCGCTTCCGACCTTCTGCATTTAACCACCAATATTTTCTATCGAATTTTTAAATGGTCGTTCTTTCAATCTACCTTTGCGTTTTACGAGTTTTTACAGCTATTAAAAAAAATCGTGAGAAATAAAAAAAATCAAAATGGCGCTTACGACCTTCTGCTGTTATCTACCAATATTTTTATCGAATTTTTTTTATATGGTCGTTCTTTCAATTTATCTTTGCGTTTTACGAGTTTTTACAGTTATTAAACAAAAATCGTGAGAAATAAAAAAAATCAAAATCGCGCTTACGACCTTCTGCTGTTATCTACCAATATTTTTATCGAATTTTTTTAAATGGTCGTTATTTCAATTTATCTTTTTTTTATCGTTTTCACAGCTATTTCGAAAAATCATGAAAAATTGAAAAAAATCGAATTGGCGCTTCCGACCTTCTGCTTTTAACGACCAATATTTTTTATCGAATTTTTTAAATGGTCGTTCTTTCAATTTATCTTTGCGTTTTACGAGTTTTTACAGCTATTAAAAAAAATCGTGAGAAATAAAAAAAATCAAAATGGCGCTTACGACCTTGTGCTGTTATCTACCAATATTTTTATCGAATTTTTTTATATGGTCGTTCTTTCAATTTATCTTTGCGTTTTACGAGTTTTTACAGTTATTAAACAAAAATCGTGAGAAATAAAAAAAATCAAAATCGCGCTTACGACCTTCTGCTGTTATCTACCAATATTTTTATCGAATTTTTTTAAATGGTCGTTCTTTCAATTTATCTTTGCGTTTTACGAGTTTTTACAGCTATTAAAAAAAATCGTGAGAAATAAAAAAAATCAAAATGGCGCTTCCGACCTTCTGCTTTTAACCACCAATATTTTGTATCGAATTTTTTTAAATGGTCGTTCTTTCAATTTATCTTTGCGTTTTACGAGTTTTTACAGCTATTAAAAAAAAATCGTGAGAAATAAAAAACATCAAAATGGCGCTTACGACCTTCTCCTGTTATCTACCAATATTTTTATCGAATTTTTTTATATGGTCGTTCTTTCAATTCATCTTTGCGTTTTACGAGTTTCTACAGTTATTAAACAAAAATCGTAAGAAATAAAAAAAAAAAAAAATCGCGCTTACGACCTTCTGCTGTTATCTACTAATATGTTTATCGAATTTTTCTAAATGGTCGTTCTTTCAATTTATCTTCGCGTTTTACGAGTTTTCACAGCTATTTCGAAAAATCATGAAATATTGAAAAAAATCAAAATGGCGCTTCCGACCTTCGGCTTTTAACCACCAATATTTTCTATCGTATTTTTTTAAATGGTCGTTCTTTCAATTTATCTTTGCGTTTTACGAGTTTTTACAGCTATTAAAAAAAATCGTGAGAAATAAAAAAAATGAAAATGGCGCTTACGACCTTCTCCTGTTATCTACCAATATTTTTATCGAATTTTTTTATATGGTCGTTCTTTCAATTTACCTTTGCGTTTTACGAGTTTTTACAGTTATTAAACAAAAATCGTGAGAAATAAAAAAAATCAAAATGGCGCTTACGACCTTCTGCTGTTATCTACCAATACTTTTATCGAATTTTTTTAAATGGTCGTTCTTTCAATTTATCTTTGCGTTTTACGAGTCTTTACAGCTATTAAACAAAAATCGTGAGAAATAAAAAAAATTAAATTGGCGCTTACGACCTTCTGCTTTGAACTAACAATATTTTCTATCAAATTTGTTGAATGTTCGTTCTTCCAATTTATCTTTGTGTTTCACGAGTCTTTACAGCTATTTCGAAAAGTCATGAAAAATTGAAAAATATCGAAATGGCACTTACGACCTTCTGCTGTTATCTACCAATATTTTTATCGAATTTTTTTAAATGGTCGTTTTTCTAATTTATCTTCGCGTTTTACGAGTTTTTACAGCTATTAAACAAAATTCGTGAGAAATAAAAAAACATCAAAATGGCGCTTTCGACCTTCTGCTTTCAACGACCAATATTTTCTATCGAATTTGTTAAATGTTCGTTCTTCCAATTTATCTTTGTGTTTCACGAGTTTTCACAGTTATTTTCGAAAATCATGAAAATTGAAAAAATCAAAATGGCGCTTACGACCTTCTGCTGTTATCTACCAATATTTTTATCGAATTTTTTTTATATGGTCGTTCTTTCAATTTATCTTTGCGTTTTACGAGTTTTTACAGTTATTAAACAAAAATCGTGAGAAATAAAAAAAATCAAAATGGCGCTTACGACCTTCTGCTGTTATCTACCAATATTTTTATCGAATTTTTTTATATGGTCGTTCTTTCAATTTATCTTTGCGTTTTACGAGTTTTTACAGTTATTAAACAAAAATCGTGAGAAATAAAAAAAATCAAAATCGCGCTTACGACCTTCTGCTGTTATCTACCAATATTTTTATCGAATTTTTTTAAATGGTCGTTCTTTCAATTTATCTTCGCGTTTTACGAGTTTTCACAGCTATTTCGAGAAATCATGAAAAATTGATAAAAATCAAAATGGCGCTTCCGACCTTCTGCTTTTAACCACCAATATTTTGTATCGAATTTTTTTAAATGGTCGTTCTTTCAATTTATCTTTGCGTTTTACGAGTTTTTACAGCTATTAAAAAAAAATCGTGAGAAATAAAAAAAATCAAAATGGCGCTTACGACCTTCTCCTGTTATCTACCAATATTTTTATCGAATTTTTTTATATGGTCGTTCTTTCAATTTATCTTTGCGTTTTACGAGTTTCTACAGTTATTAAACAAAAATCGTAAGAAATAAAAAAAATCAAAATCGCGCTTACGACCTTCTGCTGTTATCTACCAATATTTTTATCGAATTTTTCTAAATGGTCGTTCTTTCAATTTATCTTCGCGTTTTTTAACTTACGACCTTTTGCACTTATATTTTTCGATTCATGTATGGAAAAATAGTATATTGTGCACCACGGGAAGGAAGCAGGCGATTTTTGACGCGCGCGGAATTTGCAGAACGAGTTGCAATTCGAGGGCGCCAAAGGCGCCCGAGAGTAAAGACGAGTTCTGCAAAATGCGCGAGACAAAACGCCTGCTTCCTTCCCATGGCACATATGTTATTTTTTACCACATATGCATTAAAAACGAGAGAAAGTGAGGTTAGAACCACGAGAACGGTGTTCTCCACTGGGGGCAGCACTTTCTTAGTTTATTTCATCATTACCATGGTTACGAGAGGTTTTTATCCCTGCTGCCACAGTTTTTATCCCTGTTGACAAGTTTTTATCCCTCTTGACAAGTTTTTATCCCGGTTTATTGTCCCGGTCAGAAAACTGTGACTTCCATCCCGTTAAGGAGGGCAAAAAACACGAGTTTTTAATGCATGTGTGGTAAAAAATGTATTTTTTCAGTATGAAGCGACGCTTCAGCAACGAAGCAACTCACAGAACCTATGAGTCATATCATCCCACATATTGTGTGAAATGTTTATTGGATAAAGAAGTTTCATTTTTGAGAACATGAGTTTTTCCGATTTTCAAGATAATGTGCGTCATTTGGTTGATTTTCTGAATTTTGATACTCTCTTCGGATTTTGAGGGAATGCAAGTGAAAAAAAAATGCACAAAATGTGACAAAGAACGATGAACGTCAACAAATTTTTGCTAAATTCAGATGATGTGAACGCCAATTAGGCATCCACCTCTGAACACAATAATATTTGAATTTAGGTATTCGTAGTCCACGATGCACAACTGTATCACCAAGGTACAAGCGATGATAAAACTTTATTGAATATTCGGAAGTGATGACGAATTAACGATTCAAGTACTTGCGTCAATACAATATGAATCAGACTCTACAATCGGGGAAAACGAATCCCGTCATTGAAATGTCCTCTATACCATATTGTGACGATTTGTATATTAAAAAAACTAAGAACGGACGATTTTAATAATAAGAGTGACAATTAATAAGAAAAGTGACGTAAAGACATTTAAACTGCGCGCCAGAAGTTTGACGAACGTGGTTGCGAAATAAAGTGGACTGATTAGTGTGGTCAATAGGCGAACGCCGAAAGAGACCGGTAAATTCTCTCTCTTGGGAAAGATGTGGAACGAAGCAGACGTGCTAAACTAAACTCTATACAAAATTATTAAACCAACATGTTTAATTGAACTTCAATCGCTTGAATTATCGTAAAACAATTCAGAAGTAAACTTATCAACTCAAAGACACTGTATACTGGGAGTAAACCTACAAAATCAAGATACTAAATATCGGGAGAAAACCCAACAAATCAAGACACTGAAATTTCGAGAGTCAACTCATTAAATCGTAATCGACGTAGCAAGAAGCAATCCAAAGATCTAAACCTAAAAATTGACTTTCATACGATCATTAACAACCTAAACGACGCAAAGAAGATCGACTTAGAAGATAATTTGGAGGATTTGAGACGCTAGCGAGATTCGACGACATGTGCTGAGCCGCATCCATAACCCTAACGGACATCTCCAATACTTCGTTCAACTGATAAATCTGCGACCAGTGTGAAAGATAAGTTTACTCAATATAAAACAAAAGGCTAATATTAATGAATCTTCCCAGAGACACTTTTAATTAATTTTTTTACAAAAAAGAAAAAAAACAAAATCGTCACTTTTATTCTATACAAATTACCAAGACTGATTTAATATACAAACAACGCTTTACAATTCTATATTTATACATTTTCTATATACAATTTTAATCTTACACGGATCTTTATGATATTTCAAGTATGAATGTGTGTGAATGTATGAATGAATAGACTTTAGATTTGTGAAAAACAAGATTTGATTACATTGAGGATAATTTTATTATATTCTATTGAATAAAAAATTACATTAATTGACGTTCCTCACAATTATAACTTGGTCATAATTTCGTTTGACAATGAGTATAGAAAACTAATTTTCTGTATCGTAATATTCCTCACGGTATTTTGTATTCAAACATGAAAGTTATGGTGGTTAGCGAGCGACGTTTGAAAACTTTATTGGCACAGCCTCGGAATAAGAACAGTATGCCCTGCAAATTTCATCCAAATCGGTTTAGCGGTCCGAACGGAATCAAACTTTTGATGCAGGTGTTGTAAATAAAAAACCATTTCACATGCCACGTGACTCGGAAGGAAAAAGCAATCGTTTTTATGAGGGCGTCTGAATGTCTTTATTCTTTTGTATTCGGAATCTGTGTTGGGAAATGGAAAATGTATACGACTGAGCGAATGAATATTTTCAAATTTGATTTTTATTGCTCACAATCTTATGCAGCTTTACATTATTCTCAGTGGTATATACATATTCAGTAATGAATTGGAAGACGTGCCGGAAGAAAGTGGTAGTCTCTCGTCCAGCAGATGATTTACGTTCTTCCACAAAATGTTCTTCAGATTAGCACAAGCGGTTTCGAATATTCCGCTCCGCGATAGCTGCTAAGAAGTGGCCTGCGAATAGATTCACCAAAATTAGTGAATAAATATATTCAGCATCTTCGTATCAGGTGATACTGTCGATGACACTCACCAATAGTATCTTCAGCTGCTTCGGTTCAGCTGGACTGGCATGGGATTTATGATTATCCAGATCCAGATCCAGGTAGAGATCTGGATCTAGATCTACATGGAGATCCAGATGGAGATCCAGATCCAGATGGAGATCCAGATCCAGATGGAGATCTGGATCCAGATCCAGATGCAACTGAGAAAGTGAAATTACGATTCAATGGCAATTACCAGAGCACATTGAAAGTATAATTTAAGAAATCATCATATTTTAGTTGATGTTGGAAACAATATAAAAAGTCAAAATATTCAGAATCGTAGTTTAGCAGTACTTTGAACTGGTGGTACAATTGAATTCAGGAATCGAATGTTGAGTATCAAATACGTTTGCCTAACTAGAGGCTAAGAAAATAGATCAATTTATGAAAGCCTCATTAGAATTTGGTTTGTAGCAAACGACAGATCTCAGTATGAAAATTAGATTTCTAATGGTACGATTGTTTCCAACTTACCAGGGGCAGCATCCAAAATTGCACGGATTAGGAGGTCGATTGAGTCGAATACTTCAGTAAATATGGCCGTAAAACCTGGGATCAGATCCATGGGATCTGGAAATTAAAAGATACCTCAATAACATTGGGGACAATTTTCAAGTGCTAATTCAGACGGGATATTCTAGATGGGCACAATCGTCTTCAACTCACGTGCGGCTGCGTGTCTAATTCTTAGCGAATCACTCATCATTTTGGATCTTATTCTGTTGACAGAATCTGAAATTGAAAGACAGAGGTTATGATCAAGTCGTCTTCGACTCTCACTCAGTTCTAACAACAGCTGGGTGAAAATCAAGCTAGGCTTGATGTATTTTTCGAATGAGTGTCACTTACTCTCGTGAATGAAACCAATAAATTCTTTGGATCCTGAAAATAAAATAGGCGTATCATGACAGAGTGGAAATTCACCAATTGACGCATGATATAATGGCAATAAGTGAAAAAAATAATAAAATATGAAGAATCAAAATAGAAAATCTCGGCCAATTAAAACAATTTATCGACTTCACCCTGATATGTGAAGCGAACAGCAGATCACAAAAATATTTTTAAAAGGTAAATGTCGTCTTCAACTCACGCATGTGACCTGTTAGGAAAGAATTTACAACGATTTCGAGATGGTCTCCGGCACGCGTCAAAGTATCTGAAATAGAAATAGAGAGGTCCTGAATATCAAACGGAATGATTTTCCAGAATACGGAGACAAAGATAATTCGAGCGTATTGGTAGACGTATAAATTGGTCAAGTAAGTGTATCCACTTATCACTTACCAGCTTCTGCGTACTTCAGCTCGGAACCCCAACCTTTAAAATAAAATAGGTACATCATGACACTATTGTACTTTGTCAATATTTGACGCATGTCTTAGTAGCTATGACTTGAATATCTTCATTGGGTGATATTATTTTGAACTTACTAGCGGACAGCCGTGTAACATCATGCGAAAGTGCTAACAGTCGGAATTTGATACTTGCCACGGCATCTGAAATTTAAGTAAAGAGGACTGTGATTGAGTCGTCATTCCGCGGTGCTCGACTCGCTTGAGCTAAATTCGAACAAAAAGTGAATATCTGTAATTATCGAAAATCTCTGTATCCTTAACTTACGTTTGATTCTGATATCCGCGGGTGGGTTGACTACTGAAACAAAAGCAGGATATCATGACAATAATTGACGAATCGAGTGGAACCTGAAATGTTGAAAATGGTTGGAACATTCCGTGTAGCATAAATTGTTGAGTGTAAAATGTTGAAGCAAAGACCGCAATCAACTGACGGAGAGGAAGAGGGGGTAGTATTAGGGTTGAAAATAAATGACTGGGTGACTGAAGATAAACTTGACTCTTTTCTTTATTGATAGTCTTTCACACATGCCATTCTAGGCATTCCACAACGATGACTGGCGATCGCCCGGCACAATCCGCCGGTCGTCACCCGAGCACGAGATCATCCGATCCTTCCCGACTATACCCGAGCTCACTCATACAAACATAATAACTCATTCTTAACACTACCGCCGTTTGAATGTTTTGTATTAAGCGACACTATATTTAAGTTCTCACGCAACTTTCTATAGCGCTCTTTTGGCACGGCTTTGGTAAAAATGTCGGCACATTGTTCTCCTGACGGGATGTATTTGACAATTATCTCATTGGCCTCGACTCTCTCACGGATATGGTGGTAACGAACGTCTATGTGCTTCGTTCTTTTGTGCCACGTTGCATTCTTAGTTAAATCAATTGCACTCTGATTGTCAACGTACAGTGTGGTTCCTCCAACACAGTGACGTTCGATACCAGCTAATAACCTTCTTAGCCAAATCGTCTCTTGGGCCGCCGACGAAGCAGCGACATACTCGGCCTCGGTGGTACTGAGCGTTACTAATTTCTGTCTCTGCGAGGACCATGTAACAGCTCCGTTTCCTAGGCAAAACACATACCCTGTTGTCGACCTTCTGGTCTCAATATCACCAGCGTAGTCGGAGTCCGAAAACCCCAGCAACTCAGACCGACTACCGCCTTCTTTGTACATTATGCCATAATCAATCGTACCGTTAAGATAAGCAAATATACGTTTGACCGCTCGCCAATGCTCGTCATTGTGGTTAGCTAGATATTTACTCACTGAGTTCACCGCATAGGCGATATCAGGCCTCGAAACTGTTGAAAGAAAAATTAAGGACCCTACCGCTTCACGATATGGTACATTGGTTGACTTTGCATCCTCTTTCTCAGAAGGAGACAAGATCACATGCGGGTCAGCAGGTACACTAACAGCTTTAGCATTACACATTCTAAATTTCTCAACAATTTTTGCAGTGTACGCGCTTTGGTGAATGAACAAAGATTTTTCTTTTCTGTCTCTAACAATCTGGAGACCCACATACACTCTTGCATCACCAATAGTAATCTTAAAATTATCTCTTAGCTTATTTCCAATAAGATCTAGAGTCTTTTGTGATTTTGCAGCGACGAGTCCGTCGTCTACAAATAAGATTAAATACACGGGCTCACTTTCGAAGCGACCGACAAATACACACTGGTCGGCTTCGCACTCTTTAAACGCAAATTCATTCAGGAATTTAGTGAATCTTTGATTCCAGCATCTCGGGGACTGCTTGAGTCCATACAAGGATTTTTCAAGTTTACACACACTTTTCACGTCACTTCCTCTTGAGTCTTCTTCGCTGATTAACCCTTCCGGAGTCTCCATGAAGATTGTTTCCTCCAACTTCCCGTAGAGGAATGCAGTTCGTACATCAAACTGCATCAGCTCCAGATCTAGTTGTGCTACGATTGACAGCACCACGCGTATCGAGTCGTAGCGCACAACCGGAGCGAACGTCTCGGTGTAGTCGATTCCTTCTCGTTGCATGTAGCCTAGTGCACACAACCTGGCCTTGAATCGATTCTCGTGGGTTTCTGGATCAGCTTTGACGCGAAAAACCCATTTTGAGTTTATCGTCTTCGTGTCCCTCGTCTTGGGCACGATAGACCAAGTATGATTTTCTTGGTGTGCGTTCAATTCTTCTGCGATCGCACGTTTCCACTGCGCAGAATCTTCTCCGTTTACAGCTTCTTGATACGTACTTGGGGTGATGTACTCCGCTACATCAACCACGTATCTTGCTGGAGGTCGCAGTGACAGTCGATCTCGTAATTGACGGATCACCAAATCGTGAGGATCAAGCTGCTCAGCTTCCTCACCTCCTGCTGCCTCCTGTCTGGCTTCTATCTCCACTGGCCGTTCTTCTTCTGCACGAATTTCCTGTTCGTCCCCTGACTCGACGTTCGGACTCGGTGGAAGAGTTATTTCACAGTCGTCGTCCTCCGACTGGGCTCCGTTTCTCGCGGTCATTCCAGTCAGTTCGCGGACAACCACGTCTCTCGATACACTCACTTTTCTCGTTACCGGGTCATACAGACGGTAATTCGCGGAATTGTTCTCATATCCCACAAGAATCAACTTTCTTGCGCGCACATCAAATTTCTTTGTAAATTGTTTCGGTATGTGCGCATATGCTGCCGAACCCCATATTCTCAGGTGCTTCAAGTTCGGAGGCTTTCCTACCCACATCTCGTAAGGCGTCACTCCGTCCTTTTTCCATACGGTTCTGTTCAGCAGATATATTGCTGCATTTACCCCCTCTGCCCACAGGTGGAGAGGTAGATTCTTGGCCTGGATCATCGTACGAGCGCTTTCTTCTATCGTACGATTGTCGCGTTCCGCTTTTCCGTTCTGCTGCGGAGTGTATGGTGCAGTCACTTCGTGTTCGATACCGAGTGACGCGAGATAACGATCCATTTCTTTATTGCAAAACTCGCCTCCATTGTCCGATTTCAGGACTTTCATCGTACGACCGAACTTATTAGCTATAAGTCTTTCAAACTCTTTAAATTTTGAAAACACATCAGACTTGTGTCTCAAAAAATACACGTACCGGTAGTCGCTAGCATCGTCTTTGAATGTCAAAAAGTATTTCTTTCCACTGAGCGAATCTGGTGTCACTTTCCCGCACACATCCGTGTGGATGACTTCCCCAGGTTTAGTCTGTGGTTTCTTAGGACTTTCATCGAATTTCAATCGATGGGCTTTTCCAAGCTGGCAGGGTTCGCAAAAGAATTCACTCTGGTCTGTCAGCTTCACACCGCTCACTAGACCCTTTTTCACCATTTCTCGTATCGCACGCACTCCCACATGTCCTAGTCTTTCATGCCACACTGTCAGATTGGTTGTTGACAAGTTCACTTCGTCAGCACCACCCGGAATCACTACTTTTATGAACATTCGGTATACGTCATTGCTTTGCTTGAGTCCAGATGCTATCGTCTTGTTACCGCGCACTAACTTCACGTATTTATCTCGGAATCTCACCTCAATTCCCTTGTTTGTGCAGACGCCTACTGACAACAAGTTTTTACACAGTTTCGGTACGTAGAGTACGTTCTCAATACGTCCGTCTTGCCACACGCCATCTACTAATTTCTTGATCAGCACTGTCCCTTCGCCGGTAATTTCGCACTGTCCGTTATCACCTAACGATATCACGTCGCCGGACTTGTTTACACGGTAGTCAGTGAGCCACTCACGTCGATGTGTTAGATGCCTTGAAGCGCCACTATCAGTTAGCCAAACTTCACTCTGATTCATCGACAACAGATCACTGAGTTGCTCACTTGTGAACTCAGCTGAATTATTTTCTACCCGCACCGGACCACTAGTTGCTGTCTCTTTCGCGCGTTTTTCGGCAATTAGTGCGCAGTCGTCACTGTCGTCACTATTCGCACTTTTCGGTTTCTTTTGTCTTTCGTTTTTACACCCGCGCGCGAAATGTCCTTTTTGGTTGCACCGATAGCACACTACGTCCTGTTTCTTGGGTTTGTTCGGCTTCTTCTTGTTCCTACCGGACTTTGTTGCGGCTAGTGCTGTCGCTGATTCGCCGTCTTCACACAATCGCGTGTCCTCACGAATCAGTCTTTCAGACAAATAGTCTATTGTCTGCCTTGCAGGTTCGACGCTCTCCCACGCCGCACGTAGCATGTCGAACTTTGGAGTCAGGCCTGCCAGTATTTTCGCCATGACCGTATCATCCGACACCGGTTCACCAATGTCTTTCAGCTGCCCCGCCATGTTTAATACTGCGGACACGTGCTTCACTGCTGAGTCATCCGCACTCATTCGGTACTCATGGAACTTTTGCAAGAGACCGATTTTGTTGGTTGCGGATTTCTGTTGATGCACCAGACACAGTTTTTCCCACATAGCTTTAGCACTTGTGCAGGTCAGGATGATACATTGCTGCTCCTCTTCCAGCGTGGACAGGATTAGAAATTGCGCTTTGGCGTTGTCGCGAATGAAGCTCTTCGCTTCCGCCTCGTGGCCCGCAACGATCGTTGGCATCGTTCTCGAGCCATCCACGACATCTTGAATGTCGTTTGCTATCAATAAGGAATTCACAGCCATCTTCCATCCCTGGAAATTCGACCCATCGAACCTCCTCACATTTCTCGTAGAGATACCTTCGGCCATCGTGGACACGATTCTCTCGTTCGCACGTACACGAGTCTGTACCTTCGTTCAACCGTAATGGCCGCCTTTTCTGCCTCGTGTCTCGCGAGGTCCTTGCGCACCTGTTCTTCCTCTCACTTGATTATTTTGCACAGGATGGGTGCTGGGCCCATAACCTGTTGAAGCAAAGACCGCAATCAACTGACGGAGAGGAAGAGGGGGTAGTATTAGGGTTGAAAATAAATGACTGGGTGACTGAAGATAAACTTGACTCTTTTCTTTATTGATAGTCTTTCACACATGCCATTCTAGGCATTCCACAACGATGACTGGCGATCGCCCGGCACAATCCGCCGGTCGTCACCCGAGCACGAGATCATCCGATCCTTCCCGACTATACCCGAGCTCACTCATACAAACATAATAACTCATTCTTAACATAAAATGGTTCCAAACAAAGAGTATACATATATAACGTTAAAAAAACACATTTTATTAAGTTTTTATTTTCAACGATTCAATAAATCTTACCACCTGCAGAACATACGTGCTACAAAATGTCAAGTGTGCTGTTAAATATTTCGTGACACAACACTTCAAAAGTTGATTGCTTTTGATATACATGGGTTCGTTGAATGGTCGATTTTGAATTTTACTTTCTGTGATACGAAAATGTAGGCATAACAAAATAAGTATGCTGTTAAATACTTCGAGACACAATACTTGAAAAATTGATTGCTTTCGATATACGTCCATGAGTTCCAGTTTGGCTGTTGGAATTGAAATCAATAATTCAAATATTCTCAGTTTGAATATTTTATCCTTGTTGTATCGAGAATATTTTATTCCTTGATGCAAAAATATTTCTATATTTATCTACAGAACAGGTTTTTTTCACCTGTTGATGATGTGTGTGAATAATTGCAATGCTGACGTGGAAGCTATCGAACCACTTGTCTCTCAATTAGTTTTTTTTTACGTTATTCTCACTTATATGTATGTATTTTCTAGCGTACCCGATTGAAATAAGTATAAGTGAGGTTTCATTGTATTGGAAAATAGAACGTTCGAGCATGTGCTATTGGTCTTTTTGCTGTTTATAATGGCATAAAGTCGTATAATTTTTTTTTCACGCCAATAGCTCTGAAGACGTTCGAAACGTATCAATTGAAATTACGAGATCGAAAAATGTAAGTGCAAAAGGTCGTAAGTTGGGCGGATACGACCTTCTGCTTTCAACTGCGATTTCTTTTATCGAATTTTTCGAAACGACGTCGATTTCGATTTTTCTCTGCGTTTCACGAGTTTTTACAACTTTCTGAACAAATCATCGAAAATCATGAAAAAAATGGCGCTTACGACGTTTTGCCTTACGCTGTTTTTTTATTTTTCCTTAAAAATTGTAATGAAAGAACGACGTATCCGCCAAACTTACGACCTTTTGCACTTACATTTTTCGATCTCGTAATTACCAGAACATATTGAAAGTATAATTTAAGAAATTATCATATTTTAGTTGATGTTGGAAATAATGTAAAAAGTCAAAATATTCAGGATCGTAGTTTAGCAGTACTAAATTGGTGCAGGTAGTACAATTGAAATCAGGGATCGAATGTGGAGTATCAAATACGATTGCCTAACTGGAGGCTAAGGAAATAGATCAATTTATGAAAGCCTCATTGGAATTTGGTTTGTAGCAAACGATAGATCTCAGTATGACGATTATATTTCTGATAGTACGATTGTTTCCAACTTACTACGGGCAAACAAAGCATCTTCCACAATCGCATTCTCTAGGGGGGTGAGTGAGCCGAATAATTGAGTAACTCTGGTCAAAATACGTTCGATCTGATCGCGGGATTCTGGAAATTAAAAGATACCTCAATAATTTAGACAATTTTCAAGTGCTAATTGAGGCGCGATATTCTAGATGGGCACAATCGTCTTCAACTCACGTCCGGCTAACGGACCAGTTCTTTGCGGATCGGCGTCCATTTTGAATTTTACTTGGTAGAAACAATCTGAAATTGGAATAAAGAGGTTATGATCAAGTCGTATTCGATTCTCACTCAGTTCTAACAACAGCTGGATGAAAATCAAGCTAGGCTTGATGTATTTTTCGAATGAGTGTCACTTACCCTCGAAACCGCAAGAAATTTCGGATTGGGTGGAAATACCTGAAAATAAAATAGGCGTATCATGACAGAGTGGAAATTCACCAATTGACGCATGATATAATGGCAATAAGTGAAAAAAATAATAAAATATGAAGAATCAAAATAGAAAATCTCGGTCAATTAAAACAATTTCTCGACTTCACCCTGATATGTGAAGCGAACAGTAGATCACAAAAACATTTTTAAAGGGTAAAAGTCGTTTTCAACTCACCCCCTCGACCCCTCAGGATCTCAGCTACTGCGTTTTCGAGGTAGGTTCCGGCCCCCTTCAACTCAGCTGAAATAGAAATGCAGAGGTCCTGATTATCAAACGGAATTATTTTCCAGAATACGGAGACAAAGATAATTCGAGCGGTTTGGTAGACGTTCAAATTGGTCAAGAAAGTGTATCCACTTATCACTTACCAGCGTCTCCGGCGATCAGCTGGGAACCCCTCACTGCAGAATAAAATAGGTACATCATCACACAATTGTACTTTGTCAATATTTGACGCATGTCTTAGTAGCTATGACTTGAATATCTTCATTTGGTGACATTGTTTTAAACTTACTGGCAGACATCTGTGTAACAGCTTCCACAAGTAATGCCAGTCGGTCTTTGACATTTGTTATGTCATCTGAAATTTAAGTAAAGATCGAGGACTGTGATTAAGTCGTCATTCCGCGGTGCTCGACTCGCTTGAGCTAAATTCGAACAACAACTGAATATCTGTCATTATCGAAAATCTCTGTATCTTTAACTTACTGTGCATTCTGTTAGCCGTGACTTGGTCGACTCCTGAAACAAAAATCAGGATATCATGACAATACTTGACGAATCGAGTGGAACCTGACATGTTGAAAATGGTTTGAACATTCCGTGTAGCATAAAATGTAGAGAATAAAATGGTTCCAAACAAAGAGCATAACGTTATAAATTCGAACAACAAGTGAATATCTGTCATTATCGAAAATCTCTGTATCTTTAACTTACCGTTCCTTCTGGCAACCGCGATTATGTCGACTCCTGAAACAAAAATCAGGATATCATGACAATACTTGACGAATCGAGTGGAACCTGACATGTTGAAAATGTTTTGAACATTCCGTGTAGCATAAAATGTAGAGAATAAAATGGTTCCAAACAAAGAGCATAACGATATAAATTCGAACAACAAGTGAATATCTGTCATTATCGAAAATTTCTGTATCTTTAACTCACTGTTGGTGCTGCGACCCGCGGATGGGCCGACTCCTGAAACAAAAATCAGGATATCATGACAATACTTGACGAATCGAGTGGAACCTGACATGTTGAAAATGGTTCGAACATTCCGTGTAGCATAAAATGTAGAGAACAAAATGGTTGCAAACAAAGAGCATAACGTTCAAAAAACATATTTTATCCATCAAGGGGAACCTCAACTACATGGGTGACCGATTCGAACCAAATTCATTCCACAGGTAGGCCGTACCCGGAGGTGTAACAGGTGCAAGTAATAGAACGCGCCTCTCAGCCGTTTTCGAGATGGCAAATTTCGATAATTTTCGAGCGTCCACATACTATCTGTGTTCGGCGAAATTCAACGAGCGCGTGGCGTAGTCGGCAACGTCTCCGCTTCGTAAACGCTGGATCGCTGGATCGAATCCCGGCCGATGCTTTTTTTTTCAAATTTCACCTATTGTACGGCAACTGCTATGCAATTACATTAATATTTCGGTGAATGAACAAATAAATATTCTTGATTGTGGATTAATTTCGTGTTATGAGGAAAAGGGAGCAGCTTTTTTTATTTTTTGGGTAGGAAGGTACAAATAGAATTGTGAAAAACCAATCTTTTTATTTACTTTTCAAAGAAAGGTTATCATCGAGGTTATCAGTAACGCAGGAACTAGGGTGGTACTGATCATAAAAACACGGAAAACAATAATTATTTCGGCATCGGAAACACGAAATAAATGCCGAGTTTCCGCATTCACAGGATTTTTTCAAAACGTCAACCGCGAAGCAAACTTCGTTAACGTTTACGAAAGATCTCCTGTCGTCACATAATTGCGTAATTGCATAGCAGTTGCTGTAGAATAGGTGAAATTCGAAAAAAAAAGAAAAAAAAAAGCATCGGCCGGGATTCGATCCAGCGATCCAGCGTTTACGAAGCGGAGACGTTGCCGACTACGCCACGCGCTCGTTGAATTTCGCCGAACACAGATAGTATGTGAACGCTCGAAAATTATCGAAATTTTCCATCTCGAAAACGGCTGAGTGGCGCGTCCTATTACTTGCACCTGTTACACCTCCGGGTACGACCTACCTGTCGAATAAATTTGATTCGAATCGGTCACCCATGTAGTTGAGGTTTCCCTTGTATATCGTGATGACGTACGCATAGTTTTTATTTGCAACGATTCAATGAATCTTACCACCTGCAGAACATACGTGCTACAAAATGTTAAGTGTGCTGTTGAATATAGCGTGTCTAATGGCATAAGGTCGTAAGCGCCAAAAACGCGATTTTGGTGGCAAAAGGTCGCATAATTATTTTGTCACGCCACACAGTGGGCTGAATCACAGAAAAATCGGCAAAACCCAAAATTTGAGTGCGTTCATTTTTGATTTGTATGTATGCCATTTCAAAGATCAGGTGTTCCTACGCCCTATTGTAGAAGGACCGGTCCCCACCCTTCACGGTACTCGACTGACGACAGTCCGAACTTGACCGTTTGCGAGTGAGGAACGCAGCGATTTTGTACCCTGAAATTTCCCATTCGCGCAAAGTGAGATATATCAAGAGACTCGTTAGAGTCTCGCGCCAAGTACATTAAAAAAAAAAAAATTTTCAAACGCCGCGCGTAGACTCACCGAGTCTATCAAGAGACTCGTTAGAGTCTCGCGCCAAGTACATTAAAAAAAAAAAAATTTTCAAACGCCGCGCGTAGACTCACCGAGTCTATTTACCCGAACGGGAGCTGTCCGCAGTGGTGGGGGTAATCAGAATCTCAGTTTTCTTTCATTTCACGATATCTATGGGTCTTATAAGAATTAATATTAGATTGGCGGCACGAAAAGATTTCATTTAAGCCCTATTTCGGTCGAATCGATGCACGAGAAGATGAGATATTATCATTTGAAAAATCTGGCAGGTCCGTTTCACTCAAGGAATTTCGTCTCCGTCATCTCCTCCCCAGCCACGTGGCTTTGCAAATCGCTATGAGTATGAAAAATTAGGGAAGAAGGGAGATCTCCGTTTTAGACTACGCAGGGAGCAGACGAGTGTAGAGAGAGTACACGTAGTCATCCCTAGGTGGCGCCGTTGTCGAGATTGAATTCGACAGATTTTTTCGGCTGTTTCTTCTATTTTCCGATTGATGAGTCTTGCGCGAAGTATTTTCAGATGTAGAATTCAATATAACATGTATATTCTCAATACACCGTGAAGAAAGCTCGAATAATTAATTAAAAAATAATGAAATAACCTGGCTACCCGAACGGGAGCTGTTTCGCCTCTACGGCAATGGTATGTATTATATCTGAATACACCACATCCGCGGCTAGATGGCACTTGTGTCATGTAAACGAGCCGCCATTTTTAAATGTAATAGATCGAGAGAATCGATCAGTAACGGAACATTTCGGTCTGCTCATTATTGCTACGTGTGATAAGTAAAATCAAGATGTGAGCCTGTTTGATGGAATAATTAAGTTACGAGGTTATGAATCTGAACCAGTTAGATCAATAACAGGCTTCGGGAACATTGGTCGTTTTTATAATTTGCATGTCGGCTACTAGTGCGGCTGCTGGATTAAGTGAGGTTAGGTTCTGCTAGGTTGACGAAGCGGTCAACAACAGTTTTTATCACGAATTCGCATATGTTAACTATTGTTACCGCTGCAAATATTATAATAATGTGACGTTATTTACGACTTATTTATGATGGGATAAGAAACAATGAAATTTATGATTCTCCACTGAAGTGAATATAGGTATGATTTCTACGAGAATGAGATAAATCATTGAAATTTGGGAATACATAACCTATGGGATTGATCGTGCTACATCGTAATTGAATTGAAATAATAATCTACGTTGTTGAACGTTCGCATCATGCTCTGTCTTGTGTAAAAATATTAATTCGGACGAGCGATTGATTGATATTCGACGAGTCCTAAGGAATAACAGACGTATATCTCGGCGGACAGTCTAGAGCAGACGTAACTCGGAATACGCTTCGAGGCGATTATAGAGCTCCGTACACATTTCCTACCCGGTTTCAGTATTTACGTTTAAATCATTCAATCGTTTTGGTTATATTTTTCCACGCCCAGTTCTAGCTCCACAGAGAAAATGTGTACGCTGCAGTATGCTCCGAAGGTTTTCTTCGATGACTTAGCTTTAAATTTTTACGTTGCGGAACAGCTCTTGGAGCACTCGAGTAACACGACGTCAAATCATCGGATTCTGACGATAAGAATACCTTGATGGACCGGAGGGAACGGACGAATCTTGCCATGCAATCTAATAACAGAAGTACCATCTCGGACGACTTTATTGAGTGTTTATCGACAGTTATTAATTGATTTTGATATTTCCATACTTTAATTATTTTTGTAGGAAATCATAAAAACATTATACCGGAGCATGGCAGGATACGGATTTCCACTTATGCTGAAGTTCATTGTCGGACAATTTGAAAAGTATTCATCCGGCCAACGTATTCCCTTGAGGGGAGACTTCGATGAAATTTTGTGAATCGCTATCAGATGTCAAATAACATTTTTTTCCAACAGTTCCTGAGTAATGGTGGTATAGACTGTGAAAAAAAATGTTCAGCCTTCTCCGATAAAGGTGTAAGCGCAAGAAACCTCGCGCAGAAGATTTTGCCCACCGCTGCCAAAATTCCTTGCTTCTACAGTTTCACCGCAGGAGGGTTACAGTTTTTTTCCGCACCCTGCATACCGTATACAAAAGTACTGGACTGACTCTTTATATAACGTATATATTTAAAATTCAAATTCACAAATTTAAAAATAATGACATGACAGCGGCAACTAGTTATAACGCTGCGTGCAAGTAACTCCACCAATGCCGGTCTCAAGTTCGCATGAGAAAAAAGGAGGGTTCCACGCAGGGTTACACGTTGGGAATATTCACCAATTTGTTAACTTCATTATATATTGGCTGCTTCATATGACAGCCAGTTGACAAACAATAACGTTTCATTCGAAGACTGATAATTGCATATTAGCGTTCCATATTCGTCTAATAGACTTCTCAGAGTTTTATTGGGTCTGTTTTCCATAGCGAAATACCTTCGTTTTATCTGAATAACAATCTTCACCTATACTTATTCGTTGGAGTACAATATCTTCTATGTCTTCTATGAATTATAGAAATCCGACCGAGCGAGCGTAGCGAGCGAGCACAAATATCAGGTGGTTCAACGTAATTTTACAAAAAGGAGTGATATCCCCCAAAAAAGCACCTCTGGTGCAAAAACCTTCGCCAAGTACATTAAAATCCTCCTCCAAAAAATTGTCTTCCACAATAAGTCTTCCTCCAAAAAATAGTCTTCCACAAAAAGTCTTCCTCCAAAAATTGTCTTCCACAAAAGGTCTTCCTCCAAAAATTCGACTACCACAAAAAGTCTTCCTTCATAAACATCTCTAAAAAAAGGATTGAAATCAGATGTAACTGCCAAGTACAACAGAATACGAATGAAATCCTACTACATGGCGTTGCGCTCGCTCACTCGATTGGTTTTTTAAATAATTTGTGACGTCATGAAAATTAGGAGCAAAAAGTGACCAACCGATAAAATTGTAGAAAAATAAATACAAACACATACATTTGTGAAAAAAAATTGTAGAACAAAGTTTTGAAAATAAAAATTTGAAAAGAAAAATTTTAAACAAAATTTTGCGAGTGGTACTTGGCGGGCTTTTATAGCAATGTATTAGACTGACACGTAAACATGTAACCTAATTTCACTTGCCCACACCTGGCCCGCAAAGTACCACGGACAAAATTTTGTTTAAAATTTTTCTTTTCAAATTTTTCTTTTCAAAACTTTGTTCTACAATTTTTTTTCACAAATGGGGTAATTCCGGGAGAGATGAACCACTGGGAGAGATGGCCGAAATTCGATATTTGATAAACTATTGGTCATGTAGCGGCATTGACTTTTTTAATTGTTGTTTGTATCCAAAATAACAAAAGGAATGCAAAAACGCTCGAAAAAATGAATTCGTTTTCACGATAATTGGCCTTAAATGATCAGAACTTGAAATCTTTTAGCTGCTGTAACTTTGTCTATTATTCATGCATAATGCCCAACTATTTATCAATGTGCAAAGTGGACTAAGAGCATGGGTACATTCTTGTAAATAGTTGAAGTTTATGTACCATCAAAATTGGCTCCAAAATACACACGGGAACGGAAGTAACTGCAAAAAGGCCATCTCACCCCCAATCGGGAGAGATGCCCCAGATATATAAACAATTGAAGAACACTGGATTCTTAGCTTAGGTGCCCATTCGCCTGAGTCTACAAACGGTGGCATTGGTCGAGAGAGGATCAATTCAAGTGATTGTCTTGAGCACTGTGTCAAAATAGAAAAAAATGAACAAAGTCCGTATATGTACAATATTAGACGATTGAATGTGTGAGAATTCAAAAAGCGTGACGCAAAAGCCATGGCACGTCAATTCGAGCGTCAATGGAACAATTTTCCATTTATAGAATGTTCAATTACTTGAGCAGATCATCTTTTCCGCGTTGGGCATCTCACCCACACCCCCCGGGGCATCTCACCCATACTCCTAGGGTGAGATGGCCGATAAAAGTATGTTCGGAAATCGTGTTTTTCAACAGGATTAAGATGAAAAAAAAATTAAGTTTTTGTGCTTAACTATTACCAAGGCTTCATACAGTAACTTCGTGAAAGAGAAATTTTTTTTATCAAATACGTAATTAGTTAAAAAATCATTTCCCTTAAGTGGTTCATCTCTCCCGGAATTACCCTGTATGTGTTTGTATTTTTTTTTCTACAATTTTATCGGTTGGTAACTTTTTGCTCCTAATTTTTATGACGTCACAAATTATTTAAAAAACCAATCGAGTGAGCGAGCGCAACGCCATGTAGTAGGATTTCATTCGTATTCTGTTGTACTTGGCAGATACATCTGATCTCAATCCTTTTTTAGAGATGTTTATGAAGGAAGACTTTTTGTGGTATTTTGTTCTACGCTACCGATTTGAAATCGGTAAAATGGAGGATAATCTTGAAGGTATGTAGAATATTATTATGTTAAATAGTTTTCAGAAATTTCCAACATTGCATATTTGGATGAGTGTTCAATGTGTGCATTTTAAGCAATCGCGTAAATTTATTATTTCAAAAGAACAATGAATATAGTTATGTTTCCAGGAGATCCCAGAGTTTTGAACATTGTAAACTACTGATAATGTTACTAAGATTAGAAATTGATGAAAACATCCCGCAGAATGCTGCATATTTGGCGTTGGGAACCGGAATTCTCATGTCGCGCAACGCTCGGCACGTTTATTCGGGCCGGGTGCATAGTCCTTCACGGTCCTTTGATAATTGAATGGTCCCCGCTTCCTATCGGGCAAATGTCAGAAGACGCACAGGAAGCCCGTAATAAGGATATTCAACAATATCGCCAGTGTTTTGCTCGAAAACACTCGAGAACAGCGACAATGCAAGACGTTTTCAATCGACTGCTCTTAATACATATCGAGCATGGGCAAGCGGTACCCGAAAAAAGCGAAAGCTTTGTCAGCAGAAGCCATGTAACTTTTGCTCTGTACCGATAGTTCTCGCAGAATGTATGGTTTAGGTGAATCGATGGAAAGCGAAAGTGACGAATCAGAAGCCACTAATTCCTCTGACGATGACGACCGCGACGCGGATAATTATGATTAATATTTAAATGCGGAATAATTATTGTATGTAATGTAAGGAATAATTATTCTATGTAATCTAAATGTAACTCGCGCATTATTTTCAGTAATATTCAATTCGTAAAGTGTTGATTATTGTTCTAAGTGTATTCAGCAGTAAAATTAGTTGAAAATGCTATACAACTAATTTTCCGAAAGTCTTTGAAAATTTTCCCTCAGTTCCAGACAAACGTTCCATTTTCCCCAATTCTCATTCAAAATTTCTAAAAGCACAACCTTCAAAACACACAAATATTGATTTCTGATATAAAAAGTTGCTGTAAGTAAGATAAATCCACCCACAAAATTTACCAACCAAATTCTTTTACACAAAATCTGTCTTTAAAAATACCCACTAACAAAAATTCGTCTTCCACAAAAAGTCTTCTTCCAAAAATTCGTTTTCAACAAAAGTCGTCCTTCAAAAAAATCTCTGTAAAAGGATTGATATCAAATACAAGTACCAAGTACAAAAAAAAAAAGAAAAATCAAACCATATACCGTTGTGCTCGTTCGCTCGCTACGCTCGCTCACTCGATTGGGTTTTCATAATTTGTGAGGAGAAAAATTCGGAGCATGACCCAAGCAGAAATTCACAACAGGCCCTGTACTGTGCCAGTACTGCTGCCAACGGTGCAGGGTTGGCCGAGTGCTTACTGCCAACGGTTGGCCGACGAACGGCAGGAGGCCGGAATGATAACACTGGCCCAAGGGTTGACAGTCAACGCTTGGCCAGTGCTGGCAGGCTACGTTGGCCCAGTACTGACAGAACGACGGGTCGGAGCTGACCCGTCGCTCATTTCGGCGAATATAATGAATGTTGTAGATGAAAATAAGCTACTACCTTAAAAATTCAAGTACGTCGACTTAATTATTCATTGAATCGAGATGGATTAATCAACTTGATATTCAGATTAATCTGGCGGATTCTAATTAATCAGAATCACACATGCTGGAAGTATGTTGTAATCCATAATCATGAAAAATAATCGAACAATATTAATTACAGTTGACAAAGTAGAAAGGAAAAAGATGAGAAAGTACCCGAGAAAAAATGTTTGTATCTAATTATATATGATCATATTCGATCAGATATGATCAATCTGCCACTATAAAAATAAGTATCAAAAATAATTATGGGCAGAATTTCAATAATTTCTTAAACGTTTCTTTATTGTGTATAAGACCGTGAAATTTTATAACAGTATTATCAGTACGAAGATACGTGATGATGCGTTGGAACAAACCAGACCTGTAAGAGTGAAGATGGCAAATAGCTCGAAGAAATATAAATACATCGATCTGTAACTATTCAAGTCAAAGTCAAAGTTAGCACAAAATTGACTACAAAACACGTAAAATACACCTGCATACCATAATATATATACTATATATGCATTGAAATTACTATACTATACTATATATCTTATGTTTAGATACGAAATTATAGACCTAAATAAGTGTGTAAATATATATAATCAAGATTTGATTTATTAAATTCAATAACTATTTTGATAATTCAAAAAGTATTAAAATTAGTTTGATTAATTGTTACCAGGTTTTGGAGACAAAATTTTCCATACAATTATTACTAATTTATGTCAATTGATAAGCTGTCGAGAAAAACCTCCTACGTAGTAGGAGGAAGGCCCTGGTCTTAAAGTGAAAAGTGAACAACCATGCGATGAAAATTGAAGTCCAAGAACCTTACGCCGAACCTCTCCGAAGGACTTCGAAAGGGTTCAGCGAAAGGGTTCCTTGCATCTCAACTCCATCGTAGGGGACTGGAAATTCATACCGAGCCCAATACTACCATAATCCAGACAATCACACGTGCTTTTGGAGATTTGAGCTTTCATACGTCAACTTTATACCATGAAAACTAACCTACTTTTTGGTTTTCCTAGGATCTATCATTTACATGGAATTACAGACTCTTTCTTCAGATTACATAATATAGAACAGTTCCATCTCCAGCTACAGAGAACATATCGCTATCTGATATAAAATAAAGTCATCATATGAAAACAAACTACCCAAACTACGAATCATTACCCGACGCCGCTGTAGTAGTGTCCAGAATATTTTTCTCGCCGAGCCAGTCAGCCGCTGGCCTTTCCTCATGTTGTCTCGTGCTGATATAAGAAACGATAAATTGGTGAAAATATGAGATTTACGAGTCGTGAAAACTTCAATTTCAAGTAAATACATACGCTGACCAAAGTCCTCATATCCTCATCCGATAA
Organism: Euura lappo; assembly: GCA_018257835.1. Classification (NCBI taxonomy): domain Eukaryota; kingdom Metazoa; phylum Arthropoda; class Insecta; order Hymenoptera; family Tenthredinidae; genus Euura; species Euura lappo. Next base: position 948,960 of record JAEUYN010000978.1, on the reverse strand, counting down.
GATGCCAGCCAGTCGCCGACAGACTCTATGATTCTTTCATGTTCAGAAAATATATGTCGTCACAATGTATCACAGCTGAAAACATAACACACATCCTTCTAGAAAGATATTTTCAACTGGGCGTGCATTTGGCCGTGAACAATCAAAATAATTAAAGAGCAAGATTTACATGACTATTCTGTAGTGACGGATCTTCTATACTCTGACATTGTGCATTTGTTTCATACTTAAAGAGTGAATTTTGGGCAGATAGTCTTAGGTGGCTTTGAGATAGTGCGAAAGAGTAGCGTTAGACTGAAGTTAGGTTAGGTAGCGTGTTGCGGGATGCTTGGACGTAGAAATATCTCTTGTTTAACGATATTCCTTACATAAAATGTGTAGATGATAGATTATCACTCACCTGATAACCAGTTAGAATTCGAATCTGTTAAAGGAGTGAAACCACGAAGCAAAATTGTTTAAACCAGTGTCCGAGTCGTACGTACAACGCATTCACAGCCGTTGACATATTAAAACAATATGGCGGCGTTTGGTGATGTCGCGCCCTAGAAACCCATTGTCTCCGATATAAATGATACATGTTTATTTACGCAATCGTATATTTAAGTCGAATATAATTACGTATTATTAGATCAGATTAGATATACATACACTTTTTTTTCTCGGGATATTTACCGAAATATTAATATTGACTAATGAGATAGTATTTTTTTTGCTTTTACAATAATAATTTTGTTTTGTTAGATAAGTATAAAATTACTCCGAAAATTCTGTTTTTCCAAAAAGTGCTCAAAAGTAATATGAAGTTTTTTTTATCGAACATCGATAGATCAGCCCGCGAAAACATTGATGAAAACAATCGATTATTTGAGGAAAAAAATCGACGATACTGATCAATCGGAAAACAATGATTATCCCTAGCCAATACTGGCAGTACTTTGGCCCGACGCTGTGTTGACAGCGTTGGCTTTTATCATCGGCCCGGTACTGGCATAGCTGTATTTTGACATTCGTTCCAATGTTGGGCCAACGCTTAAAACGAGGCTCGGCCGCCAGAGTCGTCCCAATACTGGGCCGTTCGTTAACATCGGCGGGCTACCGAAATTTCTGCATGGGGAGTTTCGAGAAGAGAAAATTTTCGAAAGAAAAAATTGAGGGAGTGGTACTTGGCGGGCCTTCATAGCGAGATAAAAAAATGTGACTTGTAGACCTCAGTGGTCACTCTTCCACTCACTCACACCTGGCCCGCAAGTACCACTCCCTCAATTTTTTCTTTCGAAAATTTTCTCTTCTCGAAACTCATGCTCCGAATTTTTCTCCTCACAAATTATGAAAACCCAATCGAGTGAGCGAGCGTAGCGAGCGAACGAGCACAACGGTATATGGTTTGATTTTTCTTTTTTTTTTTGTACTTGGTACTTGTATTTGATATCAATCCTTTTACAGAGATTTTTTTGAAGGACGACTTTTGTTGAAAACGAATTTTTGGAAGAAGACTTTTTGTGGAAGACGAATTTTTGTTAGTGGGTATTTTTAAAGACAGATTTTGTGTAAAAGAATTTGGTTGGTAAATTTTGTGGGTGGACCACATTAATGTACTTGGCGAAAGGTTTTTGCACCAGAGGTGCTTTTTGGGGGATATCACTACTTTTTGTATATTTTTTTTACTTCCTGCTAACTGCGCTAGCTCGCTGTGCTTGCTCGATGGGGTCTTCGTAGATCCTCACTCGCTATGCTCGCTCGGTTGTCAGTATTTTTCTGACCGATTATTTCTATTGAGTATATCCCATTGGATAGACGGTGAAAAATCTTGAATTTTCTGTTAATAAGCGCCGTAAAACGCTAAATATTGTCGGAAATGTTGATGAGAACGCGTAAATGTATGTCCAGTTGATTTCTATAACTCTGACTCTTGCTTAGGAGCACACGTGAAATATTAACCCTTATTGGGTTGCATAAATTGATCCGTCAAAATCATTCATAGTAAATATTCGCAACGTGGAACCCTGTGCGCGGCCCTCCTCCCTTCTCATCCGGGCTTGGGAGCGGCCACAGCGGAGTTACTTACAGGTAGGGTTATAGTCACTGCTCATTACAAATTAAATCTTAAAAAATGTTCACAGTAAGAAAGTCTGAAAATCAGTGTATAAATAATCATTGGTATTCACTCAATAAAGGCTTCCGGGATAGTGCTTCTGTTATAAATTGCATGGCAAGATTCGTCTGTTCCATCCGGTCCACCAAGGTATTCTTAGAAGTTAGAACCCGATGATTTCAAGTCGCGTAACTCCAGTAGTCTAATAAGTATGCCGTGATGTGAAAATTAAAAGCTGAGTCATCGAAGCAAACTCCCTGAGTATACCGCAACGTACACATTTCTTCCATAGAGCTATAAGTAGGCGTGCGATAACTATAATCAAAGCGATCAAACAATTGATCATATCGTCAAGGTCAGAATGGATGGACGTATTCGGCGGACAGTCCAGAACTCACACGTAACTCAGAAAACTCTGTATGAAGTGTTACGGACCTATATACTTGTCTCAAAGCATATTTCAACTCGTCTGCTCTAGACTTCCCGCTGAGATTCATCTGCTTTCTCAGGATGCGTCGATATATCAATAGCTCGTCCACGAAATAGTCCCTCCGGAACTCACACAATTTTTTTTGTTCGTAATGTACTTGCCTCGATACTCTACAAAGTCTCTTGATATTTAGCACCTGGATCATGAACATATAATCAATGTATAAACGACCAATATACCCAAGGCTTTGTGATTGATCTAATTGATTGACTCTGATAACCTCATAACTTGATTTTTCCATGAAACAGGCTCGCGATTTCCATACGATGTCGAGCTGAATACATAAACTTCAAAGCCCATCTTGTTTCACTTTGTCGGTAATGACTCTCACATCACATCATGTATCTCAATATCACGTAGTGATAACGAGTGGAATGAAATGTCAAACCGAAGCAGCCGACGCGAACACGCTATAGCTAGCAGTTTCGGTCAATCGATTCTCGATCTGTTACATTTAAAGATGGCGGCTTGTCTACATTCTCGATTCGATCTAACTCGTGATTCCGGCGGCCAATGCCAGGTACTCGGATCGCTGTTGTCCCGAGTCCCGACTATCGAGTGGTCGATATATATGAATGAAAATACTTCGCGCAAGACTCATCAATCGGATAATAAAAGAAAGAGGCGGAAAAATTTGCCGAATTCAATCTCGACAACGGCGCCACCTAGCCACTGACTGAGGGTACTCTCTCTTCTCGTCTGCTCTCTGCGTAGTCTATCTACTAGATACCGCCGCTCTTCTCTGATTTTTATACTCATAGGCCGTGGCAAAGTCCGGAGGAGACGACGACGACGAAAAATAATCGAGTGAAACGGACCTGTCAGATGTTTCAATTACTCATATCTTATCTTTACGTGCACGGATTCAATCGAAATAGGGCTCAAATGAAAGCTTTTCGTACCGACAATCTAATATAATAATTCTCCAGACCCATGGAGGTCGCTAAATGGAAGAAAACAGAGATTCTGATTACCCCCACCACCGCGAATAGCTCCCGTTCGGGTAAATAGACTCGGTGAGTCTACGCGCGGCGTTTAAAAAATTTTTTTTAATGTACTTGGCGCGAGACTCTACCGAGTCTCTTGATATATATTTCCGGTTCACCATTTTGTTTTTTTCGAAATTTTGAATCATGATTTTGAATAAGTGACGTTCAAACCGCAAATTTACGAATCTGTACACAAATTGGATGCTTTTTAGTAACGCAGATAGTCACTTCCGGTTCGCCATTTTGTTCTTTCGAAATTTTGATTCGAGACTTGAAATCAGCGAGGTCGAAAACTTAAGAATCACCATTGAATTTTTCGATACGCACATTTGCCTAGTTTTGCCGATTTTTCTGTGAATCAGCCCACTGTGCGCCATTCGCTCTGAACACGGCCATAACGTATAGATCAATTAAAATTACGAGATCGAAAAATGTAAGTGCAAAAGGTCGTAAGTTTGGCGAATACGTCGTTCTTTCATTACAATTTTAAGGAAAAATAACAAACAACATGAAGGCAAAACGTCGTAAGCGCCATTTTTGTTTCATGATTTTTAATGATTTTTCGAAATAGATGTAAAAACTGGTAAAACGTAAAGATAAATCAAAAGAACGAACATTTAAAAAAATTCGATAAAAAATATTGGTAGTTAAAAGCAGAAGGTCGGAAGCGCCATTTTGATTTTTTTTATTCCTCACGATTTTTTTTAAGTAGCTGTAAAAACTCGTAAAACGCAGAGATACATTGGAAGAACGAACATTTAAAAAAATTCGATGAAAAAATATTAGTAGTTAAAAGCAGAAGGTTGTATCCGCCCAACTTACAACCTTTTGCACTTACATTTTTCGATTTCGTAATTACAATTGATCTATACGTTTCGAACGTTTTCAGAGCGATTGGCGTGAAAAAAAAAATTATACGACTATATGCCATTGTAAACAGCAAAACTTCGTATAATGGCGCGTATGTCCTTATGTCATTAGACACGCGATATTTCGTGACACAACACTTAAAAACTTGACTGCTTTCGATATACGTCCAGTTGGAATTGAAATCAATAATTCAAATATTCTCAGTTTGAATATTGTATCCTTGTTGTATCGAGAATATTTTACTTCTTGATGCAAAAATATTTCTACGTTTATATACAGAACATGTTTTTTTCACCTGTTGATGATGTGTGTCAATGATTGCAATGCTGACGTGGAAGCTATCGAACCACTTGACTCCCAATTAGTTCTTTTTTTATGTGATTCTCACTTATATGTATGTATTTTCTAGCGTACCCGATTGAAATAAGTATAAGTGAGGTTTCATTGTATTGGAAAATATAACGTTCGAGTATGTGCTATTGGTCTGTAACTTACCGCTGTCAACACCCACGCACACCAATGAGGCGACAAGAAGACAGAAGATCTTGTTCATGTTGAAGGTAGCCACTTACTTCGTTAGAAATAGGTTTCTGGTTAGAATTCGTCCGATCCGTCATATTTATACACAGCAGAGAGACCCCCTACCACGTCGATAACTTAATGTAGGCTTAAGACGTAAGGACGTAAGCGCCATTATACGACGTTTCGCTGTTTATAATGGCATAATGTCGTATAATTTTTTTTTCACGCCAATCGCTCTGAAAACGTTCGAAACGTCAAAGATCAATTTAAATTACGAGATCGAAAAATGTATATGCAAAAGGTCGTAAGTTGGGCGGATACGACCTTTTGCTTTTAACTGCGATTTCTTTTATCGAATTTTTCGAAACGACGTCGATTTCAATTTTTCTTTCCGTTTCACGAGTCTTCACAGCTATTTCGGAAAATCATGAAAAATTGAAAAAAATCAAAATGGCACTTCCGACCTTCTGCTTTCAACTACCAATATTTTTTATCGAATTTTTTTAAATGGTCGTTATTTCAATTTATCTTTGCGTTTCACGAGTTTTTATAGCTATTAAACAAAAATCGTGAGAAATAAAAAAATCAAAATGGCGCTTACGACCTTCTGCTGTTATCTACCAATATTTTTATCGAATTTTTTTAAATGGTCGTTCTTTCAATTTATCTTCGCGTTTGACGAGTTTTTACAGCTATTAAAAAAAATCGTGAGAAATAAAAAAATCAAAATGGCGCTTACGACCTTCTGCTGTTATCTACCAATATTTTTATAGAATTTTTTTAAATGGTCGTTCTTTCAATTTATCTTCGCGTTTGACGAGTTTTTACAGCTATTAAAGAAAATCGTGAGAAATAAAAAAAATCAAAATGGCGCTTACGACCTTCTGCTGTTATCTACCAATATTTTTATCGAATTTTTTTAAATGGTCGTTCTTTCAATTTATCTTCGCGTTTTACGAGTTTTTACAGCTATTAAACAAAAATCGTGAGAAATAAAAAAAATCAAAATGGCGCTTACGACCTTCTGCTGTTATCTACCAATATTTTTATCGAATTTTTTTATATGGTCGTTCTTTCAATTTATCTTTGCGTTTTACGAGTTTTTACAGCTATTAAAAAAAATCGTGAGAAATAAAAAAAATCAAAATGGCGCTTCCGACCTTCTGCTTTTAACCACCAATATTTTCTATCGTATTTTTTTAAATGGTCGTTCTTTCAATTTATCTTCGCGTTTTACGAGTTTTTACAGCTATTAAAAAAAATCGTGAGAAATAAAAAAAATCAAAATGGCGCTTTCGACCTTCTGCTTTTAACCACCAATATTTTCTATCGTATTTTTTTAAATGGTCGTTCTTTCAATCTACCTTTGCGTTTTACGAGTTTTTACAGCTATTAAAAAAAATCGTGAGAAATAAAAAAAATCAAAATGGCGCTTCCGACCTTCTGCTTTTAACCACCAATATTTTGTATCGTATTTTTTTAAATGGTCGTTCTTTCAATTTATCTTCGCGTTTTACGAGTTTTTACAGCTATTAAAAAAAATCGTGACAAATAAAAAAAATCAAAATGGCGCTTCCGACCTTCTGCTTTTAACCACCAATATTTTCTATCGAATTTTTTTAAATGGTCGTTCTTTCAATTTATCTTTGCGTTTTACGAGTTTTTACAGCTATTTAAAAAAAATCGTGAGAAATAAAAAAAATCAAAATGGCGCTTACGACCTTCTGCTGTTATCTACCAATATTTTTATCGAATTTTTTTTATGTGGTCGTTCTTTCAATTTATCTTTGCGTTTTACGAGTTTTTACAGTTATTAAACAAAAATCGTGAGAAATAAAAAAAATCAAAATCGCGCTTACGACCTTCTGCTGTTATCTACCAATATTTTTATCGAATTTTTTTAAATGGTCGTTATTTCAATTTATCTTTTTTTTTATCGTTTTCACAGCTATTTCGAAAAATCATGAAATATTGAAAAAAATCAAAATGGCGCTTCCGACCTTCGGCTTTTAACCACCAATATTTTCTATCGTATTTTTTTAAATGGTCGTTCTTTCAATTTATCTTTGCGTTTTACGAGTTTTTACAGCTATTAAAAAAAATCGTGAGAAATAAAAAAAATGAAAATGGCGCTTACGACCTTCTCCTGTTATCTACCAATATTTTTATCGAATTTTTTTATATGGTCGTTCTTTCAATTTACCTTTGCGTTTTACGAGTTTTCACAGTTATTAAACAAAAATCGTGAGAAATAAAAAAAATCAAAATCGCGCTTACGACCTTCTGCTGTTATCTACCAATATTTTTATCGAATTTTTCTAAATGGTCGTTCTTTCAATTTATCTTCGCGTTTTACGAGTTTTCACAGCTATTTCGAAAAATCATGAAAAATTGAAAAAAATCAAAATGGCGCTTCCGACCTTCTGCATTTAACCACCAATATTTTCTATCGAATTTTTAAATGGTCGTTCTTTCAATCTACCTTTGCGTTTTACGAGTTTTTACAGCTATTAAAAAAAATCGTGAGAAATAAAAAAAATCAAAATGGCGCTTACGACCTTGTGCTGTTATCTACCAATATTTTTATCGAATTTTTTTATATGGTCGTTCTTTCAATTTATCTTTGCGTTTTACGAGTTTTTACAGTTATTAAACAAAAATCGTGAGAAATAAAAAAAATCAAAATGGCGCTTACGACCTTGTGCTGTTATCTACCAATATTTTTATCGAATTTTTTTATATGGTCGTTCTTTCAATTTATCTTTGCGTTTTACGAGTTTTTACAGTTATTAAACAAAAATCGTGAGAAATAAAAAAAATCAAAATCGCGCTTACGACCTTCTGCTGTTATCTACCAATATTTTTATCGAATTTTTTTAAATGGTCGTTCTTTCAATTTATCTTTGCGTTTTACGAGTTTTTACAGCTATTAAAAAAAATCGTGAGAAATAAAAAAAATCAAAATGGCGCTTCCGACCTTCTGCTTTTAACCACCAATATTTTGTATCGTATTTTTTTAAATGGTCGTTCTTTCAATTTATCTTCGCGTTTTACGAGTTTTTACAGCTATTAAAAAAAATCGTGACAAATAAAAAAAATCAAAATGGCGCTTCCGACCTTCTGCTTTTAACCACCAATATTTTCTATCGAATTTTTTTAAATGGTCGTTCTTTCAATTTATCTTTGCGTTTTACGAGTTTTTACAGCTATTTAAAAAAATCGTGAGAAATAAAAAAATCAAAATGGCGCTTACGACCTTCTGCTTTTAACTACCAATATTTTTCATCGAATTTTTTTAAATGGTCGTTCTTTCAATTTATCTTTGCGTTTTACGAGTTTTTACAGCTATTTGGAAAAATCATGAAAAATGAATAAAAATAAAAATAGCGCTCACGACCTTCTGTTTTTAACTACTAATATTTGCTATCGAATTTTTTTAAATGGTCGTTCTTTCAATTTATCTTCGCGTTTTACGAATTTTTACAGCTATTTGAAAAAATCATGAAAAATGAAAAAAATAAAAAGGGCGCTTACGACCTTCTGCTTTTAACTAACAATATTTTTATCGTTTTTCATCGAATTTTTGAAATGGTCGTTCTTTCAATCTACCTTTGCGTTTTACGAGTTTTTACAGCTATTAAAAAAAATCGTGAGAAATAAAAAAAATCAAAATGGCGCTTACGACCTTCTGCTGTTATCTACCAATATTTTTATCGAATTTTTTTATGTAGTCGTTCTTTCAATTTATCTTTGCGTTTTACGAGTTTTTACAGTTATTAAACAAAAATCGTGAGAAATAAAAAAAATCAAAATCGCGCTTACGACCTTCTGCTGTTATCTACCAATATTTTTATCGAATTTTTTTAAATGGTCGTTCTTTCAATTTATCTTTTTTTTATCGTTTTCACAGCTATTTCGAAAAATCATGAAAAATTGAAAAAAATCAAATTGGCGCTTCCGACCTTCTGCTTTGAACGACCAATATTTTTTATCGAATTTTTTAAATGGTCGTTCTTTCAATTTATCTTTGCGTTTTACGAGTTTTTACAGCTATTAAAAAAAATCGTGAGAAATAAAAAAAATCAAAATGGCGCTTACGACCTTCTGCTTTTAACTACCAATATTTTTATCTAATTTTTTTACATGGTCGTTCTTTCAATTTATCTTTGCGTTTTACGAGTTTTTACAGCTATTAAAAAAAATCGTGAGAAATAAAAAAAATCAAAATGGCGCTCACGACCTTCTGCTTTTAACTACCAATATTTTTTATCGAATTTTTTTAAATGGTCGTTCTTTCAATTTATCTTCGCGTTTTACGAGTTTTTACAGCTATTAAAAAAAATCGTGAGAAATAAAAAAAATCAAAATGGCGCTTACGACCTTCTGCTGTTATCTACCAATATTTTTATCGAATTTTTTTATATGGTCGTTCTTTCAATTTATCTTTGCGTTTTACGAGTTTTTACAGTTATTAAACAAAAATCGTGAGAAATAAAAAAAATCAAAATCGCGCTTACGACCTTCTGCTGTTATCTACCAATATTTTTATCGAATTTTTTTAAATGGTCGTTCTTTCAATTTATCTTCGCGTTTTACGAGTTTTCACAGCTATTTCGAAAAATCATGAAAAATTGAAAAAAATCAAAATGGCGCTTCCGACCTTCTGCTTTTAACCACCAATATTTTCTATCGAATTTTTAAATGGTCGTTCTTTCAATCTACCTTTGCGTTTTACGAGTTTTTACAGCTATTAAAAAAAATCGTGAGAAATAAAAAAAATCAAAATGGCGCTTACGACCTTCTGCTGTTATCTACCAATATTTTTATCGAATTTTTTTTATGTGGTCGTTCTTTCAATTTATCTTTGCGTTTTACGAGTTTTTACAGTTATTAAACAAAAATCGTGAGAAATAAAAAAAATCAAAATCGCGCTTACGACCTTCTGCTGTTATCTACCAATATTTTTATCGAATTTTTTTAAATGGTCGTTCTTTCAATTTATCTTTGCGTTTTACGAGTTTTTACAGCTATTAAAAAAAATCGTGAGAAAAAAAAAAATCAAAATGGCGCTTCCGACCTTCTGCTTTTAACCACCAATATTTTCTATCGTATTTTTTTAAATGGTCGTTCTTTCAATCTACCTTTGCGTTTTACGAGTTTTTACAGCTATTAAAAAAAATCGTGAGAAATAAAAAAAATCAAAATGGCGCTTACGACCTTCTGCTGTTATCTACCAATATTTTTATCGAATTTTTTTTATGTGGTCGTTCTTTCAATTTATCTTTGCGTTTTACGAGTTTTTACAGTTATTAAACAAAAATCGTGAGAAATAAAACAAAATCAAAATCGCGCTTACGACCTTCTGCTGTTATCTACCAATATTTTTATCGAATTTTTTTAAATGGTCGTTCTTTCAATTTATCTTTTTTTTATCGTTTTCACAGCTATTTCGAAAAATCATGAAAAATTGAAAAAAATCAAATTGGCGCTTCCGACCTTCTGCTTTTAACGACCAATATTTTTTATCGAATTTTTTAAATGGTCGTTCTTTCAATTTATCTTTGCGTTTTACGAGTTGTCTTGGAGAGGAAATGGTGAATCGGTTATTGACTACGCTGATTATGTTTGCAGGTTTACTGTTATATTTATTAGTACTAGCTCACAATAGCGCGTTTCGCGCCCTTCTGAAACCAACATTCAGATCGTTATTAGAGCGCTTTTTTTTATTCCGCTGACCTTTTTTAATTCTTTACTAACTGATTCTGATTTAATCGCTGTGTTATAAGTTGAGTGTCAAAATCATATGGCTGATTCTCCCGAAAGACTCATTTTTGCTAAAACGGAGTATATTTTCAATAATCCCACAGATTTTTCAGCTCTCTCAACCAGAATATATCAGAAAATCACATTTTGAGATAGGATGACAGAACAAATTGAAAAAAAAAAATTTATTTTAATAGGTTTTTTTTTGCGGGTTTTGACCCCTAAACATCAGTTCCTCCGGCTGAAACACTTATATTTTCCTTACTCTAGGGGAAAGGGGAAGGGCTAATTCAAAAGAAAACAAATTTTTTAATAGAAATCATGAATATTTTTTCAAACTAAACGATTTTGACGACCTCTTTCTGAAATCCAAATAAAAAAACTGAGCACAAACATTTCCATAAAAATTGGAATTTTGAAACGCGGGTTGCCGTCATTCCTCTGCCAGATCCAATTCACCGAGCTGACAATTGGTCAAAGTTTCATTTTCAACGCTTGTGACTTTTTGTCTTACGAAACAGTGTGGCTTGAGTGATTTCACAAGCTGGGGCGTCATTCCTCTGGCAAGTGCCAAATTATACTGTAACGTTTGGCCGTTACCACCAGGGTTCGTCGGTACGAAATGCGAGGGGACAAGGGAAAATATGGAGAAATGCGGTTTATTGAAGCACGTGTTTACAGCATCAGATCTCCTAAGAGACTGTTAGTTGAAAAGTAGAGGCTGGTTGTCGTAGCAACCAGCCGTCACCTCTTTGATGTGGTGTCAAGAAAATAAGGGTACGGTAGCCTTCGTAACAATACATTTAAAAAAAAAAAAAGTTCGTCCATGTTTGCATGTAAAACTATCGAGTACCAACTCATAGCCGCGTTTTTGAGGTCCGAAAGACTTTGCATGTCGGATTACGGACAAAATATCGACAAAATCGTCAGTCCTCTGGCATCATTCCTCTGGCCCTCAACCAACATTCTTCTGGCACCAGTATATTCCCAAAGTATGGTAGAAACCTCAAAATGAGCTTGAGTTTGTCCAATTAGTGGTAATTACCTTGTATATTACTTCAAACTGGAGGTTATCCAGCAATTTAGAACTCAAAATTGATTTTTTTTAATTTTTTTATTTTGGACCCCGAAAAATGAGTCTTGTTAGTTTGGGCATGATTGATTGTTAGTTTTGATTAGTGTCCTGCGGAATCGTTATTGTTACAGTGTGGCACGTATGGAAAAAAACCATTGGAACCCTCAATAGTCACTAATAGAACTACTCAGGAACTGAGTTGCGTTGAGTTGAGTTGGAAAATGTAGCGCACGCGTACATATACATTGTTTACATCAGGGTTGTCATATTTAAGTCGATACTTCAACACGCCTCCTTAAATTGACAATCCTGAATCTTTGACAGCCTGTTTCGTTTCGTGAACTATTCTTAAAGCTTCTCTGTTTTTCAAGAATTTCACTTTGTCCAGACTTTTCGTCGAAATGTCTGCTAAGTTTAGATTTGTATCGATTTTGATTACATCTATAATTCCCTTTTCGTAGTTTTCGTTTATGTAGTGGTATAGGCACTTCTATGTGCTTTGAATTCTTTGTAAAATTTCCATACTTTGCAATGGCAACTGCTCCAGAGTTGTCTTCATACATATTTATGGGCTTTTCTAATTTTACACTGAATGATTCGATTAGCAAGTTTCTGACAAATAATATTTCTGTCACTGCCTCAGACATGGCGATGTACTCTGCAAAAGTTGAGCATTTTGCGACTGTACTTTGTTTGTGGGTTTTCCAAAAAACTAAGTTTCCATAGAGTCTATAATTACAAATCCTGTTGTGGACTTTCTATCTACCTTGTCACCGGCATGGTCAGAGTCAACCATGCAATCTAGTATTTCGCTTTTCAAATTATTCTGGTAGGTTAACGGGATGTGATAGGTCGAATGTCGGTAAGGTAGGGTGCGTTTTTACCCAAAATCTTTTTATTGCTCGGTACTCCGCGAGGAAGGTCCAGAACGGGTTTTCGTTCAGGCGTTGGATATATTATGCTGTTACGTACTGACGCAGATAGAGAAACGCATTGAAATCGGAAAAAAATTGTTTTTTGCAAAATATTATCGCCGAAATTGTGTAAAAAAAAATGGCCGCTCGAGACTCGATGCTCACCTGTTTGTTGAATTGTTGAAGTATCTTTGGTCTCCAGCAGTAAAACTTTCTGTTCGTCGCACACTGTGGAACTGCACAAACCGAACGATATAATGGTTTTTCGGTATCTCGCGTCCGTTTGAGCCTCATTTTGGAACCTAGCTTTTGGCGACGCCAACCGAGACACGACATTTCTTGACTATCTTTGCTGACGATATCGTCAGCGTAGTAGGATCTATTCCTCGCCAGATGACGCGCACTTCGCGGTCCTGCGATTCACGAACCGCCGTTCCTTGTTCAGTGCTATGAAAGCTGCGCGTGAATTCAAACGGAAATAATTCGGAATAATAATAGTTATAACAATGAATTATTATTGTTATCAATAAATGAAAAAACTCGTCGGATTAGGTCGGATAGGATGCGTTTCGACAGGGCCGGCCATCCTCAGGCTTTTAGTGACAAAACTTCTCCTTGGTCGCCATGACCTAAGCATCTAGGATTGTCACTAAAAGCCTGAGGATGGCCGAAGCCAGCGCCGGTCGAAACGTCGCTTGTAATAAACAAATCTATCCGACCTAATCCGACGAGTTTTTCTTCACTTGTAATTATGGTCACGAAATACAACAGTTATCAATAAAATTATAATAATAATTTCCAAAATAATAATAATTATAATAATTATATAATAATTATATTATTATTATATTATAATAATAATTATTATAATTATATTAATAATAATTATAATGATGATTATTATTATCATCATCATAATAATCATTAGTAACATAGTAACACATAGTAACTATTCACTATTATTATTATGATGATAATAATAATAGTGAAAACGAAATAATTCATTATGATAATTATAAATAATTATAAATAATTATTATAATCATTGCAAAAAATTTGCTCGAAAGTGGTGAAATTTGTGAATGGGAATGAAAACGTATACGCCATTTTTTTTCTTCTCTAGTCTTGAAAATGTTGTGAAAATCGGAATTTTCCAAAAATAATAATGATAATAATAATAATAATAACAGTTATTGCGCCATTTTTTTTTTATTATTAATTATACAATGGGATACTGGATTTCCGTACCTAGCCACAGGATTTTTTTGTCTACTGGATTGCCTTTGTGCTGGTAAATTTTCTGCGTTCGGAATTTCGTCCGTGTTGTTTAAAGTTTCATCCGCATTTACTCTATCATCGGCGTCGTTTGCTTCAGTTTCATCTACTTCAGACTCTCTTTTAACAATATTTTCATTCGCCCCACTTTCAGTATCAGACTCACTCTCATAGTTCACTCTATCTTTCTCATCATCCGCTCTTTCTAGACAGGTTAATTTTATATTATCTTCAACTACAGTTACGTGTCTAGTATTCATGACTCTATTATTTACCAAGACTCCATAGCCATTATTTGTGTATCCGACTAGTACTCCTAATTCGGCTTTGTCATCCCATTTACTTTTTCTTTTTACGTCGGGTATTCTCGCGAAAACTCTACTGCCGTAAATTTTCAAATGTTTAACATCGGGTTTTGTTCCGAAAAATATTTCGTAGGGAGTTTTCTTTTCTATTGTATTTGCAAGTGTTCTGTTTTTTAGGTAGGCTACCGCGTTCATGATTTCTGGCCAATACCTTCTGTGTATTCTTGCTTCCCTGAATAAACATCTACCTATGTCCATGGCAGTTCTGTTATATCTTTCGGCTACGCCGTTCAACTCGTGTGTGTATGGAGGACATGGTAGTAACTGTATACCTTTATATCTAACGAAATTGTAGATATCTTTGTTCAGATACTCAGTCCCATTGTCGCACTGTAATTTTTTTACTCGTTTGTTGAATTGATTTTCAACTAAGTTTACGTAGTCTATGAAGCTACTCGCAACGTCTGCTTTACTTTTTATGCAGTAGTTTCTGGCACACTTGCTGTAATCATCTATAAACGTTAAGAAATATTTTTCGCCACTGTAACCGGTGGTGTTGTGTGGGCAGTTTAAATCAGTATGTACTAATTCTAGGATTTCAGTTGCTTTAGTTCTATCATTTTCAAAAGATCTATTCGAAATTTTACTTTCGATACAATTTGCACACTTCATTTGAGTACTTTCTATTTGTTCAGGCAAACTATCTAGTAATTTATTGTTTTCAAGTTCGTTCAGATATTGAAAATTTAGATGACCTAGCGCTCTATGCCATTTTTCTTTGTCGGTTAGGGTTGTTGCATTCGTGTATACCTTTTTTTCGATCTTTCTTACAAAGCTTTTCATGCTGTACAGGTTATTTTCTGTGTTTGCTACGGCTAACAATTTTCTGTTTTGATCAAAGATTTTTGCATTATCATATTTTGCCACGATAGTGCAATCTGATTTTGTTATTTTTGAAAGACTCAAAAGATTTTGATTTATTCCTCTGACGTAGTAGACGTTTTTTATATCGATTTCATTCTCAGAAAAATAGGTTTTGAAATATGTTCTAATGTTTCCAACTTTTGTGGCTTTCAAAACTTTTCCATCGGGCAATTCTACATCTATCGGCTTATCTAGACTTACATACTCGTCAAAGAATCTGCAATCATTTACAATATGATCTGAACAACCACTGTCGAGTAGACAGTTTATTTCGTTGGAATTTTCACTGTTTTCACTACACTCTTTCACTTCTGATGTATACACTTTTGTTGACCATGCTTGAGCACCTCTTGAGTCGCAGTTCCTATGACCTCTTGACTGGCCGCCTCTTGTTTGGTGCTGCTGATTTCCTCTTCCTCGGCCACGACCTCTGTAGCCTCTGCCTCTGCTGTATCCTCGTTGATAACTGTGCTGGTTTGTTTCTTGGTTGCGGTGACCTTGTTGATTACTGGTCTTATTGGCTTCTGCGTGCCAACAGTCCTTTGAAAGATGACCGTGTTTCCTACAGACAAAGCATTCTCCTTTTGGTCTCGTGTTGAAGGTACTCACATTACCCCTTTTTTCGTTTTGATTTGTATTCATGCTTTTTTCTTTTATCTTAGACTTAACGTAGTCAACTGTTCGCTGTTCTTCTGGGATTATGTCTATGAAATCACCTATACCTAGTACGTGTACTCAGTTTAAAGTCCGGGACAAGACTAATATTCACAATAATAATTCTCATGCTCATCGATCTATTAATAACAAATCATCAGCTGTTCTCTCAGCATAAAAGTTTTACAAACGTCAACCTGACAGCTAACTGACACCCTCACAATCTAACGGGTGCCTTCGTTACAATATAGATTATTTATCCTTGGGGGTGATTACAAGTACTGAAATACCCAGCAAGTTATATGTATTCTATATCATGCATGTCCATTCCCATAATACGTATCCATTATTTTGAATCTCAGTAATAAACAAAAAACGGGAAAGAACACGTTCTTGAAACTTTACTTATCGCTTAAGGCAGGCTTCGTGAAGGTACAGTATGTTTTTAAGATATTTTAATCATGTCCAACATCGTGAAAATGGTTCGCAAATAACATGGGGCGCCACCGCGGAGTAGCGGTGGCCGGTCGCCAGTCGCCCGCCATTCCGTGAGACGCGACGCGCATCGAATTGGTACGCATCGACACCTTCAACGATTTTTTACTCGAAAACGAAAAAAAACACGTCTCTGAAATTAATTCACAGGTTGTAGTATAGTACAAGGTACATGTCAGAATTTTTCAAAAATTTGTTACTCGTGTTGCTCAGTATTTTAAAAATCTTTGAAAAATTAATTGTTAAATAAACAATTGATAACAATTGTTTTTTTTTTAATTTGTATTTTTTTTCAATTCTATGAAGCTTTCCGCGTGAGTCAAAAAAAAAAAAAAATTGAATGTAACTTCATCTTTGGCGGAGTTATGAATTTTTGAAAAAAAGTGCTCTAATTTGTTATTGCAAATAAAAAATTGGATTTTGCATTATCAAAATCGCGCTTCGGCACAAAAATCTAACTCCCCCTACACAATCGACATGCAAAATTAAAAAAATATCTGAGAGGTGACTGATCCGCTTCACGCGGAATAGCCCATTATCAATCACAAAACTTCATCAACATCACAAAATGACTTGATGAAGCTTTTTGGGATTTCACTAATTGATTTCATTTCAAAATTCCAACTGGGTCTTCAAGAGAGGTCGATATCCGACAAATTCAGATCATGTATCCAATATAATTTACTGATTTCAGTGATATAAAATAGGGAAAATAGACATCCTTGAAAAAATGCGATTTTTGATGAATTTTTTTCGCCTCTTCGGTGAATGTAACTTTTTTGATAACTGATTTTGAGCTTCAAACGTAGCTTCAAAAAGGAAAAATATATGAATAAATCCACAGGTTTCACCCATGGGGCAAGAATTGAATTTTTTTTAAATGATTTGACATTCGTTTCGATTTTCTCATATAAATTTTCCTGTTTTAGAGGAACACTTCGTAACTGTGATTGACTAACGTTTCATTTTTGATAATCATAATTAGGTTCTTCATCGTGTCATCAACGCTAAAACAGATATTTCATATCGCGTGTCTGATGACATAAGGACGTAAGCGCCATTATACGACGTTTTGATGTTTATTATACATAGATTCCTCGTTCTTAACCCGATAAAGAAGTCTTAGGACTCTAAGGAATACGATTCTCAGTTTTTGGATCGTGCGGCATTCGGAGCCTTTGATGATTAAGGTGAAATGAAAGTCACGTGACCTCGATATGATTTACACTTGGAATTTTCAAACGCTATTTTCTCAGCCAAAACACATTCGATTGATGTGAAATTGATATCAGTGACGTAGAAAAACTGAATGAAGGGCCTGCCAACCGTGTGTTTTCGAATATCGAAAGACATAATCAGAATTTTGTGTAACAATATTGTTCTGTAACCCAAGGAGGTGCTGCGCCTCGTGGAGAGAGGCAGCACTTCCTTGGATTACGGAGCAATATTGTTAAAAAACTGTTATTACGTCTCGATTTTCGAAAATCCACGATTGGCAGGCCCTTCATTCAGTTTTTCTACGTCACTGATATCAATTTCACATCAATCGAATGTGTTTTGGCTGAGAAAATAGCGTTTGAAAATTCCAAGTGTAAATCATATCGAGGTCACGTGACTTTCATTTCACCTTAACCGGGTCGTTTTCGTCGGGGGAAGTTACGTATACGCATAGGGGTTGAGCACCCCGAGGTTTTATCCGTTTCCGTAAACGTAATGATAAATCGGGGTCCCGCAACCGACTGGGAGGTACATAATTTCGGGGAAATTTAATCGGTCCAATTAAATCCACGATTACTAATTCGAATTTGCGACTCACGGTACCGTAACGAACCTGTACTGTAATTAGTTCTTCCCTACAGACCTTAAATCGCCTTGTTTCCAGGGACTGTGACGATATAACGACTAATTTCCACTCACTAACTCTGAGAACTCATTTTACAAATCACGACATAATACCAGATTCACAAAATCACTTTCTGGTAACACGTCAATTCGAAAGCCTGATTACCGATGTACACTGAGCTAAACGGCCCGGTTCCTGACCCCTTTGGTCCTTTTTTTCACTTTATTCCACAAAATCAAGTCCGGCTCATGAACGAAAATCATGAACGAGGATTATATTCCAAAATTTGAAGTGAGTTAGCATTATTGATGTGAAACTCTCCCAATTTCAGAGAGTGATTCCATCTAGAGTGAAAATCGTACCAGTCGGAAAAAAGTGAACACACTCCAAGGAACTTATAGAGAAGAGCGACTGAGAAGTGTGACATGCAGCTTGAAGAAATCGAATATTGTGTTCTTCTAATCTTCTGTTGATTTCCGGATCATCGCAGTTTCTCAGCCCAGGATTTACGAGTCGCATAAACTCAAAGGTATTATCATAAAGAAATATCTCAGAGCCTTTCGACTTGTTTTGTATGAACATAATATCTGTTGTATTTATGATAATTGTAGGCTCTGATCTCATAATTATTCAATTAACCCACTTCAAGACATTGAACTAGCTGTAGCTAGCCGAGTGTCAGAAACTGCGACACCGGATGAATCTGCAGAAACTCCGTCCATAATAATTATAGTCTCTTACAGATTGTAGAATATGAAACGATATTTTGAATTATAGATTGAAAACATGATCATTTCTTGTCCAAGAACGATCAATTTATGCAATGAAACCCTTCATTGCAGATTCTAAATTGAAACTGGGTCGTTTATTACTTGATAACAGTGAAAAGAGAAGAAAAAGAAGAGTTGGCGCATGTGCAACTTGGAAATGCTCCACTTTCTGCACTGGGGCTTTTTTCGTGCGTGGGGACTTTGATGGAACTAAATTGCTCAGTAGCACCGTCGCTTTACCACATAATCTACTATTTTGCATAAACTTTTGACGTGGTGAAAGGGAAGAAATCCATCCCGGAAAAGGGGGTTTTATTATTACTTCATCACTTTCGTTTTTACGGATCGTTGAGTCGCGGACTCGTTTGCTTTTGGAGTCTGAGAGTCTGAATTCCGTGGTATATTCGAATCGGAAAATCGAGCAACATCTGACGTGGGTACTATATTAATTTTTGCGGTTGGTGGAAAATTGTTGATTCAGCAAAATACACGGTACGATATTTCGCCCGCTTTCATAAAATCCTGGGGTTTAGCTCTGCGTCTGATTAAATTCCCAGGAATTCTTATATTTTTTTACTCATTATTTGAGAGGTAGGGCCTCGAAAGATCCCGTCGGAATGTCAACATCCGGTATTGCGGTTGGATTTGATCAAAGATTAAAATAACAGGAAGAATTTTTCATCCATCCCTCTTATAAATTCAGTAAACGTACATACCTACCGCTTCTGTTTCATTTTACCCCGAACACGCTCCACGATCTCGACCTCGGATGTAATCAATGAAATATTTACATCAAAAACTTGCGGAAGAATGTAACGAAGAGAATCCAATCAGAACGGAGAAAACTGAACGTTTTCATTCTCTTTTTGGCCATGAAATTTTCAGAAGTTGAATCCACGTTGAATTTACAATTAGTTCGATATCTCCGCAGTGAAAATATATCAGAGTTAATATTCAGCCTAATTAATTCGTAGCAGAACTCGCGACGTATACGTACGTTGCAGCATAACGCTCGTTCTAATTAGATGACACGCTTCGCTTCGACGAGTGTCAAGTCAAATATAAGTTAGTCGACTTGGTAATTCACTTTTCCAAAGACGTCAATATCAGGATGCTACCTCATACCGAGTTGAAATCACGGCATTACACGGCTCTCTAGATATCAACGTTCCTCCGGCTCAAGCCCATCCCCTGGAAATTTAGGAAGAAGAACATGAAAAGTTGAAGGTGAAAAATCTCAGGGGGGATTTTTTACCCGTAACACCGGCTCGTGAACAGTCATGTTTTCAATTTATGATTCAGCCAATACAGTGAGAAAAAGAAGAGTTGGCGCATGCGCAGTTTTCAAGTGATCTACTTTCCGCCCTAGGGCTTCAATCCGCGCATGCGAGCTCCATCACAAATCAGCGGCTGGGTGGCGCCAGCACTTGCCACACGAATATCCTGTGAACTCTGAATGCAACTGTGTCCAATAATCGAGGAGCAGAACTGCAGTACAGGTGGCGGTGGGAGAATAGCTGGTTCGAGCTTCATCAAGTTAATCACTTCCGCTGATCAAAGTGAGTCCCCGGTCCCCGTCCGCAACTTCCATCTGCGTGGTCGATGGTCCAGCGTTTGGGGTAGCCTTTGGCGGTCCACAGTCAGCGATTTAACCAGCAACCGCGCTCTCTGAGATTGCGTACACGGTCACTGTGGTTATACGTTGTTCGGAGAGTGAGGGGATACGTGACGTCACATTTGCATGCTAATTACAGGTTAATTAATTGGCCCCTTCAGATTGCCCGGCGGGGGGTGGAGCTCGGCAGTGGTCCTGGTACCAGAAGACAGTGAATTATACGGATATTCTAGAAAGTGATTAGCATTCAGTTGTATTTCGCGTACTAGCTGCAGCTGCTAAATTCTCATTATACCGGGAAACCATAGGAATTACTCAACACTTGTACGGTGTACGGACTTTGTACCCTATAATGAAGAGGTGAATTATAACGATAGTCCAGGGGACGGATGGGCAGATTATGCGATTATTATCCGCTGCAAAATGAGGATCAAGCTACGTAGAACAATTTCGAAACTAATAGAATCTTGATAATAATGCTCAACCGATTACCGAAAATTAGTGTTCCAGATATGGCCTCAGATATTTTGATCTGCTCAAACTTTGAACACTGCTAGGAGTGGTGGGCTGATTTCAATTGGGAGTTATCACCGAGGACATTAATTTGCTTTCCAAAACCGCAAGACGCCGTTTAAAATAAACATTTACGTAGATTTATTCGCTAGTACGCGAATCCGGTGCAGATATTGCACGTTTTTTTAAAAAATAAGAAGAATTCACACGCTTCAGAGGTAAGACCTGTCACATTAATGCGGAGGAAGCTTAGCTTAAAAAGGTTTACGCATACCTGACGTAACTTCCAGATGAACGTAGAGATTAAGGGTTGTTTTATCTCCGAGTTAACGCGGTGGGGTTTGGGTAGGTGAAAGTTGAGTAATCGAGACGCGGAGCGTCGCTTATTGCGTTGGTTATTGCGTCGCGCGCAGTTTATCAACCAAATATCCCCGAGGCCGGGGTTGAGGAGGGTGGTGTTATTATTTCAACAAGTATAAATAACCCGGGGTGGTATAATCGCCGTTGTACAAGAACGAATGTGAGCCCTCATCCCGTCGAATGATAAAGCAGCAACCGAATCTCTGAGATCATCCAGAGTCGATAAATCATCATTGAAACAGCCGGTGACACCCTATATCGGGGATTTTTTTTTCACCCCTTGCTAGAAAGGGCTCGACAGAGTCAGCATCGAACCTACACAAATCCCTCTCATTCTCTAAGGTTGGATTTTCGACTCTCCAACAGTCATACATCACTCGAGAGTAACGCCCATCTCATCCGTTGCCTTCAGGCTTTTGGGGGGGGGGGGGCTAACTCCATTTCCTTGGGGATTCCCCAAACCGGTTCGAACCCCGTTACTTATTTTTTGCAAAGGTCTCCCCCCTGGTGAAATCCACGGTGCCCTTCACCTACATCCCATATATTCACTTCCTAAGTTAATTCGTTCTCAGCCACAGACGCCAACCCGACACCCCCCCACTGGTATAGTCTTTTAATTGAAAAGGAGGATGCTGAAAAAGCTGATCTTCATCCCCTGTGCGTTAGACGTTATAACTTTTTTCGGTTATCTATCATCTTGCGAATCGTTTCGATCGGTATTTCTGCATGCGCTACGCGACACATTCGCTACTATATCTTGCGTGATTTATTTGTCACGTGTTTAGCAAACCACACTCGTACAGCTTTAGCATGGAGAGCTCTTTATCGCGGTGAAACAGCGGCAGGTGGATGAAATTTTTACTTTATTATTGTCAACCCGAGGCTGCAGGGACGTACACGAGCGGGTTTCCACTTGTGGAATATTTGCGACGTCTATTATAAAATAATTGTGAAATATCATCGTGTAATGGTCGTGGTGGCTGAAATCTCACAAAACGTCGGTTAAACGCCATGAAATGGTTCACGAAACTATTTGGAAAATGATGTGGAACCGTTCCATGTGATTCTGCGTTCTTCCTGACGGTACAACGATGATCGCTGCTAAATAAGATGAGCTGGATTCTCAGGAGCCCAACGTTCATCGAAACGGACAGACCTTTATTAGCACTCATCTCTTTGAAGAGCCGAGACCCTGTCAACGTTGTAAAAATCAGTCGTTAGTTGTAGTATCACTCGACCTCGATAAAGTAACAGATACCATTCGATAAAGTCGTCACCCGATGGCTAAACCAATTCTCTGATAACTCGAACGAGCTGCCTATGTTGATAATGGTTGTAACTGATGCGGTTATTTCGTATTGCAATTAACTTTGCCAAGCAGTGCTGATCACGACTCACGTATAGTTTATCGACATTACTTCTACTGGTAAAGGTCAATAACTGGACCGAAACTCAGTACGTCAGAATGTAGGTATTATGCTACTTATTCCTTATTCCAGTCAGTATCTAAGATTTTTTTCAGTAGTATCTTCTCTTTGAAATTCTCAGAAGAAGTAATGCTTCGCGGTTCCAACGATTTTATCCCCCCTTAAGTCGGCCCTAAATGCCTAATGATGGTTACTGACTGACCTTCTCTCCCTCACCCCCGCCCAAGCTTTAAGCAGCTTCTGGGGACATACCCACTCGGTTGTGGCAGGCTGGAGGTAGTGATTATTATTATCATTATTATTATTACTATCCTTCAAGGCGCAGGGAGTTTCCCCTTAATAAGTATAACCTACTACGTGAGGATATTGTTGTGACGATACTTCCTTAGTCAAAACCCAACAACAGTTGGGCTCGCCACTAATCCAATACACACGACCTATGATTACCTACTGCATAGTTCATTCATATCTTCAAGCCCTGAGAGTCTTTTGGAGTCGAATGACTTCGTATGACTTCATGCTATTTCACCATATCTACCAGTGATGAATTGTGTGCTGTTATTAAATTTGATTTTTTTTTCAGATAGGAACTCGAGGAAAGGCGGTCGTTTCTATAGGTAATTAAAATGCCATAACATTTGAAAAACAGCGGCAGACCTAAGAGAGTGAAATTGCACCTTATACCGTGAAAGCATGTCCAATCATTCATAGTTTAGTTATCAGAATTTTGTACGCCTTGCTTTAAGTGCTAATGCGCATTAGGCACAAGCAAACCGAAGCTCAAGCGCATTGTCTTATTTTTTACTGTCTGGATGCCACTATAACGACACTCCTGCATAACATAATTAGGCCTAAATTTGAGTGAAATATGGCTTCGTCAAGTAGGTCATTAATTGTCAGCATGCTTGGCTTGCCGACCAGAATTCCCCGATTAGCTCTTATCGGTTGAAGTGTTACTTGCCTGATCGGACCCCGACCTGAGCCCGATGAGTTTAAGGAAAGCCAGATCAAGGGGATACGGTATTACAATGTTAGGCCTTCCCTGGCACATGCGAAATCAGACAACGGCACCAATATAAACGAGATCAGACCGTCAATCACACGCCATGAACAAATGAACCGTCAGTTTTGGGGATTTATAAATTATACGAGGGTGACAGCGATACATAACATAGAGAGATAAACTCAAAACGAAAAAGAGATTTCGTTTCGAACAACAAATCGAGCTCCGATTATGTCGACTCGAAATTGACAAATCACGTAACTGAATTCGTGATTAAAATGGAAGTTACCTCCACCAGTCAATGAAAATCATCGTCACTGAAGATACTGTCACGTAGTTCTTTGGTTTTCTAATCATGCTGGGCAATGCTGGTCCTGCAATGTACTAGCTGACGTTACTTGTGTCCTTGGTGAATAACTGCAAAATCGGGGCGTGAGGACGCTGCCTATATTCCTTGCTGGCGTAGTAAGAAAAGAAGGGAGGAAGGGAACCGAAAAATAATGCGAATATTATTCTCATACGGCGATTACATTTTCTGAAACACGAATTTGAAAACCTCAAATCAGATATTTAGGAAAGTCGAACATTGTATCTGTTTTTCGTTATTCAATTTAAATTCCTTCTTCATCCTGTACACGGGTCTTTCAATCTTAGTAGCGTACCGACTTCGTGACATCGTGGATCCATTCATTGTACCAAGCCACCTCAGTGAAAAGTATTGGTGTGTATTTTTCTTTGCACGTTGATCCCCACGATACGACACCGATCAATACACCGCCTGAAATTATAACATAACGGAAATCAACCGTGTTCGAGATAAAATTGAAGATATTTCGTCACATAAGATAATCCGTGAGCCATAACTCACATATCGTCACAGGACCACCGACGGTCATAATACAAGTGCTCTGAGCCAGGTCCCCATTTGGATCTATGGTACACCTCTGATAGTGGTCTAATCGTTGACGAATATTATAAATCTTTTCACTCTGGTCTTCACAGATTTCATGAGACTGAATAAACAACGTTTGGGACATGAATTTCTTGCGATTGTCATTGTAGTGAGGAAAAATTGTTCCGTAGCCTTGTAGGCCGATCTGCATCGCTCTATCTACTGGAACCACGGTCAGGGGTATTGGCTTCACGTTAGGCCCGAAATGTCCACTTATAAAAATCAGACCGATGTCGTTTACCCAATGCAGGCTGTCGCGTGTGGCACTACAAAGTAAAGTGAAGCAGGCACAATAGTCATAATCATAGGCATAAAATAATGACACCGATAATTCTTCGTCCGATAATATCGACTGAACTGAATAAGACCAAATACTTGACCCACTTTGGATGAGTGAATAAACTCTTGGCCTCGTACCATTCCCCCCGACCATCCGTGAGGTCTTGCGATAATGCCTTTATCGTAATTTGGTTGAATTCCGTCGGTAGCAAGCATGAACTGGTCGTCAAAACCGACCGATGACTGATAACGGTACCTCCACACCAAAGCTTTGTTGGCTTAAAAGATTCGGTCCGATATATCGCAACCTGTCACAAAAATCCAATGAATCATTTAGATAATGTGATGTCGAAACCAATTAGGTAGTCATCCTCTCCGTTGGGGTATCATTATCCATCGAACAGCTGTGCCTTTGTCTCACAATCATCGAGCATACGACTGCAAGCTCGACTTTTCTAAATAGACAAAGAAGCCAAAAATGTGGTTCACGTTCATCAATGTGTTACTTACCACCCAAGGAAAGTCCTTGATTGATGCTGCGTTGGTCAAAAGCAGAAGACCGTGCAAGATAAGAGCTGGCAGTAAGAGTAACATTTTCGCTCATTAGGTGCTAAGAGTACCGCAAAACCAGTGAGAAACTCAAGAGACCGAAATCGCACCTTATACAGCGGAAGCCAGTTCAATCATTCAGAGCTGGGTTATCCGAAATTTGTACGGTTTGCTTTAAACGCTGACGCGCATTAGGCTAAAGCTAACCGAAGCTAAAGTACGTGGCAATCTTTTTTTTATAGTTCACGCACTGAGATCAACGACAATGAAATGAGCAAAATTTAGCTATATAGCTACAGACATGTTTGCGTTATCTTGATACGAAAGATAATGCGAATAATGTTCATGTGAGTAGCCAAACAGACTAATAATTGATTCCGGTTTATCTTCACACGCCGATATTTTTCGAACGATTCAATATAGTTTTTTTTTTTCATCAGGTATCAACATTGGAATATCGTAGATAATTTCAGAAATTCTTTCAATAATATGGTATAATAGAATGAGTTAATCAACTCGATGGTTTCTACTTCAGGAATTTAATGTCATCTTCAAGGTTCTCCATCCTGTCGACCAAAAATGGCAATTAGTCTAGATACCGTTTATCGATTGCGAAACGATACCGTTTATTGGCATTGCTGCAACGCTCCGTGGAGAATTGATACAATTCTGAAATCGATAATGTCTCGAAATGTGAGAAGCTGACGATGACGAACGGTACCCTAATACGCTGGAAAAGAAGAATTTCATCATAACATACAGAATTTGATAAATCGATTACAATGCGATTCAGTTGTGTCTGGAATGATTGAAGAAAAGACCTGACCGACTGCTAGTCAAGCAGTTCAAAGCAAATTCCAGAGAGATTTTTGACACGATTGCAAATCATTTCGGTGATTGTCATCATAAAAACCTTTCAAAGCAATTTTGCAATCAGAAAGTGAATAAAAATAGCCTCTCAATATTCTGCAAATGAAAACAAAAATATTTCCGAGATTGATAAAGACTTCAGAGACACTGGGAATGTTTCTAGCCATGGTACCTGATATTTTCTCCTCTTTCCACATCTATGAGTACTGTAAGGTTTTTTTTTTCACTGATATTATTACTATCTGTGTCTCTCGACGAAGAGTTTCTACTCGACAAAATCCGATCACGCACTCAAATTGAACTTTTAACGTGGATGACTGTTCTATCGGTATTTCTATATCGCTGTTATACCTTGTTACGTAATATTATATTACTTTTGAAACCCTTTATTGATTTTACTCCGCTCTCTGTTACCGTTTCATATATACCCATCCTCTAGCGGTAATAGAATACAGGATTTTCGCTCTCGCTGATATTATTTTCGGAATCCTCGACGGAGTCCTCGACAATCTGTGACCATGGTTGAAGTTTACATGTATCGCAGATGAACTTTGTTTTCCCCGAGGATTTCGCCTCTCGGTTAGTCTTACTGGGTAAATACACCCTCGTGTCTAAGTTGTGCAGTGAAATTTGCGCCCCCCCAGTCCAAGGGTGAACTTCGAACTGGCAAGTGGCAATCCAAGACGGTACCAAACGCAAAGCAAATACAAACCAAGGTGGAGGCAGGCACAACATGGAGGCACCTAACTCTATCAGTCGGAAGATTATTCACTCGAGATTTCAGTGTACGAGTCATTTAGTGGCTTTAAACGATTTCAACTGATTTTCAGCCATTTTTTTTTTATCATTCCGGAACAGTTTTTGAATACTTTTTAACAGACTCCTCACTGATTCTAAGCCTTGTCAGTGGTAAGCAACTACAGTCTCCCTGCAAAAGTAATGACAGTGAAGCCGAAGGGTGGCTCTTTGGCAACGGACATTGATCAGTGAACAAATACGAGTTCAACAGCGTATTTAACAGCTACAGAAGCTCTGTTAATTGGTGGTAGAGTATCGACATTCGATGTTCGGACCGCGTTTCCGAATCGACGTGAATGCTGTGTCATTTATCGAACTCTCAATTCGTAGAATAAAGTTGATGCAGCCTTTGAATCGAGATGGATGCTCGTGATTCGCAAAGACAAACGAAAAATTCCTCGTCCATGGGACAAAAATTGATCCGTGTATCATTCGGTTGAGGATCTGTGAAATATTGCATGAGGGAATCGTTATTAGAAGCCATTGAACTCGTTCGTCGAATCAAACTGTAAAATTGACTCAACGTAATCAAAGGTGGGTGAAATAACAAGCGGTGAAAATTTAATATGTAAAATCTGAGCGACAGACAATATCCCAGCCCATACCTTATTCATTGGGGTTCAGGGATTCGGGCGATGTGACGTGAGCTGAGATAATAAATCACTACAATTTACAGCCTGAAAATGAATTTCATTTTCTACATACCTTGAGGAACATCCTTATATGGAAACTTACAATTCAGTTCAGAGTTAAATCTAATGTAATGCCGTGATGGAGTAGAATATTTCGGGGTACCCTGTATGATAAGGGCAGGAGAGGAAATAATAGGATTCGGGGGTGCCATATTGGTTAGAAATAATAGGCAGGTAGAAGGAGGGAATTTATCGCTTTACTCGCAATGTCGTTATCCTCGCCTCAATTCGGTCGCAGCTCTCCTGACACTACCAGTAATTGGATTCGTGGATAACGCTCTTTCTACGAAACTTTTACAATAAAAGCGTTACCGAATTCCTATGGAAGTATACCTATTCCTCGACAATTACTGGCCACGATCTTTAATCCACACCAGAATCGAAAAATCCCCTCATCTTCACGGCTATAAACCCCATGAAAATTTGAATTCCATGTACCGTGCGCCAATTCGAGACGAACCAAGACGAAGAAAATTTGGCGCATGCGCACGTCGCAGAGGCTCTACTTTCCGCACTCGCTGCACAATTCGATAGAAGTTTGACCTCCTAGGGATGGTAATGAACGAAATAAAACGAATTAGGATCGTTGAACTCAACCGCTACGAATTAGACCCGGAGGAACAAATTGCTAACACACCCCAACGGTTTGCAATTTCGTTGATAACCCGGAAGGTCCTCGATCCGGGGGCTAGAGACGATCGGGATGAAACTGGCGAATGGTTGAATGGCTAAGATGCCGTTTCTCTCTGGTTGGGTAATTAAATTTAGTTCCACGTAGAGTGGAGGTTTACTCTGCACTCACGGTGGCTTGTACTTAACGTCAGAATCAGCGTTGGAAATGCACCCTATGTGTGGGTGGATTCGGGATCCATATCGGAACGGTGGATATAAGCAGAATTTTAGCGATCTATGGAAGAAGCGAAATCCTGGAAATTGGGAAGACTAGGGACCAGCGTGAGATAGGGTTCTATTAAACCTTATCTACCATCTACCCTCCTAATTTACCGTTTTCGTTAGGCAATTGCGGTGGATATCGGCGTGGAATTAATGGGACATGTCGCTTTTTCGTACCAGACCTTGAATCCAACTCCTCATTTCACGATGCTCGCATGCTGACTGCCTGAATTTCCGACCGAAGGATCACAACCTCGATATTGAAGTTTCGTTTCTTGTTCAACCCTGTAGTTAATTAAGACCTCAATTCCGAATGAAGATCCCCGGCTTCGGCTCGTTATTCATTCATCCAATTATGTAACTCGTAGGTTACAAACGAATATGCCAATTAGATTGAAAACCCTCGAGGCAGATGTTGTCTATCTCACAGCTGCACTGCAGGTAGAAAACCAGACTCGAGGAGGCAAGCAATGAGTTAAAATTCTCCTTGAGGAAGTAAAGGCAGAAATCTCTCGAGGATGTATTTCTAGAAGTTCTCTGACTGCACGCTGCATTACCTTGGGAATAAAATTGACCTAGTCTTTAATCGTGAGGATGGAGTAACAGATATACTCTGGTGCACAAAACCCCTGAGGAAATTACATCAACATGTCATAACCAACCGATAGGATCTACCAAAGGTATAAATGCACGAAGCACGTGATAAGAGAAGCTCGTTCATGGAACTGGAAAATGATCACCAACGGACGAATTCAAACTCGAATCCCGGAAGTTGGTTCGTTTTACTTCAATCTTTTTAAATGTTCTTTTATTTCAGGACCTAGATCCGTTTAAATCGGCCGTTTTTTAATGGAAATGTATGAATTATTTGGAAACCGCAGTTTGAGGGTGGGTATAAAAGGAGATGGAATTGTATTGGAGACCGAGAGCGAAAATCAGGTGGGTAATGCATACGGTGAAAAGCTCCACAAGCGAACGAGAGTCTCAGTCGTTCGTTTCTTGGGCTTATCACAGATACGTATACAGGTATATAGATTCGGTAGCGAAGTTTGAATGGAGAAAATTTATAGTATTTTTAGATGCTAGTTTTACGTAAGCTTCGAGGGAAAACAATCAGACATCTCATTTTTTTTTCTTTCCTGCCTTATCCTTGATCCTGATATAAAATGAGAGAATGAGAATTGCGTTTTCAGAAAATGAAACCACGTCACTGTTCAGGAAATCTAGAGTTCCATTTTCTGTAAATAGAGAACTCTATCCACAGTGCTACAGAGGAATCAATCCGATTTGATTGAGTATTAAAACTGGAGTAAGATAGACGATTTCGAATTTATGATGAGTCGTAAATATTGTTGACACGGGCACCATTTCTTTTTTCTACATCTTTCCTCCTCGAGATTGAAATCGAATTAAAAATACTTCGATTTCCAGCCGGTTTATATAGCCGAGAAAGAGAAAAAAAAATGGTCCGCTCGAAGTTGTCTCCAAAAATTCACAAACTTTGTCAATTTAAAGTTATCGCCCCGTTCTTCGCGGAGGAATAGACTGCAGGTACCGATACCAGATTTAAATCGTTGACGCATAAAATATCGAAATACTGATCGCGGCTGAGTGAGCAAAGGTCAAAGTAATCTTCGGCGCCAATTGCGACTGTACGTGAACGATTTTCATCAATCATCGGTGAATCACTCTCAATTAGATTTCACGAGCGTTGGTAGATAGAGGATGGTAATGTTATTGCGGTGTTCGAGATAGTGACTGTGCGGGGGACATGTTAAACTTGAAGATATAAAGATGGAAGATAATAGGATTAAGATGTCGAAAAGATTATACACACGAAAGGAAAACTAAGCTAAATGAAAATGAAGCGAAGGAGACACTCTGGTACTCTTAAGTATATTCTAGAAACGGATAGTAGAGAACCAGGAGGTTTCCACTGTTTCAGAAAATATGGGTACCTCTGCATAAATAGAAAGCCAAACGCGAGATGCATATTCATGAACCCATTTTGCGTTTGTCTTTCCCTGCTGTTGGCTCAGTGCCTCGCATGAAATACCATCTTCAATGAATATCTTTGGCAATTGTCTGGATACATACGTCACGTGGCTACTGCATAATACCAGTGGGATGTGAAGTTTGGGTTGACAATTAAGAGCTCGAAAGGTTCAAGAAAGCGAATGGAATCGCCTTGTTCCGTTCCAGTGAATCAGATCAGATCTTTTGGGGCATAAAAACGACTGGTTTCTCGCTGCTGGAAAAAATAACATAAATGCTACCACAACACGTCCGGGAGAAAATGTTTTCACCTAATCAGACCCAATTCCAGACCCTCGGATTCATACGCTTTGACATTTACTGTCGGTAACTCCGTAAAAGTTCTGCGGCACCTGTGACATTCCGATGAGATATAGGTACGGAAACCGATAGTAAACATCCAACACCGAATGAGGGGAATTACGGGGATCGATTCGAGCCTCCTCCACGAGGCTATGATTCTACCCAGGAGTTGTTTGCTCTGAAGGACCAAGGGTCGAGTGGTTCCGTCTATAGGGACGTCTGCACAGATGTTGCTTTTCCTGACAGTCTCTACCCACTCCACTTCCTCGAATACAGTGCTCCCTGCTACACTGTGACCTCACTCAGCTAGGACATTATTGCATGCTCTTTGTGCATGACCTTCAACTTTGGAGCAGTGAGAGACCTTCAGCACTGGCATACACTGATCGGGTCCCGACTTTTGACAGTATCGTTGGGAGCAGTGAAGTGATAATGGATTTTTGGATGTGACCGCCCCCGGATCCAGGATTCAGAATTGTTCAATGGTATCCCGATTCTGGAAGGGACGGCAACCGGATCAATCCTACGAACGCGATTATTGAAATCAATGCGGTGTGAACGATGCGGTAAAAAGGGAGTATCGCGGCGAGGGACCAAATTGGACATTAAACCATGAATCCCCGGTTTCTGTCAATTGACTGAATCCCGAACAAGCGATCGTGTTAATCTCTTTCAAATCAGGATCAAATACGGTCGCGACCATTCATTCTGACTAATTGGATTTGCCACGATCGAATTTTTTTCTCTGTATTGTTGCAAACATTCATCCAGAGTCCTGAGTTTGGTAACGTTTGAAACGATCTCCTTTCACTCCAAACAGACGAGCTTTTAAACCGAATTATAATGCTAGAGAGGAGAGAACTTCCTTAAGTTCATCAACATGTTTCAAACCATGAACAATTGCCAGTTTAATTTATTCTGAAGAGCTGGCATCAGCCATGACAGAACGTTCATTTGATCATCCACCTATTCCAAATCGGAATTCTGCTAAATGGTTCCTGATGTGAACCTCACCGTGTATTTTGCCGGAGGGGAAACTTCGAGAGTCTACCTACGTGAAAGGGAGGACCTTCAGAGGATTATTGACAATGGAACACGAGATACCTGCCATATCAAGTCACTATCGTCTTCTGCTTGGAGTAAATAGGGTCCTTCTCTCCAAAAACCAATTCGAAGTATGAGATGCGAGTCCTGCTCGTTGAGTGTATTTCACTGTCTTGCGTAGGAAGACGGTATTTCTCTGCCTGACCTAAGCGCATCGGACAATCGAGGAAAACCGCAGACTGGAGAATTAGTTGACCACGACGAGGAGCATGAAGTGGCAAAACACGTAAGTCGAGATAATTGTCGCTGATAACGGAAGAAGAAGAGACGCCGAAGACGTGGGGATGGTGTACAGCGTAAACCACGATACGGTTATCAGCTGGGATGGAAACACGAAATTCGAAAGGGATTGAGTCACGTGTTCCTGGTACCCTGAATCGCTATCACCATATAACCCTTGGTAGAGACGATGATAATAGGGACTTGCCGGCGGTAAACTTGGTCGGCGTGTAAATATGGGCTGTTCTAGTCATCGTTGTTGCTTGTATAGCGCACGAACAGGACGACCTTCTCCGTACCTACGCTATTCCGCGTGTGATCAGGAGTCCGCAATGCGGATGGATCTATCGGCTTATAGATTACAATCGTAACATGAAACGGGGATTTACGATTAGCGAAAAAAATTTCGATGCAGATAGTATTTCCGGGGTATGTGGCAGTTGGGAATAACAAGTTGAAATATTAAAGTCGTAACCGTTGGATCCATGCTCGAAAACGTGTATTTTTAAATCTCAAAAACCCCGCATGGAATAGCAACGAGTTGCTCCTACCGAGATAACACAGTCGCTGCTTTGTGATTCAGGTGATTTCAGAACGGCCAGAAAACTCGGCTTTGATATCTGTTCCATTCGTCGCTTATCTCCGCAACGCGAGACCCTCGGAAAATCACAATTATCGTTTTTTTTTTCTAATATATATACAGTATATATACATCCTTCTGTACGTTTCGAATTTTGTCAAACTCGAGGCTTATGTACCGTTTCGGAATTACGTCAGGAGGAAGAAAAATTGTTTCTTTGAAGTATACGGCGTCTGACACCTGTGCCTCAGTCCGTTATACTAGCGGAGACTCGTTCTCTCTCACATATTTATCCCCATATTTTCTGGTTGATCTTTCCTCTCAGACGGACGAATTCATCATTTTTATTCCACCACCCGGGTCTCATATATATTTATATTACGAAACGAGAACTCGCGAGAGATGAGGCATGTCCGGACCCTTCATCTTCGATCAAAGATTCTTCCAAGGTAAAAAAAACTTATGCAAGCAAATTGGTACCTTTTCATTTTTCCCTCTCCTCGAGGAGGAACAGTCTCGGAAAAACAAGAGGTAAAAGGTGGGTGGTGATTCGGAGTGAATTTATTACCCAATGCTCGTCACCGAATGTCTGGTGAATTCATAGCCACCATGGAACAGGTTCGGAAAATTTTA
Organism: Euura lappo; assembly: GCA_018257835.1. NCBI lineage: Eukaryota > Metazoa > Arthropoda > Insecta > Hymenoptera > Tenthredinidae > Euura > Euura lappo. The sequence goes on along the minus strand of JAEUYN010000978.1, from coordinate 915,151 downwards.
CGACGAATACGCGATCTCAGGCCCAATTTTTTTTTTTTTTTTATTTCAACACGGCTTGTTGAGCACCGGGAGACGCTCAATGTACCGCGAAGAATTTTTCCAGTGAAAGTCAAACAGGATCTGACACCACCCCGTGTCCACCCTGCCAATTTTGTTATGCCACTGCGTGTCTCGGTCTGGGATATAATCGTACAACTCGGCTGGGAGTGGCGAAGACTCACCTGATACGGTTACTCACAAAATGTGAAAGAGAAAAAACTACTTTGGTGCCGATCCCACCGCTGACACCAAATTTTGTTACGACACATATCAGACTAACGCGTACCTCCAGGCTTCAGACTATGAGCGACGTTATCGTCGAACTCATCGATATTGCAAGATCAGGCAAGGAGCCAGGGTACCTCATGTGCGTAATTGCAGCGTATACTGAGTCTGTGGGAGAATTTTTTTCAACCCGTTTTGTCAAATTTACGATTCATATCTTTTTTTTTATTCCTTGGGGAGATTACTTTTCGAGGACCTAGCGGCATGGTCATTTTTGCAAAACCGTATGTGGTGCGAGAGGGGGTAACGTACGTATCAAGCTCCGCTTTGCCAAGGGCAATTCTCGGCCGACATTAATCTTCACACTATCCAACTGATGAAGTAGCAATTTCCTCTTGATCGTAGAAGGAAATAGGGCCGACAGAGCAGTTGATCAAACCCTGAGCCCCTTCGCGCCGGTCTGCTGATCGATGGTGCACTGTACTCGTGGAATATAGCAGGTTGATGTAAAGGAATCATGGATCTTTCCGGGCCATTTGAACCCAATATTGTCTCAACACGCGACACAACACGACCGGAAGCACACAGCGCCTAGCTAAATAGAATACCACTTGACTATGAAATGGCTCTAAATTGTTTGAGTAGAACGACGATGTACGTTCATTTCTTTAGCCCGTGGAAAAGGTGAATTCGTGTCGACGCCGTGGGGGCTGACGTCGAATTTGTCAACTCCTGTAAAGTATAGTGCCGGCGCTTTATCAACCATCAGGAAACCCTCGGAGAACGTAAAAGCAGAAAGAATTTAAGTTATCTAAATTTCCTTCACAGTCGTGGCGAGGTACGTGTCGGACGTAGAAATGGGGAAAATTGAACTCCGGCTAAACTATATGCACGGTGAACCCGGCGCGGTAATTTTAACGTACGATCTGCGGGAAGTGGGGAGAATATAACCAGGAAAACATTCTATAAAGTATTTTCCTCTTTTTTCCAAGTATTCCGAATATTTTATATAATTATGTAGAGATTTTTCTTGTCCGCGTTGAGATAATGAGAAGTTTATTTCAAGTTTGAAATAAGTAATGCGAAAGTATAGAAAGTTTAATAGCGCGAAGAAAAAAAGGCAAGATGAACGAACCACGGCAATAATGAAGTTTTCTAATTATAGTCCGGTTTTACCGCGTTAGTTGAACTTCAGTTTCTCGTAAACTAAACTTTATACAGTCAACGAAGAGAGTTCATTACTTCGTTGCTATGGTGCCACAAGACAATTCACAATATCCTTCGCCTTATAACCACATAAACATAACAGCTATGAAAGCACATTAATTCACAAGCACTTTCATACATACTTCGCTCAGACTTCGTACCCGCCAGGATCGAGATGCAAAGTATCGTTACTGCAGTTATCATTGTGTGGAAAGTACGAAAAGCAGGCTGCACGTAAAAAGTCTGAATGCGCGGTAGATTTTCATCGAGAAGAGAAACTCTTTTTTTCAAGTATAGTACGTTCTTCTTTCCGCGACGTTTTCAAATTCCTCGAATCGAAATTGATTCGGGGATCATCGGTCAGGTGCGGATTAGGAATTACCGTAACGAGCTGACCGGTGGTGAAGTGAGCAACTGTGAGGGTTGTTCGAGGAACGTTAGGACGAGAAAATCACATCAGGGTGATTAGTGGAGAAAATAGTGTTCCACCCTAAATGACTGCGAGTAGATACGTGACTCCGGGTCGACCATCTTGAAAAGATAGTTAAGCCCCGTGTCAGTGGCAGAATTTGGGGTAGAGGCCATCTTCGCTGAGCCTTTTTTTTCCCGACGAACCTCGTTCCGGTCCTAATCCTTTCTCCCGCAGGGTGAAATTGAAAAAAGCTCCATTGATCCTCGTACGTTGTACGTGAATTGATTTCGCAGCATCCACTCGATATGGACGCGTGCCTCATTAAACGCAGAATCCGGGGGTTTGGGACTCTCGCCCTTTCTTATTTCACCCTCGCCACTCGCTCCAGTCACGTACCGAGCATCACGCCCGAAGTTTCAAACGCTCAAATGCGATTTATTATCCTTCTGGCACAGTGTAACCAGGGGTCTCTGACTCAAGGAAACAATATTTACCGAGTAAATTTTCCACACCCGAAGGAGCATCCAACTGCTAAGCCATTCCAGCTTCTGCACTTCCGCTACGTTACGTTGAGTTTTCTTAAACATGCGCAGGTACCATAAAATGAAAAAACCTTCATCGCGACGATACGACTGGGATATATGGCTCGTACTCGCCCAGGAACTCTCCTATGTGGTTGGTTTATTTACGGGAAAGTGAGCCGCAGGGTGTAAAATGCCACGAGCACTTTGGCCGCGAGTACCGTTTGCATGGAGTGCGTTTACTGCTCGGAAACTTTATAATAAAATAGTATTTTCCTTATCTTTTTTTTAAAGCACAGCTATTTCCATTCCGTTTTACATACAGCGACTGAACCAACGTTTCCTGCATCGACGGAAAATTTTCGAGGTCAAAGTTTCACGTACCATGGACCGAACTTTGCGGTCAATTGGTTCTCCGGTCGTTTGAGGGGTGTGATTAGGTTCGATCATTTGCACCGTACTACAGAATCCGATATCGCGTATCCGTATAAACCGTTAGACGTTGTCTGATAAGGAGGAGGATATTGAATACCGAAGATCAACGACTTTATGTTTTCTGTGTTAAAAATGGTAATTTTCTGGTGCTTCCAGCGGATAGAGTAGCAGAAAATATTCAAGATGGTTCCACGATAAAAGAATAATGAAAGAAAAAAACCAAAGCCAGTCTACGCTGTTTTAAATTTAATTTAAACCTGTCTACCGAAGAAAAACGTGCCCTCCTTCTTCGTTTCCTCGGAATTCTTTAGGGAATTTATAGCGCAGGATGATCCTTGAGGATTATTTTTACGCCATGTAGCGTCAGGGCGAGGTTACGGAAGGGCTCTGTCGTATAAAATTATCGAAAGTGAGTACGCAAATAAATTTATCAATAATTCAGCACCGTTACATCCTCCACTTCGCTTGATGATGAGAATAGCAGCTTTAATCATTGAATGGGATGATTATAAGCTTCCTAACTTACTCGCTCCTGTATTTATTTCTCGCAAACTTCTAACAAGAAAAATTCCTGAAGTTATCGTCTTACATTCATTATAACAACGAAACGGTATTTGAGACTGTTAATTATTTCTCCCTGATTGGGTTCGACCCGTTATTTAATCGATGAATTCATGAGCTTGCGAATTTATACAACGAAGTTTCATATTCTCTTGATTGATTATCACAACTTTTGTTCAAGCTTTACTTTACTTTATTTCACGGATCAATTCTGAAGAAATCTCTCGAGAAATCTGGACGAAAACTAGACTGACTGCGAAAATATAGAGATTACACCATGAAGGGGTCGTGCTTTTTTCGTTTATATTCTGAGCCCCTCATTTAGTCACTAATCAAAGTATGCGTCGTTACAAATGGCGGATGAAGTGGTGAACAAAATGAGCGTCCAGCCACCGAGCAGCGATTCGTCTGAGACGATTGAGCCCAACGTGTCCGGACTTCGGTTCGCTCACTGGGTTGTTATCTCCTTCTGTAAATTACATTAGCCGTTATAGCCCACATCTGCCCCTAACTAGAGTTCCGCTGTCAGATAAAGTTTCACGAGCTTACAGCCCGACCGTGGGTGGGTTCTTCTAATTCTATGATCGAATTAGAACCAGGATCTTCCGGAGACACCGTGTCGCGTCTTCTTCGTCGAATGTTCGAAAATCATGATAAAGGAGTCGATCAAAACTGTGATTACTTGGCGATAAAATACCCCGCGATATCGGACTGCAATTAAATTAGTTGGATTTTGAGAAACACGTGACTCTGAAGCTGGGAAGCTCGTGGTGCCGGGACCCTGAAGCCTGAAACTGTAATCTAAAGCACGAAGGTAATTTACTTCTTGGCATTGGCCGACACCGGAAGATTAGTCAAGTGACCCTCCGTCCGTCCACTGGTCTCCTCTACTCCGTCTGTAAAGCGGAGCTCTATTCATCTGGATTAGTCTCATCAGCAGATGAATAGTAGCCGTGAGCTTTTTGTCAACTGTTAGGTCTGATACAAATAGCAAGGGTATAAAGCCGTTCCGGGAGGCTTGGGCACCTCGGCCCCAAGTTTCCATGACTTAAAGTGCAATACGGTCCAACCTCTCTATAGGGCCGCCCAGGCCCCCAAGGGGAAGAGTTTTTCCAGGAACTGAGGTACCCCCACTTTGCCATCTTCGCTAGTCGCACGACTCGTCTTTCGTCTCTTTCTCGAGCTCAGGTTACATGGTAGAGTGGGGGAACGCTGCGAGCGAGAAATAGGGGAACCGGCTCTATTGGGAGGGGCCTTATAGAGAGGTCGGACTGTAATTACGAAATATCGCAGACTTTGATACGAATAGGAGTCAACAACTGTACCGACCCAACGCCCTTCGTTCTCTGGAATGATCGACTTGCACTCTACGCAAGGAATTTGGCAACCGGTTTCAAAGGGCTTGGGAGCTTGCCTCATTTTCCACAACTACGGACAGCTGGAATCCGTATAATTCTGGAATAATTTTAGTCACCCTGCTGGAAATGTGATAAAGAATTAAACTCGTGAAAGCTCTATGTAGAATCCTGTGACCAGTACCTTTCGTGAGCCATTGCTCATTTTTTTCATTTAAGAAGATCGCGAGCTTATTAATTTCAACGAATAATTAACAGTGTTCGCCATTATTATTATTATCAGTATTGTCGTGTCTTGTCATGAAGGAAACGAATATTTAAGAGGACACACCCTTTCAGACCTGATTTCGAGGTCGTTTTATAACTGCTGGTGTGCATAAAGATTTTTTCCGTAACTTTTGACACATATAAAGTATTAAGAAGTTCCTCATTTCGACTGTAATTTGAGCATTTGAAGACGTAAAAAAATGTGAGAATTGTCTGAGATATTCCAGCGGTGACTGCATTATGCCAAAAGCTTCACACTTTGCACGTCAATTTCGAAACGGCAGCTTGTCCAGTTTTACTAAAATTTCGTATACAGGTTGTAATTATTAGCAGTCATGGCCTGAACCAGGATCCTTCGGTTTTTCAAGATATTTCAAGAAATATGATCGTTTTAGCAACATTTTGGTATTTTCATCGCTTCTTAACCAACTTTTCTGTATTCAACTCACGAACCCTAGTTTAGACTTGGAAGATTCTAGTTCTAGCCAAAACTACTACTAGTAGTAAAAGTCTGTAGTCAAAGTTTGAGCAAAATCGAAGAAGTGCAGGTTTCAGAGTTTTTATACGAAATAAAAAAAAATCGTTCTGAAATAATGGAAATTGGGCCTTATTGGGATTCGACACGGGTGATTGACGCAGTATACACGTAAAATCTAGAATCTTATGTCGTCCATTGTCGGTAAATGCCTACACATTCATCATTTGAACAAAAATTGCTTCTACTCGATGTCCTACTTTTAACAAATTCTGTCAGTCTCTACGTTTCGCAGCATAAAAAAAGACGTTGCCATTTCATCAATTTTGCGAATTAATTCACTGGATTGGACTCAAAATAATGATAGCGTGTGAATCAAATATCGATTCATGAAAATAAGAAGGAGCGACACAAAATCTCTTGGTCTCAAAATACTTTCAGCTTTTTTATGGGTGTTAGATTTTCAGTAGAGTATTCGGAAACGTTTTTCCGCTGCAGTGCATCAATCGAACGAATGGTAAGGGTATTGTTTTACGTTCCTTTTTTTTTTGTCTTTTTCATTTCCGCCTGGGGAGCACTTTAAATGGGCAATAACTCGCACGATTGACTTTTAGATATTTCTTTTTTTTTTTTTCGCCAGAAGGGTGCATAAAAGCCCACCGAATCGTGTGATACGTAGAATAATTCGTTCAGAATCTGTAAAATGGTATCAACTTCAATAATTCTATCCGGTTAATTACGAAACGAGTTTCTTGTTCCTGAAATAACACAGATCGAAAGTGACGTGGAACCGATCAGAATAATACTGAATTTTGAATCTTTGAACCAATTTGATACCCAATTTCAACCACGCTACGTTTTCTATTTGATGTAATTTAGTGTGGAAACTCATTCAGGAAACGAAAATTCTAGTTGCCAATTAAGACCGGCTTCAAAAACAGACGGATGAACCGCACGTCAATCCATGAGTGTATTCACGGAAATCCTGTAAATAAAATCTCCTTTTTATTTTCAAACTGTTCTTTTTCTTTCATCCTATTCAATTTCACCCGGATAATGGCGTCAAATACGTCCCAATAAATGTTACTGCAAAGTCCTGAAATTAATAAATCCCCTGAAGGTGAACAGACGGCAGTTTCTATTTTTCGAGTGATGCCATTTTTTTTTTCGTCTCCTCCCATCTTTTTTTTACCATTCGACGTGTATCCGACTTAATAAATAGTTGCCCTATTTCCAACATGGTATATTAGCCATCTACTCACTGGTTCTTGTATCTACTTTACAAAGTGACGATCCTGGGGGACGAGGCTTACTCACACCTACGGAGTTTCTTTATCCGAGGAATCACGAAAAAAATTTGTACATTTTCTTGCCATTTCTTTTTTCTTTACAAAATATATTATCCCTGCCAACACGCGTCAAAGCTTCACTCAAGGTAGGATGATTACGAGGGATAAGTATAAGCCCGTGGAAGCCTATGGCAAGAATCATCTCTTGGAGCCTATATACGCCTTCGACGCTTTACAGAGAAATGTGAAAAAAGCGTTTTTTGAATTTTCAAAGCCTCGAACAAAGTGTGACGTTGAGGAGATTTACCACGCACCTGAGTGACGCCGGGAATCGAACAATGGAAGGATTCTATCTATGCTTCAATGTGTCAGCTACCGTGTATCCTCTGCATAAATTTACGAATTTACTTATCATTTAGGTGCGTACACGTGAATAGGGTAACTCCGGCTACTCGATAACCTCGATGTTCACATTCTACCGGGTATATGATCAAACCGACACACGTCTGATCATTTATTACCATGTACTCGATCATAATTGACTGCATGTAAATCAATATGGCAATCATTGCATCCGCGCCCATACGATATTCAATCATGTTTGATTAGTTCATTGCCGAGAACTGTAATAATGTTAATCAGCTCAGATTCAATCATTGCAGCAGATGAGAAGCTATCCATTTGCGAACTACACAAGCTGATCTCTGAATTTAAAATTCTACGGAATTTTTTCAAGTCCTCTTGAATCTTTGGAATTTTTGACAAATTGTCAAGACCCCACAGGATTCTTTGAATTCTGTTCGCATTCATTGAACCCGTTATGAATTCGGATCAGAAATTCTTCGTTATTGTTTCAAATTTTGTCGGATCTTGGAGTTGGTTAGAATTTTTTTAATATTCCCAAGTCTTGAGAAGTTTTTTTTTAATCCTCTGAAATCCTTTGGAATTCTTTCATAGTCACTCGAATCCCTGACAGTGTTTTGATCAGGAAGTTATCATATCTAAAATGGAAGCGAACAGTTCCTGATTCGTGGTTATCTGTCACTCCTAATTCTACCATTACCCTATTCGCCAGATGATAGTAGTAACGAAAACTTTTCTGTTACGCGATAGATATGATATCAAAAGTACGTTCTCATACCGTCGTCAAGTTTAATATAAAAACTTTATAACTGTGTCCCAAAAGTTTAGGACGTAAAACAAAGGGGGATGGAAGGGCATACGTCATATCAGACAATAAGTTCGCGTCGCCTTGGGGCGTTTCGTGAATTCAAATTTCGAATCTCCCGCCGCCGGAGTCAGAAATAAAGCCAAAGTTCTTCTCCGACTGAAAAATTCCTATGTGAAACAGAAAAAATGAATCCAACGAAGATACAGTCGCGTAGCCTGAGTTCGAGCATAAAACGAAGGGATTCAAACGCATAGCCCACCTCCAAAATTGATATGCACGGTGGTTGCTCGACTGTATCTCACCCCGCTGCTGCGTTGTCGTAGAAAGGAAAAAGTTTATCTTTAGGGTCCAAGAATTCCCGTGATTTATCGGCTGCGATATTCTCAGCTTTACAAATGTCTACTTTTCGCGAATCCGCACGTGTGCTTAGAAATACTCCCCGGATTATCCTGTCTGCACACGCGCAATATTCTTGGTGGATAAAAAAAAAGCCCGAAAGATGATAATAATCCCGGTGATTTAAATCAGAAAACTCTGGGATGAGAAAAGTCAAACCAAAGTGGGATCTAATATACTCGAAAAAAGTCTCGGGGACCTATTCGCTTTCAAGAACCCATTGAAGGCTCGACTAAGTTTGTGGCGCTTCCGGTGTCCCTCCTCGTCCCTTCCGGAAACTGTCAGCGTGCAGGGGCCGTAGATTACCCGGGTCAAAGGACCACGTCCTAATCTACTCTGAAGTAATTTCGCTCCAAGATACAGAAGTCGAATGTGAGAGGTAACCTACTACCGTCCGGGTCCGTGAACTCTGACCACGAGTGGATGTAATCTGATCATCGGATGGACGTTTTGAATTTAATTATATAGGAAGCAGTGGATATATAGCCAGAAAAGTATAAAACCCTCTTCCCCGTAAATATTTCAGTAACGAGAAAATTTTTCTCAACTAGTTAACAAAGAATTAACGAGCGTCCAAAAACCCGTTCGAGCGGTCACGGATTTTATTCAGATCAGAAACTTCGGGTAGGTAAGTTCGAGACAATTTTTCCTTAAATTTACCCGATACTCGAGGCTGGAGGTAGTTCAACTTCTTGATATAAACTAACTTAAAATTGTCAGGCCACGGTCGAGCAACTTTCGACAATCTTGGTAGGTACACTTTAGGAGGTCTTCAAACTTCAATTAATCCACTTTCCCAACGTTACCCAATTAATCAAATTACCAAGGTATACCTATATAAAAGAATCGACAGCCCGTCACGGTCTGATACCCGCAAAAATTCATTCCCTTTTTATACCCGCAGAGATTTCTTATTCCCAATCGATCATCGATCAAACCACCACGGACGTGGCGGACGGATGCGGGGCTGCTCGTATTCGTCTCTGGCCACTAGCTATTAACCCGGACCATCTCCGACCGAAGAGTACCGGGGGCAACGCGGATACGGATGAATTATCAATGCACTCTGAGTGCCCTGATACGACCCAGTGAGCATTCCGCGTCTAGTCGTCCTCTTTGAAGGTGGTCACCGGCGATTCCCCTCGAATATACGTTCGATCTGACATGTGTCTCGAGGATAGTCGTTTCCGCGAAAGTATTCGCATCACAGAGAGGAGGTCTCATTCCATAAAATTCGGAGACACTCCGCCCCCAACGTGAAGTTTGTTCATTTCGGTATATTGACGAAAATAATCAGTTTCAGATAAGAGAGTCGCAGTGGCCAAGGGGGAAATAACTCGTTGAAATAACGTGTCAATATTGCCCGTGAAATATTGAGAAATAACCGAGGAAATAACTGAAATAATGAGAAATAAATGAAGTAATGAGAAACAACCGTGAAAATAACTGAAATAATGAGAACACAAAAAAAGTAGATCTGCATGTAGATCACAAAGCACGATCCAACACAGACTGAAAAATCCTAGGGTAAAGGCCTGGGCATAGGCCGAAAATTTTACCCATTCACCCAATCAGTTTCAGTTAGGAAATCTGAAAGTACCTGCACGCGCCATCTTCAGGTTCAGATCTTCAGATCCATGGAGTCTGAGTTTATGTTAACGAACCTTAAATAGGGTTCTCGCACTGAAAAAAAAGTATAGCGTGTCGAGCGAAACAAAGTTATGCTGAGAGCAGTCCGTTACTGTAACAATACGTATCGCTACAGGAGCAAAATGTATCGCTACATCAGCCGTATCATTCAAGTATACAAACGTCTGCTACTGTAGGTATACTTTCAGCTGGTAGGAGCTAATGTTTTGTACGCTGCAGTAGCAATGCTTGGTATAGCTGTAGCAGCGATACCGTGTACCTAGACGAGCGCGACGTACAGCTAACTGCGCAGGACTTCTCGCTGTGCGCGCGAGAATTCGCAGGAGATCACGCTATACACTGGTATTGCTGCAGAAGCTATTCCGCGTTCAGCTCCTACAGCGATACCGTATTCTTCGGATAGCTGAACTACGTCAGGCAGAGTTGTTCCGCTCGTACAGCTGAATAGTGGTTCGGGTATCGGAAGAAAACCGATTATAGCTCAGGCAGCCAGACTTCTTGCTATCGGAGCACAACTTTTTTTTCAGTGCGAGTAAATTGCCGTTCAACTATTCTGAGAAATACAGCAATACATACATATATTCGCGACAGTAATTAGTATTTAATGACAAGTGACGATAAATTACCTCCTCGCGTTTCTGCTTTCTTTTGAAGTTTGCACAACTTCGCGATAATTTAACCTTCGCAACTGGTAATATCGCGTGCACCGAGTTATCCACCCAGGGCTCGGCTAATACCTGCAGGACACAGCGGCGCGGCGTGCTGCATCGAGGGTGGAAAGAGGCTACCACCGGTGGACTTGGTGCACCGCCAAGTGAATTATGGCGTTAACTGCACCCCTTGCAACCTACAGCGGCACTTTATACCTCTAAATATTGTAGTGGTTTTTGCCAGAGTTAATCACCTCTCGCCGCCACTTTTACTGTCTCCAGCAAGCTTAATTATTTAACGAAAACATCCGCGAGACACCACCTAGAATTTTATCCTCTGCAAAACCGAACGTTAAATTTCATCCGTTATGCATAACCAGCTGCATCTACTTATAATCAGTGGCATAATATTTCATCAATAAATATCTGTAATTTTGCACAGAAAAAAATTAACAGATCGTGTGGCTGCATAAGAACCAAATTTTGTCTTTCATAATTGAAATAATAGCTATAGCTTCATCCCAAAAGATATTCATCAAATTCAGTGTGCTGAAAAAAAAGAGAAAAAAATCTGTGAATTTTGGATCTGAAGGATCTGCAAACTCAATATCGCATATTTCCGCATTCGCCATACAATCTGGTATAATTATCACGGCCTCGTTGGTTGAAGATCGAGGGCCGGAAATGTAGGTGAGAGGCTGCAGCCCCTGGTGAATTATCGGCGTCTGTATCCTCAAGTTAATGCGAATCGATATGAAGAACCGAAGGAGATCAAGTTTACGGAAGAAGAATTAAGGGTGGCGTTTGCTCGATGGGATGATTGCAATGATTGCTGCACTTCTTTCGTGCTGAATCTTATCAGGATTGAGGAAAACAAGGGCAAACAAAGAATCCGCGGGCTCACTCGTTTTCTGTTCGTAGACGGAAACTCGCCTGCCTGCCAGGGGTGATGCGGGGTGGGTGTAAGCTTGAGAAAAGCTTCTTTACAGACCTCAGAGAAACGAATTCCGTTCTCTGCAGATTCATCATCGAATGCTTTCAGCTTCTGCTCTCTTCCAGTATTACTTTATTTTTTACAGTACTCCTTTTTTTTTGCTTATTCTTCTCTTTCTACACAGGACGGAAGCAGTAGTTGACCATTAGAGTTGAAAGAAAACTCAATGTGGTCTTGAAGAAGAATAAGAAAAAATATCGAACTAAAATTCCTGATGCTGAATCAATTATTTTCGAAAATTGAATTTTCATACCCCTTTTGAACGCTTTATCAGGTCCACAGTTAACAGTGTAAGTCCCTCATACGTGTGCTACAAGGAAAAATATTTGTTTTTCACTTTCCGAACCGCACCCTCTTCATGTGTGTATCGGTTTACAATGAAGCGGGTCATGCTCACCCTCAATTAACGGCTCTGATTTCGAGTGCTAAGTTATACGTGTTCTTCATCGTTTTTTTCTGTCTCGCAGTTATTCCACTCTATCCTATGGAGCGATGATAGCAACTTTTATCGGCTTCTGCCCCGAGAAGATGACAATTTACATTTCTCTACACTCGAAAGCAAACGCGGGGGAATTTAATGAATACACTTTTTGTTGTATTCCATGTAGCCCGTTCCCACTTCAGAAGTGTCGTACTCATTTTCATGACGTTTCAAATGTTTGAATAATTCTTCTGTCAGATACGAATCCCCCATTATTTGACGTATGAAAATCACTTGACCGTTTTTGTACGAATGTGTGTGAAGAATTGAACGAGCGTTTTTATACATATACAGTTTTGAAATATGAAACGTTGAAGTTCACAGTTCAAATACAGTGCAGAATGCAATTTTATACAGAGCAAATTTACAAAGTGGAGATTATAAACGTGGACCTCTATTTTATTACCTCATAGGTACGACCTACACGAAACGGACGATTTTCTATGTATAGGGTATATAGAATGTATATTTATGAAGTATCGTCGAACCTCGAGACCCCGATCGACTAAATTTGATGGAAAAAAAAAATATATATATACATTAATAGACCCGCTATAATATCATTAATATAGAACAGCTTTAACCGCGCAAAGGCCCGCAAAGTGAGCCATTTTTCCCAGCTTTTCATTGTGCAGCCAGACTAAAAGCCCTGTATCATTCATTGACAATGGTCCATTGTCCGACGCTATTGAATTTTTCGGCCGGATTTCGAAGACTGATGGCCCTTCCTACTTGTGCTTGCGCGATTCACTGCGCTGCGTTGGATTGCTGTGTACCGAGATACATACACACAACAGCCCTGCACTTGCACGGTGGTTCAGAGCCGACATGAAATGCTTTTAGCAAACAGTATAAAATCCGATAAAGTTCGTTTCCCTGCATAATTATCACGGATTAAAATCATCAAAATCTTGTGTAAATTATGTCACCGAAGAGCTTTCTCACGACGAGCTTAAGCGCGGCGTGACTATGGAACCGCGAACTTTCTTGCGCGAAAGGTGAGCTCCGTTTGGTTGGCACAGTCATACCGTAATGCGAAAACTTTTCGACTTCTGCCTACTCGAGGAAAATAACGCAAATAGTATAGGCTGGCTCGTCTGGGGTTCGGGTTCGGGTCCGGATTGTGTTAGGTCAGCCTTTCCATGCCGTTTCTGAATGCCAGGACACCCGACCCCTGGGGTATACAACCGAACCCCCTATAGCCCCCCGGCATGGGCATTGGTATTAATGTAAATTGCTCTCCGCAATGCAGTGCGCAGATATGTACTGAAACAAGAAAGAGTACCGCTTCGTGGATTCGTGCCAAATGAAATATAAAAGAATATAAAAAATCGTGAAAAACAATTCAAATTATTTAATGAAAATTACTAGAGATCCTCCTGTCACCTCGTTTAAGCGCGAGCACCGTGATACAAGAGTATATAAACAGCTCACACAACTTTTGCTGAATCAGGTACGACTGCTATAATAACCTGAAATCTGAGTTAATCTGGTTTCATTTTTGGCACTCTGGCAAAATTCCATGATTATTCGACACTTAGGACAGAAATGTTATTATTATTCTTTTATTTAGACAGTATCGTGATCACCTCGGAGTTGGCAGCCAATTCCAATCGAAAATAAAACTAGGGATCATTAGGAAGCTGAGCAGGAGATGATAAATCAGTTCAATACAGCGACGGCCAAGGTAGTTCTCTGGATTGCCAGTTCCGCTGTAACAACCCTGACTGCCATATCGAAATAACGAGGAATACTGGATTCTATGACAAGGCGCTACTCAGTGAGCTTGTGTGAGCCAGTTCATTTTGCGCATGCACGAAAAAAGCCCTAGGGTAGAAAATAGAGCATTCAGGACACGCGCATGCGCCAGATCTTCTATTTCTCACTGTTTCGGGATAAAACAGAGGTGAACACCTCTAAATAGAGATTGGGCCTGTCCATGTGGTAATTACCTAAGTTGGATCTCTTCAAACTGAAGGTTATCCGCAGATACGAAGCTGAAGGCAGGAGCCATAAGTATTTCAATCTTCTCCTGGACAGAATGAAACCGTAAGATTCATGTCTTCATTTTTGTTAAAGTATTCACTTTGCTCAATATTTTACAAAATTTTAATACTTGAGCCTCATAGTCTGATTTCAATTGAATTCAATAGTCATGGCTGCTAGCTTCAGTTTCATTATCTAGATGATTTTATTTTTATCCATTTTTGACCCCAGATTAATATTTTGGGAGGATCAGAATTTATTTGACAAGACACAGACAATACGACGGCCGCTATTAATATTGTCTTATGTTTTCGTTTCCATTTGGAAAAGACCTATCTGAAAATGGCTCGGGGTAAAAGACTTAAGTCCTGTGTATAAGCATAGGAGATAAGTCTTTTACCCCGAGCCATTTTCAGATAGGTCTTTTCCAAATGGAAACGAAAACATAAGACAATATTAATAGCGGCCGTCGAATAGACACACGGTAGGTAATCGTAACTTTAATGAAACGTCCAAAACGCCGTTGAAGAACGTTCACCCCCCGATTTAAGCTCTGTGTGCCTGCAGTCGCTGCGACGAATATTCGCAACCGTTACAAGTCTGGTGGGTAAAGTTCGCGGGTAAGTTACATGAACATTTGATCCGACCGGCACCGTAATCTCTGAGCTTTAGTAGATCGTATAATGTTTGATCGACCTGGCAGAGTCTCGTCGTCTGTGATGTCGAAACGTTGTCGGTATCATGGATCCGCTGTTAAATTGGCAATTAACAACGACGGAATAATATCGTCGGTAAATTGAGAGAGGCGGGTGGACATTTTCATCAGCCACTGTGATATTATCGTAAGTAAGGGATGAAAGGGTGGAAAGAATTTTAGCTGTTTGAAAAGACAAGTTCAAAGAGGAGATTAGGGAAAGATGCTCCTCATAATTTCACTCCGGGGGTTGACGGAACGGGGAATCGGGTTCGGTAATGGAGAAAGGGGGCGATGAAAGGGAGAAATAGATGAGGTAAAGAAAAGAGGGACGGAAAGAGCTACGAGATTGCCGGCTATTTGCGTAAAATGTTTTTGCTTTTTACCCTGCAGCACCGAACTTCGGCGACACGACGAAGGGACACCGTTTACTCGAGTTTTCGCGAAGTGGTAGGATTTTACTTTTTACACAGATACATGTATCCGCATATTCCTTACGACGCGTGACTTTTGCGTGTCGTCTAGATGAACTTTCTGCACTATAAAAGTGGACTCTCAAAACTCACCTTTTTTGGCTAGGCGAAAATTGGCAGGAGAGTGGTATTTTCTCTGTATTTGGGATTCTCTCAGCGAGCACGAGCTTTTTTACCTACTTCTTTTGTTATCTTGAAATTCTGTGAATCGACCCTCTGATCAACATTGGTTAATTTATATCATGTTCCGAGTGGGATAATGCGAATCTTTGGTCCACCCGGCTTAAGGATTTGTAAATAAAACTTGGGAAAGTTTCAATTTCCCGGATCTCAAGTTACGAACAGAATGAATTAAATTGAATGTTAAACAATTCCAGGATAACAATCGAGCGGAAGAATTTAAGTGGCAAATTATAAATAAAATTCAAAAAAGGATTTAGAATAGGAATATTAAAATTTCTCGATATCAACTTCGTGGAAACCAATTAACTCTTCCTCCACTTCACGAAGCGTGAAGTCTTGCATCGGAAAACACACTCTGAACTTTATAAAGTTATAAGGAACACAAAATAAGAGCAACAACAACAACAACAGTGTGCAGAAGGAAAAGTTTCGAGTTATTATTATGCTGAAATTATTTTATGAATTGAAAAACAAACATCTCTGGGGCGAACGAACCGATCGAGATTAGATTTCGTCGCGCGAAAAGCTCAGAAAAAAATGCTACATTCAAATTTACCGAGGTCATTGGTCGGGAGGACAGTCTCCCTAATGGAATAAAAATTTATCTGCCAGCTTATCGAAATCGTGATTCTGATTACACGGTTTGGGTTCCAGTCATTTCTCACCACACTTTGAATTTTTTTCAAGAAAAGTTTTTACTCTTCTCTCTCACTTTTATTATTGTCAAATCTTCGTTGTTATTTTTATTTTTTTGTTTTATTCTTTATTCTATTCTTTACTTGTTCTTGTTCTCGGTTGAATAAATATTTACGACGAAAGATATCACTAGATTTTTGTTCCCCCTTTAGAAAATTAAAGCAGTTTTTTGATTCATGGCTTTCGTTGACTCTTCTCTTTTCCAGATATTCGGTGCTGCTCACCCCCAGGAACCGAGACGCGATGCTTTTGTTCGGTATAAAAAAATATATATATATATTCTATCCTCACATAAAGAACCTCCAAGATTCGGATTTCTTTCTCATAGATGGGGGTCCGATTGATTTTGACAAGGGGAATAATATCCCACAGTCTCATCATTTTTCTCTTCCTCTATTTCTTTCGCTCTCAATATCATTTGGCAGAACGGTCGAGTCTGACTTACCGTTAAAAGTTTGAAAAATTATAATTTAAAACAATGTTACCAGACCTTACATCTTTTATTATACCCCCAAGACGGGGGATAATGTAGCAGGAAGCTCTTATCTTTAGACAGGACAAGAGTAGGATCGAAAGCAGGAGAGGCGTGCCCCTTGTATATTATTAAACCTTTATGATGGTACAGTGAAAATTTTAATACAGCTTCGGCTATATTATACCAGAAGGATTCGCATATACTAGATGGACGCGGAGTGGAGGAGTTTTCATAAAGTCGTAATATTGACGGAGTATTTTGATACTTGAAATAATTCACAAAGGGTATTCAATTTGAATAGAATTTACAGATTTTTTTTTTTTTTTTTTGCTTTCTTTCTTTTTCTTCTTCTTTATTTCACTTTCTCAATCTCTCGTGCCTTTTTACGGGCGCCACTCCTGTCGGTAATAAGCCATTTCTCATTATCATGCAAATTGAAATTTTACATGCAAATCTACCACCGTTTTCAACTACACCCTGATAAGCTGGGGGACTACAAGTAACCTTTTGCCCATATATTTGGTCAATTTTATACCTGAAACTTCACTGATTACCTGGTATTAGTGATATACTGCCCATGCCTCTCGTTTAATCATACGTGTAAGGCGAGATAAGATCGACGTTCTCTTTACTTTTTTACGATATAGAAAAGAAAGTGTTTTTCTTTGGAAACTCGAAATATTTCTGAATGTAATTATATTCTTGTTTTTTTGTAAGACTAGTGTGAATCAATCCAAAAAATATTCATCATACTTCTATTTCAAATTTTCCCAGGAGAAAACTGAACATCGTTTAATTTATGAAACGCCTGCAGTCTACAACTCGAACACATCCTGAATCTGTTGTCCTAATTGAATAAGCCGAACTTGATCTCTATTAAAAATAGTGACTACTCTCAATTTTTTATGAAGTTTTCATTTGCAGGTACTAAGGCCATTAGAAATTTTCTTTGAAATATAATTTGACTATTAATTTTTTATTCAATATGTTTTATGAAAAAATTAATTGCTGATGCTCCTGAATGAGAAATTCTCCTTTGATAACGGAGGATAAACGATTCATCCAGTTCCTGGACAGATTGTTTCATAAAAAGTATACGTGTCTCAAATCAATTGAAATTTTAACCTCAGTTTTTGCACATTGAAAAATATACTATTTAAAAAAAAGGCGCCTCTATTCCGATTCGACTTGGGTAGGGGCTCATTTTTTCAAAATACTTCTCTTTGTCGTGTGAATAAGGGAATTGTCAAAACAAAAGAAACAAAAAATGTTCATCATAATCATAACTGTATTGAAAATTCTGCTGTTAAAATTTTAATTGATTTGCAACATTTATATTTTTCCAAGAAACGCCCTGTACCGGTCTCCTTGAAAAATGGAATTATTTACCTTGCGATCCAATGCGAGTGTATATACAGCGTTATTTTATTCAAAGAACAAATTTATTATCCCTTTCTTCCGGGCGAGGCAAACGCAAAGGTGGAGGCTCGGGTACTTTGGTTGAAATTTCAGCGTAAATTGGCCATTTCGTTGTGCAACTTTGGCACAGTAACTAAAAGGAGGGTATCATCGATCGAGTGGGTGATAACAAACCACTCTTATAACCCCTTGGCTGCAGCAAGAGGCGACGTAGTTCTACAGATTTTAATCAGTAATTTATAACTTCGTCTCGTGTCTTGACCGAATCTAGGGGAAGAAGGGGATACGTCACCGTACGATATAATATATATAATATACATACATGCGACCATGGTGAAAATGGAATTTGATTACCGCAAATCATTTCTACCCGTGTTTATCACGACAGATTGTTGTAAAACGGAGCCTAGGAGAAAAATAATTCATGTAAAACGATTTCTTTTATTCATTTTTTGCTGTCTTTCTAGTATTGGTGAAAAAATAAGACGTTTCTTTATCGAATAAATTGGATCGTTATAGAGACCGATTTTTATTTGATTTTTTTACTTTTTACGTCGAGTATTGTATTCAAATCGCGTCACAAATCCCTGTCTGGCCGTTATCGAATCCGCGTGCCTTTAAAAAAGGCGTAACTGGTTTTTTTCTTCCTTTTTGTGAACGTAAAATTTGTTTATCGCGTTGTTTGTTCGACCGTGACGCGACGGTGTGGGAGTATAGGGGGGAGCCAGCGGATATCACCGAAATACGAGAATAGAACTTCTTGGGTTTCGAGTTCGTTGACAACGTACGATAATAATTTATGCACGTCGTGAGAAAAACCACGATAAAACCAGAAGTCAAACTGCGGTGTGAGAATAAAGAAAGGGGGAAAAAAATCGCCTCCTGGTACAGAAAGAAAAGTGATAAAGTGTCAAATGCTAATCTAATGCTTCGAATACGACGACGCGACGAATAAATCCTTTTGACTCCTCTGGCCTCCAACGTAACGTGACAAAGTCATTAAGCAAATGTTACGACGTAACGGACTCGAACTTCGCTAACCTTAAAGCAAAGGATAAGTTTGAACCCCGCGAAAATTCATCCCACGGCCGACATAACTCCATCCATTTTTTTTTCTTCCCTCTTTTTTTCTACCACAGACTGAAAAACTGAGAAAAACACTTGATTTAAACTGGTGATTCAAAGTTTAAACGTCAATTTTTTTTCGCATTTGATTCATGGATTTTCTGCCTTTGACTTCTTCTTATTTTTGGAGAAACTAGTTGCACGTCGAACGATTCGAGTAACCTCGACGATATGGAGATAGGCTACTTCTCTTCTGTATTAGACATGTACGAAATGTCATATACAATATGGGGCAATATGGACGATATAATTTTACAGGCTTGAAAATTGGTGTACAAATTTTAAACGTATTTTCACTTCAAAATCAGCATAACAACATTTTGATGTTGGCAGTGTAGGACAACGAATTTAGGGAGAAACAGAATTTGAATAATTGTCATAGAAAAGAACCGAACAATTATACGTACAGAGACATTTTCATCTATTTTTTGGATGCCACCCAACAAGAAGAATATTTGGATACCTAATATGTGTTTGATATTGAGGTCAACAGCTAAAAACTACATTTAGCAGTGCGAAAATATGATCAGATAAAAGTCCGACGATGCTACTGTCGCAGTGCAGCGCAGCGAAACTTTGATGCACGATGCATAGCTGGAGTCTGAATTAATTGGCTTTATAGTGATAGAACAGTAATATATTGATTACTATCCGTAATTGAATTCGAAACGAATAGCCAACTATTGTGACGATCGTACATTGTATCGATAGACAAAACGAAATAATTGTATGGACTAGCGGGGTCTAATCAGATTGTTGAAATCCAAACGAAAGAGACAGACTAATTTTCACATTCATCTCCGAATTGAAAATGACGGTCCTAATTCATCAGATAGTGTCAAACTTGGTTTTTTCAAATCACATCAAGCTGGAGTATAAATTTGAAGTTATTAATTTACATCTGCTAATTATAGCATTTAATTGACAAAAGCTCGACACTCTACAAATGCATCGATAAAATAAAAGTCGAGGGGTGTGTGAAGTCCCAGAAATCCTGTAGAGTCCGAAAGTACCAAGAATCCTGAAGTCCTCCAAAATCCCTTCAAGTCTCTATGAAGTCCCGTCACGTCTTCAGAGTCCCAGGCAGCCTCTGAAGTTTCTGAAGTCCCAAAAAGTTTCACGAAGTCTTTCAACAGTCCTCTAAGTCCCTTGAAGCGAGCCTTGAAGTCCCTAAAGTTCCGAGAAGTCCCGCAAAGTCCAAGAAATCTCCTGAAGTATCGACGGCAGTATGGAAGAACGTGACATCTCAAATTGTGCCAGAAGAACGTGACATCTCAGATTGTGCCAGAAGAACGTGACATCTCAAATTGTGCCAGAAGAACGTGACATCTCAGATTGTGCCAGAAGAAGGTGACATCTCAAATTGTGCCAGAAGAACGTGACATCTCAGATTGTGCCAGAAGAACGTGACATCTCCTGTGTTTAAGCATAGGATATGTCACGTTCTTCTGGCACAATTTGAGATGTCCTTTTCTGGCACATGTCGCTTCTGGCACAAGATGTCACGTTCTTCTGGCACTTCTTCTGAGATGTCACTGAGATGTTCTTCTGGCACAATTTGAGATGTCACGTTCTTCTGGCACAATTTGAGATGTCACGTTCTTCTGGCACAATTTGAGATGTCACCTTCTTCTGGCACAATCTGAGATGTCACGTTCTTCCATACTGCCGTCGATAGTATGATGTACGCCATTTTTCGAGTCGGTTTTAAATTCCGGTGGTTCAAATTCGATCATGAGAATTTTGTTGCGTCCAGAGCAGGGGAGACCAGGGCAACGTGGATCATCTGAAAAATATTTTCCATTCAAAAAGTTATTTTCTAGTTTTGTATTATCAATTTATGAATTGATATTGTTAGAGGATCACGATCATGAATTCATAAATACAGCCTTGATGCCTGAACTATTCGAGATGATCATTTCACCCCGCATGTCCGAGTTATTGCCCCCGGTCTCCCCTATTGGGCTCTACTTATCATTGATTTTCACTTCCGACTGAACCAGCCAGTGTCCGTGTAGCATACGATATATTCGATACGCCCAATAAGTGCGATACGTTTAATGCGTTTAATCTAGCGTGCAAGGTACCCAGTACGGGATCCTGGAGTTAGGTTCTCGTAGGAACTCTTAAGTAGCACCGAGTCCTCCTCGAACCCCTCGTAGTTTTATCAAAACTTGTTTCTGCACAAAAGGTTGATTCGTTGCTCTCCTTTCGATTGACCATCGATTTTTCGCGTAGCTGGCTACTCAGACGATGCAGTACTATAGAATGTGAAATGTTATACGTTCTAATTCAATGGATGGGGCAGCTTATATATCGCTATAAGTACCGAACCGCCTCGTGCACCGAATTCATTATCGTTTTGGGCTCGTTTCAAGTGCTCTCAATTTCAATGAGAAGAATAGCTCCTCCACTTTCCACCCCAAACTTTTCCGATTGGTTAAATATTTATTGTATCGATTGTTGTTGTTAGGATTCTGTATTCCATGGCTTCGGTATCGTTGTAAACGATTCTGGAAATTTCGCGAATAATAATTCATCGGAGTTTGTCGAGTTCGAAGCTGATTAATTAATTGTGTTCAGGTTGAAGGAGAGGGTATCGGTTATGAATATACGGCGTGAACCGAAGAGGAAAACAACGCGTGCTGTATCAAGTGTATACCGTCAACTTTTGGTAAACAAAGTTTTGAAACAAGATAAGTGTTAACTTTTCGCAAAGGGAAAAAAAATGACAAACCGTGTTTATCCCCCCGAAAACTATACCAGAACAGAAATAAAGAAAAGTGGGTATCCGGATCGACCAGAAAAGCATCGAAAGCACTACCAAACTTCAAAGAATCGAAGTTTACCCGGAGTTGCAAAAACCCACTTCCTACTAAAGAGCTGAGAGCAATGGCACCGTTTTCCTCAATAATGAAACTGAATAAACCTCCTCCTCATTCATGACAATCGACAAAATTCAATATCCATAAGTGAAAAAATTGTCGAGCTTTGTGGAGAAGAGTGACAAAGTATATCAGTCACAAATAGCTGGCGATTTCTTCTTTGAGTTTCAAAAATCGCCTATCTTCAGATTTGATATAAAACGAGATAACGAAGAACTGACTCGTTTGACTGTTCCTAGATTATATGAAAAATGACCACATAGCTAAAACTGTAATCATTGATATTTTTAGTTAAAATTCGGCATGTATGGTCAGTTTGCAAAAGCACACGAATGCAAAAAATTGATGACCGATGTGGAGCTTTTTTCGGGTTTGAAAATCTGAAATTCTGATGTTTGATTAGTTTTCGCATGTTGTTTGTACGCCTGGGTTGTGTAAAAGTGTAGAAAAAAAGGAAGGGACCGAGCTCAGTTCCTTCGGATAGAATTTCGAATTGAGAAACATAGCTTTAAAGTTTAACAGAAACAGATGTCCGGATGTCTCTCCGGAGTCCCGTGTTTCAGGCTGATCGGTTTTTCATTTGTTTATTTATTGAGCCGGTTGTCTAAACCACAGCAGTTTAAAGTTTTCTCGCATCCCTCACCCGAGTGTTCCACGCCACTTATTTTCTTCGCGCTCAGAGAACTTCGATCCGATCTTCATCGTGCATCTATACCTCCACTCTCCGACCCTCCATACCTCAGTCAACCTCTCCTCTGCAGGAAGACAAACGACACTGGGGCGATTAGGCCTAGATTATCCTCTCCGTCGTGGAGTTACTACCCGCCCCTATATACCTATACATCCCCTTCGCTTTATTACCCGCGTTCCAATAGATCTATTTTTTTTTATTTTTTTTATCACCTTCATTTTTGAACCCTGCCCTCGTTCTTCTTCTTATTCTTCATCATCGGCTATTTTCATCATTTCCGTATAGTACCTACATATGATACACGTACTCAGTGTCAGATTTATCACGACGATACAGATTTCTTTCGAAACAATTGAATGTAAAGAATTTAGATAAGGTGAAATGAAAGTCACGTGACCTCGATATGATTTACACTTGGAATTTTCAAACGCTATTTTCTCACCCAAAACACATTCGATTGATGTGAAATTGATATCAGTGACGTAGAAAAACTGAATGAAGGGCCTGCCAATCGTGGATTTTCGAATATCGAAAGAAATAATCAGAATTTTGTGTAACAATATTGTTCTGTAACCCAAGGAGGTGCTGCCCCTCGTGGAGAGAGGCAGCACTTCCTTGGATTACGGAACAATATTGTTAAAAAACTGTTATTACGTCTCGATTTTCGAAAATCCACGATTGGCAGGCCCTTCATTCAGTTTTTCTACGTCACTGATATCAATTTCACATCAATCGAATGTGTTTTGGCTGAGAAAATAGCGTTTGAAAATTCCAAGTGTAAATCATATCGAGGTCACGTGACTTTCATTTCACCTTAAGGTCATGATCTAGGTATACGCGGCTCTTTTTTACTTATGTTTGTCGACACCGAATGAGCAGCTATTCGTTCCCTCGCTTAGATGTTTGGTTCGAAACTCTGGAACCCTCATTAATGCTAAATACAAATGTTTGTTCTACCCCTGACCCAGAGTGGAGTCTAGAAGCGGGCGAGTGCGTCCAACTTTTTGGGGTTTGGTGTGGTAATAGAATCAAATAAAAACTGAAAGACGATAGGGTGCAGCTTGACACGAAGACGAGTACTTTCGATTGTTATAAGGAATGATTGATAATTTTACGCGTGGAAAAGACCCTGGATGGATCTTTTTGCGATATCAAATGCGAAAGAGAAGTTCGAATTCTCAGCGAAAAAAGTTTTGATAAGAAATTATGAAGGTTGACTGAAGCAACTAATGGAATTTCTCAGACTTTGAAATTGAACCGAGAATAATCTCTCATCTTCTTCTATCTAATCTCAAAGCTGTTTTGGTAAGAATGGGATGAAACTATATTCAACATTTTTCATCGAACGGATGTGGGCCACTCGAAAGTTAGCGATTCGAATTTTAATTTACTCAAAGTTTGTTTTCTTTCCCCGTGAAAAACTTCGCTCATCCAGTTTTGTTGAAATGACGAAATCCTTTGAAAAAAAAACGAGCTTGGATTAATCCTCGAAAGAGAATCACATTACCGTGAAAACTTGATGAAATTTATACCTCCAGGGTTAAATTATTTTGTAAAAAAAAATATATGTATTCAAATGAGCTCAGAACCCTGAAATTCCACTCGAGGGCCTCTCTTCACGATCTTCGAGTACGGAATGGAAGTGTAAAAGTAATTTAGACCGGCGGGTGGACCAGCTTCAACAAATTCTCTTGGCAGATCCTTTCGAGGAATGCCCAAAGTACTGGCAGGAAACCACCCCTACGAGGTACAAGCTCTCAAACCTTATCTCACCAAAGGAGTGCTTTAGCGTTGGACGTGATTCAAATGAGTCCGGTCTCGCGTCGAAAGCTCTCGGCTCCGGCACCCCGGATACTACCTACGACCTACTCCAGGAAACTCGACAACGAATTCCGAGGGGATTTCTGCGTGTGGTTTTCCGCGTGACGGCAACTCGCGTCCGGCAAATTCGGCCATCCGAAATTTCAAGTGCTTTTTTTCATTTTAATTTTGATATATACATATATATATATATATTATTTTTCTTTGGGGGGAGGAGGGCGTGTAAGTAGGGGTCCTTTGAAATGCTCCGAATTTTCACACCATCTTTAGGAATACATTCTTGAATAAAATACATCAAATTTATCTTTCCACGTATATTCGGATGCAGTTTGAAAATATAAGAGTCAAGCTTCTAGCCATCTGCGGTTCTGCACCCTGCGGATCCCCAAAGTCCCCGTCTGCAAGCTATGGAAAAATAATAGCAACGCACGAGCG
This sequence comes from Euura lappo, assembly GCA_018257835.1. Taxonomy (NCBI): domain Eukaryota; kingdom Metazoa; phylum Arthropoda; class Insecta; order Hymenoptera; family Tenthredinidae; genus Euura; species Euura lappo. The sequence continues at coordinate 890,141 of JAEUYN010000978.1, read as the reverse complement.
GAATATGAAACTGTGATTTTGTTTTATATTGCCAATACTTTTCGATTTCAAATTCGAATATTAGGAGTCGAAATATCGATAATTCTTTCCATTGGAACATAAAATTCTGACTATAAATTAATGCCGGGTTTTCGTCGATTCAGAATAAACATTTTTTTTCGTGAATTTTTGCAGCAATTACAGTGAAAAAAAAATCATATATTTCACCAGGCAAACCGAATTTTACAATTTTTAAATTTCGATTTTTGTATACATGCTGAAATAATTATCGTGTATTTTTTTCTTCATCTTCATCCAGAGTAACAATATAGCGAATATTTCAGACAATTGTATTTTCTCACACCCGGTCGCAAAATGCCACTTTTCATACCTCTTGAGCCGGCGCAAAACAGATCTCTTCGGCCCTCGGGCGCAAAGTCCCGTTTTGCGCCCGCTCACTCGATCTGAAAAGAGGCATTTTTGCAGACCAGGTGTTGAGAAAAAAATCGTGTGCAACACGGGCGCAAGGCTATTTTGGTAAAGTAGTAAAAGAAAGAAAAGGAGGCATGTGAGTAGATATTGAAGTATTTGGAGAAAAAAAGCGACAAAATGAGGTAAAAATTGTGTCAGAACTTCTCTGATCGAGTTCACGTAAAAATTGGTGAGAAAATTTCGATTTACTGCAGGAGGCCGATGTGTATCGATGTTCCATCGCATTATGGCACGATAGTAGGATCGGATATTCTGCTGCTGCAGCAAAGTGCATTCGACTATCAAAAAGTGAAATCTAATGAACACGGTAATTATAGTGGTGTCTCTACGCGATAGGAAGTTTATTAGACGTCAAACCTGAACAAGGTCGTGAGCAATGCAGAAGCATTATCGTAACAGCGATAATTAGAATATGATAAAATTACGTACTGGAATTCAGGGTGACAATATCGCAGAAAATGGTAGAGTTCATTATTAGACTGTCATTTTCGAAAACGACATATCGCAGAATTATCAGCATCGAATCAATCGTTCACAAATGGTTATCCCCACAGGACGTCATTAAAAAAATCTCAAGCAAGTACGAAGTAGCTGTTTTTTTATACTGATACAATTTCAGTGGCTTTTTTTTAAATTAATTGCACATTTAGAACATCTAGTAAAATCCCGTGCTGGTTATTCATAATTTATATGAATCCCACTAAATTTTTTTCAACGTTTGCATTCATATACCAGCAATTAATTTTCGTATTGGAAGAACCTCTCGTATCACCGATGGACGGTATTGATCCAAGCGCAGTAGCGTTTTTAAACTTTCAGCTCTCCTCTGTTTTCAGAGAAAATAAAAGAAGTTATAATCACCCTGAAAATGAAAAGTTGAGTTTGTTTCCACTAGATCTTCACCATCCGAGGTCTGGACAATAACCCCCGACTGTTTTTCAGACAGACTTCTGTGTCTGCGTGTGTCCATGTGAGTGATCAATTTTTTGTTCCCCTATATCTCCAGAACGAATGAACAGATTCTAATCATTTTTGTGACAAACAACTCAGTTCTTCCAAACTTAGACTACTGACTCAATTTTCGATTTGATTGGATAAGACGTTATAACATGTATAGTTTTTTAAATCCATCGCAGGTTTCATCTTCTTCGCAAACTTACTAAAATTCTTGACTGTGAAACAAAAAATGAATTTCTGTTTTCATTTTCGGCTTCCACGCGCGGTCATTCGGCCATTGGACATTTTGGTCCTGTATCCGTGTGTTGGAACAAGCCGATGCACTTACGGTGAATGCGAATCAATAATAACGTTTAATTACTGGTGACACGGTGCTCGATACCACTTCATTAACACCTGGTTGTAGTCAACCGTGGTGGAGACTTTTCGAGCGTTGCTAAACTCAATTAAACGCAACTGCGGCTGACCGCGGCTCTTCAGAACTGAATTCAGCCACGCGCACGTACTGTTCTGATCCACGGTCAGTGAAACACTCTGCTACATGCACGCCAGCGTCGGTATGGTATATCCGCAGTGTACAAAACCGTAGACAGAAACGATGGAAATTTAATGGAAACGTTTAATAATCAAACTTCGAGCTATTGTTTTATCGCGTAATTAATAACGCATGCGGGCAAGTTTAACGTCGTGGAATAAAACGAGCTTCGGAAAACTCCAGACGTTCGAAGCGACCGTCTATGCGAGCTAACGAGTAAAGATCAGTGTTATGGGTACGTCCCACGGATCATCATTAAATATGATGATCATGGATGCCGGAAGTTTTCTTTGGCTCGTATAAAATGCAATGAAAGAAATATATGGGGAGTTTTTTATTTTTTATTTTTGCACACATATATGTATATTCGCTGAAGTTTGATCGCGGAATCAATAAACGAAACGTTGGTGGTGGTGCATGAGAAAGGCTGCAGCTTCTGCACCACGACCGCACACTGTGCAAAGTCATAAAATGAAACGAGCCACGAGAAATTGCGGACATCTATAACGACGCCGCATTGTGTGACCGCGCTGAAAGCCTTCGGGATCATCATTAATATTCATATCAATCTAGTTAGCATAGGTAGATAATGGTAAAGTGCGGACTACTGCCAATTAAGTTATTTATTTATTTATTTATTGCCACTAAAGTTGACCGCGGGTTGTATCTACAATCGGGGCTAACAGCGTTAATCGTTAATCTTAATTCTTGTGGGTGCTGAACGCCGGTGACCTCTGGTCGCATAATTAAGAGGACATCGTAGATCGTATGTTGAGATTGAAGCCTTGTGAATAATTTTTGTTTTTAAAGCCGTTAAAGCTATACGATAACAGTCCTCTTCGTCTTCGAACGATTCACGAAATTTAATCTTATTCTCGTAATCGGCAATCAGCAAAGTTTGGAAGTCTATTCTTCGAATGCTTTTGGTTGCTGCTTTTTTATCCATCGTCGTCTCAGAGCCCTGAGCCTGTTTTTTTTATCTGCAGATTGTTTCTTTCAATTTCGATTAATTCAACTATCAATTCATTTATTTTGTGCTATGGAGAATTTGACCAACGGATAATTACGGAATTAGAGTATTAGGGAGGCAATGTAGCCGCCTAAATTGGATGGATCAACGCAGTCGTACCAAAATTTAATCCGCATTGCGGATACGCTGCGTAACTTTTATTATTTGCCATAAATTTGTATACTTTTATTCTCACTACAAAGTTTAAAGTAATCCCGGGATCAAAACTTTACAAAAATTTAAAATTGAACTGCGCGTGTTTGCACAGGACCTTTTCACTGTTCAATCAACGATGGTGACGTTTACCAAGCCATTTCTTTTTTGTTTCCAGTGAATTTGAACGACCCCAAAGATTCAATGATTTTTCATTCCTCTCAAACAATGTGACCTTAAATTTCATTCTTCAGGTTCAACTTTAAACTTCTGTCCAAGGTTATATTACGGTAGGTGGTGCCACTTGGCGTATAAAAATGGTGGGGAACCCAACGCCCTCGATCTTCCCTGGGTAATTCTCTACCCTTGGTCTGACCCTCGAAATTGCTCTTGAAACTGAATGAAAAAAAAGGCGAAGTCTGCCCAGAGAATGGCAGACCGCCACGCTCAGTAGTAGAGACCGTTTTATTTGAACAACAATTACAACTTATAATGGAATGGAGCTAACACAAAAGAACAGCAGACGAAGAAAAAGATTAAATTCCCTTTTTCAGAGGCTTGAAAGAATATTTCGTTTGTTCTTGTCTGTCTCTAAGTGCAAAATTTTCCGTCCATTTATCTCTATCGTGGGAAATTTTACCTGGACTATATTTTATTGCTGGTTTTGTTATACAACCCGTGTGAAACGCGTTAACGTAATTTGAAGAGGAGCGAAGGAGGACAGGACCGGCGATAGACCTGAGACCTGAGATACGGAAAGGTGTAAGCTTCGTATATCTACACGTATACAAACTGGAATTAATCTCTCTTTGGAGAACGAGAAACCCGGAGCTCAGCTAGACGCTATACGAACTAATACCAACCCGATCTCTCTCACAAGGGGATGCGAATATCGAACCTAACCGAAAGACAGACGTAGACGATCCTCGGGATGAGACCAGAGGGATTAAGCAATCGATTTCATAATATATATGCTAATCGACGGGAATCGAAGATACATTTTATCAATCAGTCATCAATTTACAGTATCAGGATTCAAACTCCGCCATTACTCATCGAAAACGTTGAACCTCCGATTGTGAATTGATCGACCATATAACCAGCACAGAATTTTGCCTATGAATTTGATAAGTCAAACTTCCATTTATATTCAAATTTCTTTATTAATATTTATTCAACGTTCTATTGGTTTTTTTATTGCATATATATGAATTTAATTTTCGATTTTCTTATACTGTTTATTATCGATCGACTATCACTGTCATGTCAGCCTTCAGAATTTCAGAAAGCGACTTGGATAAAATATTTCCACGTTGAAACTGGGGTGTTATATGTATTATATCCTTCGACATTTTCGAGAGGCGTTAAATTTCGTCGTAAGATCTCTCAGATGCTGAATTTCCCAGCAAACTTGAATTCATATCTTTTTGTACCGTGAAGAGATTAAATTAAGACAATGCAGTATGTCTGATCTGCCGGGTCACAGAGCTCTAGCATCTCGTCTCAGATAATATAGCACAGAACTATTGTTTTACTGTCCCTATTCTGTTTCACCTTTTGTCTTCAGATTTCCTCCAAGATTTAAATATACGGAATTCGTCCAAGCATCCGGCAAATGTTGCCCGAAAATACGCGGATGACGCGGAGCGACTGTTCTTCACCCCCAAAATTTCACTCTGAAGGCAAGAAACCCGGGTAGGAATTGTGCGAATATGTTCAGAGGCAGTTCCTCCAGACACTGGAAGCACCAATGGAAATCAAAGTTTATACCACGAACACCATGAAGTTGCAGAATTTGGGAAAATTTTCGAGGTGCCATCAGAAGGATTGACGAGACGAAACCGACTGTCCAAAAACCCTGCGGATGCAGATTCAGCAGTTGTGTAGTCCTGTGAGAATCACAGGGTGTTCATTTCCGGTATAAACACACACGCCCGACGTTCAGGTATTTCATCATGAATTCGTGGGTGAATTCCGCCCTTGGTATTCCCCTTCGAATACGAGGTAGTAGAGTGGGTATTCTAGGCAGAAATTTAACCGAGGCGCCCAGTGACGCTCTAATTTCGCGCCCACGCCAACAATTACGGTAAACACTGTCCTCGTGGAGGCGCAGTGCGAGACCTGGGTCATATTTACCCTAGCTCAACATTTTTGTTTACCTTGAGGTGCCCGTTGGACGTACACACATTCGCAGACGCAAAAACAACGTCATTAAACGTCTGCGCGCCTTCGAGCAAAAGCAAAGAGAGACACAAAAAAATACCAGTTGACAAAGATCAACCCCCAAACCAACGAACTGCTGTGTAACCAAGGCCAGTGGTCCAGGCACTGGGTGCAGACCTACGGTCAAAGACTGAGCGACCAGTGGTAATATCGTCGAGTGGTCAACCGCACACAGCGGTAGATCCTGCAGTCCGCTGACGCCTCGTCCTGGTCTCAGAGCTCAGGGGTAGGGTTCAGCCTTCCGTGCTTCTGTGCTTCCGCAGGGTTCAGATCCACAAATGGTGCTTTTGTCCATTGTGTGAGTGTGAGTGTGAAGTAGGTAACACGGCTTTGCCCGCTTTAGGTATGTATGCTAGTGAACTAAAGTAATAATGAACGGGCTCTTTGCGCTGCAGGACGCCGCTATTATTACATTGCTAGAGTTAAATAAATTGACACTGGCTCTATATGGAAAGCAGTGACTATTGACACGCTCTGGTCAGCTAGTTCATTTCTGGCCATTTGTTCCGGACTCTGGAATAGCGTGTAGGTGTTCGAATTGACACGCGTCCACGTTTTTCGAAACGGTACGAGTGATTAATTCTTTCAGATAAAGACCATTTGGTATTTACAACGAACATTTTCACCTCGATTACATTTTGTACTTCGGTTTTCGCACAACGCTCTCGCGAAAAGAGCCCCACGTTGGGCGCCAACTGGCATTCGAGCATGATTTGACCATTGTGATCAAGTGCACGTAGCTCGATTTGACTAATTATTGAACTAGTTATGGAGCGAAAAGAGTAAATAAGAGTGACTGGTTCACGCTCTTTGAAAATAGCTTCAAAAATCCAGTTCGTATTTATCAGGTCGCATCAGAGAAGACATGAAGCATGCCAATATCTGGCTTCCGATGGCTCCTTATAGGAGAAAAATGTTATGTTTCCAATTCTTGAGCTCACAAAATTCTCTAGCAAAAATATTCCGATAGTTGTGGACGTAAAACTGACCGTTTGGAAGATATGCAAGCTTGAAAGTCGTTGGTTTAGAGTTCGCTGATTGAATATGGGAAACTCTGGTTTGGAAGAGATTTTTCTACGTTATTGACCCTCTTTTTGAGCTCTTTGATTACAAAAGAAAATTCACTCTTGCTGTTATATGTCACTTTCAATATGTAAAATATTCATATTTCATTCACATATTCAGAAGGCGAATGCCAATTACTGTAACAAGATCTTCATGGATGGTCGTCATGCAATTCGTTATCACGAAACAATTTTTTTCTCTTTCTCAAGCTCGACTCGTATCGACAAGTGGAAAAAATATGCTGACCATAACCTGACTTACGATATGGGAATTATTTTTATTCATTCTTCACTAATCACCAACAAAACAGACACCGAATTTTGAAAATGAATCCGTCAACTTTGAAATCGAAAATAACAAACCACTCTATGAAGATCCATCAAACTCGTGAAGAGTGGAACCGAGAGATCCCATCACCATTCACCCCTCGTACAGTTTTCCATCCCCGTGTCAAATCAGCTTTATGTAATACCTCCTCAACGGATGTCTATAACATCGTCGGGTGATTGCGTGGAACAAGTAATGTCGCCAACAGATAGCTGCCACTAAATAAATCAGTCCCGGGACACGGCTTAGGTGTTGCTCTGCGTATCTGTAACGTGGAGGGGGGAGCGAAAGCTGGTTTGCGGAAGGAAGTGAAAGCGAAAGTGGAAACGGAAGTGGAATTGGAATTGGAGAACGGGGAGCGGGTGCGAGGAACTAGCGACAGAGGACATCTTACACTTCCACAGGGATTACACTCCTCACTTGTTCCACGGAATGTAGAAAGTAATGGAGACGAGACAGAGAGCTTGCAGGAGCAGAAAGGGTCGGAGGATATTAAGCCCCCCGAGCTGGGATGTTTAAGCCGGACGATTATACAACTTGTTAAACTTGTCCAGTTCTATAAATAACAACGCTGCAGCGTTATTCCTTCCATTTTGGGGTCCTATAGGGCGGCAGCGACCTATTTGGGCTTGAAAGGGTCGTCGCATAAGACCGCGAGCTTCTGAAACTACCCCCAGTGGTGTGGAGAAAAAAAAGCACCTTGGGGTAATCGAACATTTTGAAAATAATTTTACCCACATTTGATACAATCTGTGAATTCACTTTGATCTAAAAAGCTCATCAGATGAAGGAAATTGAACTTCTTTTACCAGGCTTGATACATTCGGAGGGCTCAACGAAAACGGGCTTCTTTTCGTCAACGGCGAGGAGCTGCTCCTGCCTTAAAATGAGGGCGCAAATCGCCTGGGGTTTATTTTCAACGAAATATTTTTCTAGTGGGAATAACGTAGCGATCATTTTTACTTCTGATTCAATTTCGCAACGTTTTCAAAGAAAAAGGAAGCATCATCACGTCAGAAATCATCCAAAGTATTGAAAGCGAGAAACTAAATTTTGAATATGATCGGATTATCGAAGGATGAATAGAGAGATCAATAACTGGGGCAGTTCGCCTTAATTATTGCGGATGGACGCGTTGCAGCTGCAGTGTCTCCGTAGTCGGAGGACTATAATCATTAATTTGGTGGAACTGGTAGGGGGTTGAACTATCGACGCCCCCGATAGAATTTAGTAACGAGCTTCCGTATACAGCGGTTCGATCCCAGCCCCGTAACCTCACTCACACCTCCACCTCCACCCTCACCGACATCGACGGTGGACGTCGGACTCGGCCGGGTGCGTCCCTCGCTTGCAGGATTTCCCAAATCCCGGAATTAGCGGGTGGCCACCGGTCGAGCGACTCGGGGAGAGATAAAAAGTCGATCTCGCGAAAAGCACCGAGCCAACGGCCAACGGTCATCGGTAGAGCCGCTGAGCCGCGGAGGTCGGAAGCTACGAGTTTCGAGGTTTCGACCACCCACGGATTCTCTTTCGCTGTATCCCGTTAAAACTAGTCATCCAAGCTGAAATCTTTTCAACGAATTTCTCTTCCGTCACAAAGACGTCGAGGTTTCGGTGATCCGGCGGTCACTTTTGGTCGAAACAATGTGGGAGAATCGGGGATACAAAACTTATCTCCTGGTACTTTGATGTTTGACCTACTGAGATCAAAGTAACTCCGATATTAGGCTCCGGGAGTCAAATTTCTTTTCCGTTTTCTTCTTCAACGTAGAGATCACGTGCGGGATCAGTCAGCTCCACTTGTTTTTGATCGACACCACCAAAACCTCTTTCTACGCTCGTCTGGAAAGACCTATACTGTCGAACAGTCGTCAAGCTTCCAGTAGTACCTACCTGGTTTAAAGCCGATAGACTATATGATCTTCAACAATTGGGTCGCGTGCAAAAGTACGAATCCTCGATGGGAATAATAATTAAACGATGATAATAGGTTATTTGCAATTCTAAACTCGGTTAGCCTACTTAATTCATGTCGTTACCAAAGTATAATATGAACTGTTGGAGGATATCAACTGAACCAAATGTCCAAGCTGGATGTCCTAGGAATTTTTTCGTCCTTTTATTTTGACATTTCTGTGGTCAATGTAGAAAAAACAGCAGTTTGATTCTCTTTGCTATAATTGTTCATCAACTTTGTCAGAATTCTATGTATGAATGTCTTTGGAAGAAGATATGAAAATATTTATATCTAATTTTCGGGAATTTGTAGAAGCTTGCAAGTGAAACCAGAATAAGTTTCGGAATTTTTACTGGTTTTATTCTCAGCTGTTTAATTTGGTTGAGTTCTTAGATCGAGGTTCCAATAGCTACAGCTGAGAAATACATGAATGAGCGAAAATCACGTTTCTAGACACAACTTGTATAATAATGGAGATAATTGGCTGCAATCTGTGGTCAATTAGCTTCCGGTCAGGCTTCAGCTCTGGTTCAAATTGCAGCCCAATCGACTATGCTCATCCTGCTATATTGGCTTTCATGTCAATACCTATGGAATTTGATTTGTGATATGTATTATTGAGTATGCTCACAGATCTCCTCTCACAAAAATTTCAGAGGTACACTTGAGGATTTGAACCCACGACTTACAGATTAGTAGGCTAAGCTCTTGTCCACTTAGCCACCTATCGACATGTTCCGTATTGAATGAAATAATGAAAATTATTGAAAAAAGCTCAAACTTTTACATGACCTGCTTCAAAATTATTTTTCATAGTTCTGTGCAGACAGATACACGAAGCGAGTCCTGGTCTTGAATCGCCCCTCGATACTGAATCCACATGACTGGACGTTGTCGATGTCTTCCTCTGTCCGTCAGATTCAGTAATAAAAAGTAAAAGATCTTCCAGTCCTTTGTGTTTCTCGGTATGAATAAAATACCCGCTTCGCTTTACATGCGGGTAGATACATATATTCTGATTGACTGTCGCTATTGTTTATACAAAGTTTCTCGAACGCTGCCTCCGGTTCGAACCAGTGAGGAATAGTTTTGAATGAATTAAGGGAGTTTATGCTAATAATTGAGATAATAATGATGAATTGAAACAATACGGTTAGAGCAGCAAGGAATTCAACCATTAGGATTTCGTAACGGCACATCGATTCGATGAAGAGGTGCATAAACATGACCCTCGGGGTGTCTGTGATGTCCGTCTGACTTATTCAGGGTATTTTCTCACCTCAGGACTCCTGGGGTCGGACCATCGACGTATATCGAGACCGATTGACGCCGCTCTGTAAACCATTGAAGGTATCCTTTACCTCGCCGTTTTCGGATGTATATTTTATGTCGAAACTCTTTCCGCGTGTCTTCTTTGAGGTGCAGTTTTTGTTTATTCATTTTCATTTTCTTGTGAAGTTGACAGAGCTCTTTGCTTCTTCGATAAAGTGCATATATGAGATGGAGTATTTTTCACACAGTGTATGCACATATTATTCGTTGCAGGTACTCGGGTACAAACAGCTACTCGGATATATACGTCAACATATGTTGACGCTTGGTTCTGGAAAGATTTTCACGCGGTAACCAACCAAGAACTATACCAAGAAACTCGAGGAGACGCTCTCTACCGCTACTCTTGCTCTTGCTCTTGCTCTTGCTCTTCCTCTTGAGCACCTTCTTCAAACGCTAGTGCCTCAGTCTCGAAACGCACTCTTTTAGCATATATATGATATATCATACTCGAAAGACGAGAGGCTGTCGTGTGATTCTGGTTGCTTTATTTATCTCACATTCAAGTAGGAGATACTGCTTTTACGTCACTATTCAGTAGAGTAGGTACCTACCTACAAAAGGACCCAGAGTCCTGCCAATCAATAGCCATTTTTAATTGGTTCTCCTAAATTCTCAACGCTGAAATCAGTTTGGAAATGAATTTAGCCGATGATTCCGAAATCAGGATGTGGAAGACGACGGTTGAGCCGGCAGAACCTGAATCGGTAAAGTGAGGAAGTTGTGAGCTACTCCCTATAGTAATTTGTCTGAACGATAAAATAACCTTCGTCACGGTGAACTTGGTTGAGAGATATCTTTAGAGAAAAACTTTCTAGACTGGAGAAACACGCAATACCTATTTTGACGTTTACGTGTTCAACGTCTCGACGTCGTATTGTTACTAAAGTTTATCGTGAGATTCTGACAAATAACGAGTAACAAATCTTTAAGTGGATTGTTTTATTCTGTACGTCCGCGTCCATTGTTCCAGTCATACACTTTTGAATATAACTCTTATAAAACTGAAAACAATCCCCTCGAATCACTTATAAACTTTGAATTTAATGGGATAACTGAATCCACTCTGACGAAGCCGCGACAGGATTTAGATTTTATCTACTATGAAATTTATCTTCGTAAAACTTCGTTCAGAAATTCTATCCGTTCCGTTACAACACGCTTTTCTCATTTTCATATAAATTATCATGTCATACAGGTTTTTTTTTTAAGTTTAATTTTTGCGCCAGAATTTTGATTACGGTTTCTTCAAACTGTACATTTGCGTTAGAAAGATTAGGTGATTCAAAAGGACAATGAGTCTGATGCGAAAAATATTCGTGGACGAAGTGAATCCGTTTTGTCACAGTGAGGCTGTTTCATGAATTTCAGCCTTATACCGTATAGATTTACCCGTGTAGTTTTTGTGCCAACTGTCCCGCGTAATTGGAAAAGTCAATTCGTTACCGCCGTTTTTGTAATAAGAGAGACAATTGCAAATAACATCTGACCGGAAATAACGTGCCGCTATAACAACAGTATTGCGTCGTTAGAGGTTACAACGCGCGTAAAGCTCGAGGGGATACATTCTGAAAATTGTGGATGAGCTGGAAGAGAAAGAAAAATAGTTCTAGTAATTCGTTGAAACTCGTCAAAGCCGAGAACCTAATTCCGAAATGAGCTTGTACGACAATTTGGTTAATCGTTTCAGAGCTTTCATCAATACCAATGGAACTCGTATTCGGGTTAATTTACCGGCTCATGTTTCCCCCAGTGTAGAATCAATCGACACAGAAATCCTAAGCGTGTTATGATATCGAATTTCATTGATGAATCACAGTTGAAGTTCGATTATTTCAACATGGAAAAATAACGATATCTGTGATATTTTTTTCCGTTATTCTTTTTCCGCAATCAGTCGGAAATCCTGGAAGTTATTCAACTTGGAAATTTCGATTTTTATACCGAAACACTTCACAAATACTGGTACAAATAATTGTTTGGGATGGCAACTGAATTAAGGCCTCAAATTTTATCAATTTCTTTCAGAATTGTATCATTTATTCGGTTTCAAATCTGAAACTATGAAAATTAATGACTCCTACGCTTTGGAATATCAGCAAAAATGCGCTCAGAATGAAAATGCCATTGAAAGAATATGGAAAAGGCCACATTCCGGTTTTCTAGTCTCGAGACTGGATGACATTTTGCGAGGGTGGTTTTTACTCCGTGTGATTAGCTGCAAAGCGAGGAAGCAGGGAAGTTTTCAGTATGGCAAAAAAACCTCGGTGCATAGCTTGGCAAAAATTGCTCCGGCCATTAGAGAAGCTTGGTGGGAACAATACAAATTCCGTTTACCATAATGACTCTCTTGAGAATTTCTAGACGAATACGTATCATGTATATAACTTCACACGCGTATCTGTCAACCCTTCGCAAGGATACGGTTTACCCCTGGCACGTGAATGCTCGATAAAATCGTGTAACCATCTACTGAGGTTGTACGATAATTAGACACGGAGGATCATCACTCTCGGGGAGTATTCGCAATTTCGCCACCCATTGGATAGTTCTTTTCACCCTCGAGCCGTGTGCGACGGTCTTGAATTGTGATTGAGTGAATGGTTTCAGCTGTACTGGTTTTCCCTGTGAAACTGATAAACGCATGACATCGATATTCGATACCATTTCAATACCTGTAACAGGCGAAACAAGAATCGATGATACGTGTCTGAATATATATTCTCACTACACTAGAGTAGCCGATTTATTTGCTTCAGTTCGAGCTGAACTATTCATAGATTTACAGCTAGGGCACAACATAAAAATGCATTCGACAGAATCAAAAGTACTTTGAAATGGAACAATTTTCTCTATATCGTATGGTTGGAAAACTGTTCGATTGTAAATTTATTTCTAACTCATCACATCAGATATAGAATGAAAAAAAAATAATCACATGTTATATTGAAATTATAATCTTCTTAGTTTTGCTCACGTTTTTTTTTTATCTTTCGATTTATCAGACATTGAAGAATCGATTTAAATCTCGTGGACTTGGCCGGTTCTTGAAACCACTATAAAACACAACACAAGGAGGAAAGCACTTCAGAAAAGAACTTCGATCCTGAACGAATTCTAAAAGAATTGATACACTTTTTCGTTCGAAGAATCTTCACTCTCTAAAAATGTCAGAGAATAAACTGCAGTCATAGAGTATCTAATCATCATCAAACGACATATTGACGCAGAGTTTATCTATTCATCTTCTGCGACTGTGACTGAAGTCATTTTGAAATGAAAATGTGAAAGTTGCTGATTTTTTTAAAAAGATTGATAGAAATTCGAAAATTGAGAGACAACCCGGAAAAATCAGTAGATCTATGTAGATCTAAATGCTTTAGATCTACGTAGATCTAAATTTTGGAATAGATCTAATGAGATCTACGTAGATCTTATGAGATCTCAAGAGATCTACGTAGATCTAATTTTTACGTCATTGTCAATTCCGGAAATGAATTGAAAAACATTGATTAATTGCATAACTATAATGAAAAAATACTCACTATCGTCATAAAATAAGAAATCGTGAATACGAGTAAGGAAAAAAATGAAAAAAAAAAAAAATTGTGAAAATCGAACAAATCGGAATCGAACCCTGGAACTTCGGATTACCAAACCTGTACCGTACTAGATGAGCTAAGGCGCCTTCTGAAAGTACGTGCGTTTCTGGCATACTTATGGTCCAATCAGTCCAGACAGACTTGAAATATTTCCAAATACGGTACCAGAACTACTCAGATCCGAGTAGATCTACTTGGCTTCAATGAGCAACAACGTTTTGCTGCAATTATTCCATCTACTCATCTCAGATCTACCTAGATCGAAAGTAGATCTACCTAGATCTAAAGTAGATCTAACGATATCTGGGTGGATATACATAGATCTAAGAAGCATGGGCATTCGAACATGACAGTATATCAATTCGAAGCTACGTAGATCTACGAAAATCTTTGGAGATCTAGGTAGATCTAGGTAGATCTACGATTTCCCAAAATTTAGATCTACTTAGATCTACTTAGATCTAAATTCGATCTCCGGAGATGCGAATTAGATCTAAACCATTTTTTCCCGGGTATACAATCCATATAAGCTGAAAAGACGATTGAAGAACTTGAGTTACAACAATCTTCATTTTTTCTTCAATATCAGAACAGAAAAAAGTGTTCATAATATATCAGAGAAGATATCTGTGCAACTAGAAGTTGATTCGATGAATATTTCAACGCCAGTTACATTTTGAAATCTGAAAAGTAGGTGAAAATTAGTTTTTCAGATAATCCAAGATTTGTAAAAGGCTGCTTATCAATGAAGAACTCCAGAAGAAGAGTAGTCCAAGTAAACTTATATCGTTTTATATTTGGTCTGATAACAAGTTCCAAGTTCCTCATCACTCTTCACTTTTTGTGACACGTAGGTATCACTCTCAGATTATCACCGTTGGACCCGGATTAGAACACTTTAAAAATTAGATTCGGATCGGATCTCTGCAGATGTTGATAGGTGAATGTATCTAGTGGAGAAATCCGCAATGAAAAGTGTTCTTTTTGAAGCCGAACTACATCCTTAAAGAGTAGGAGGTTGTGGATCGACGAGGCGGTAAATCGTTGTTGGGGGTGTTGGGTCCACGATGCAAATCGCGTTCTATTGAGACAATTGATAATTCTCTGCAACGCCGAATGTCCGACGGAAGTGGCAAAGCGCCCACAGTCATTCGCTTAGCAAATTGGAACCCAGACAATAAATTGCGAACCTTCGCGAGTCTTTCATACACACTTGCGTAGAGGCAACGTGCCGACAAGTTATGAAACCACCACACTTCCTCGACTCTAAATTCACAAGAAGGCAGGGACGCCGACGAAACACAGTCGGCCAGATCCAGGGGCCTTCCTACCGTCGTAAATAACCCAGAGGAAGGCCCCTAAATCATTTACTGAACTCGAACCGTGCTATCGATGTGCACACACGTAACGAGTGCACACGCGCGCGGATCGCGTGGGTGGAGAGACGAGGACCTCGGCCCTTCGTGGTCGCAGATTAATTCATTGGGTGGTGAACGTCCTGGTGTCTTCCGTTCACAGGCGTTACAGTTGAGAGGCGAGACGACGTGATCATTCCAGGGCTCCTTTCAATTACGTATTTTAATCGCTTTTCATTCTCTCCGCTCTTATCTCCGGGACGGTTTTACAATCTGTGTACCAAACGAGACGAAGAAGAAGAGGCGTACGTTTCGTTCGCTGCGTTATTGACGACATTTCAACTCGGTAGTCGTCGTCAGGTCGGTTCTGATCTTCGCCTTCTCCTCGGCATCGATTAGTAAACGGATGTCGAGGCTTTAAAATATTTATCTTTTCCGATTAAACGTGTTTCTATGCGTGCCTTTTATCGTTCTGACTGCTGACTGCTGTCTGGTGGCTGTGTGGATGGTGACACGAGTTACACCGAGAATAAAAACACGAGTTGAATATGTAATAGGACTCGGACGCCTCTAGAGTTCTTTCTTCCACATTGTGGAATTGTGGATGACTCAACTCCCAATCCTTTCTATCGATATCCGATCATTATCCGATTAGTGATCATTATTCTCACCCGTCATTCGCACATCGCGGAGATCCGGAGGCCAGATTTCATTGGAAAAATTCTTGAAAAAATTTACATCCCACAAAACTCAGCAGATTTGTTGCAAAAAAAAACAAAAACGATTTTTCTTGCCGAAATGAATAAGGAAAAGTAGTTCTTTCGTTATTCTGAAGCGGTGACGATTCGACAAATACCGTTTGGTCGCAGGTGAATTGAAATAAAATCCCGAGTCGGATAATGGCCTTTGGTTATTTAAATCGCAGAAAGGACCTCGCTTCCTACCGTCACGTCGACGAACGCGATGCAGCGACGTCTCGATGGTGACAATAAGGTGTCGCCGTGCGTCTCGTATGCCGGAATAAATCAGCAATACTAGCTTCAAAAAGACGTGAGACTTTGTCAAACGAATTTACAAAGACGACGAATATGACAAAAACAATTTCGATATTACAGACTTAATTTACAAAAATCGATAAACAGATCGTTGATATGATAGACCGCGTCGGTACTCTGGCTTGGGAATGATGAAAATAATCCCTGCATAGGTGAAACGAGATACAAGCCTCTAGCCTCTGAGATCAAGTCGCTAGATTTCTGTGTCGCTACAAAGCCCAAATGCCAAAGGCACCGCTCGCAGGTTCTCTGCTGAGTAATTTGAGTCTGTCAAACGTTACTCCATAGATTAAACTCGAAGCGTTTCGTTGTCGATCTCAACTGACCGCGTGGCACTCGACGTAAGGTGAGAGAAATCGAGAAAGTCGAAACCCAACCCTTTTTGATGGCAATTTTCTTTCGTTTAGAGAAAATTATCCCCGTTTCATAGTTTTCTTTTTTCTTAACTTCCCGTGATCCTCTGCTTCCAGACAAAATAGGAAGTTATTGTAGTCACCCCGAAAATGAAAAGGTGATTTTTTACTGGATCTCCACGTTTTGAGGTCCAGAGAAATTTGGGTTCAGCACTTTTCGAATTATTCAGATAACAAAATTCACAAAAGATTCGAAAGAAATTCGGTACCACATTGATTTTGGGTCGTTGATCACAAATCTGAAGTCAGTTTTGCAAAATTTCAATTTGGCGAATTCAATTTGCTGCGAAAAAAAAAAGAAAAACATTCTAAATCTCATAAAAATTGTGACTCGAAGGTTTCTTGAACCGCTGATCAAGAATCTGAGGTCAGATTTGCAAAATCAAAAATAGCTGGGAACAAAATGAATGACGGCAAGTTCGTAAGCTGTCTCACAGTCTGCCTGAACCCGCTTGTTTTTTTCTCTACACAAACCTGTCATTGAAAGTTTGGATCAATCAAATTTACTCATATTTACAGGCGAGTAGGCATCAAAAGCGTTTCCCACAAATATTATTAGACCCAGCGGATCAATCCTATCGCGTATCGTTGGATTTGAACATTTACCCGGAACAAGAACGGCGATTAAGAATAGAGATTTCGGGCGAAACAAAATACAATACGGTTCACGCAGTTAATGGAATGAGGGCTCAGGGCGCCCCCATCTGACCGGATAAACGAGTCATGGGAATTAATTCACAGATAATACGAAATGCTCAATCGATTTTCTACGCAAGAAGCCAATGGAAAACAATTTTTTTTCACCAACTCCAAGGTCTTATCTGCTGACGGTTTCAAGCCAGCGGGAAAAAATGAAAAATAAAAACAGCTTATCAACAGTTTCGGGCCATCGGTATTAGTACAGGTAAGGATATCGATTCTACAGGGGCCTGGTGAAATTTGTTTACTTTGTTCACCGCGCGAAAGATTTTTATGAGCTACGTTCTCATGCGGTTTAAAGGGCTTCCACGAAGGTTCGCTACCTAGCGTTAAAGCGTTAATTCAATTACAATAGCAGTCGAGAGATACCCTACAAGAACCAGAAGGACTCATTCATAGTATAAAACGGCGCTGAACACGTTATTTCTCTTATTTTTAAAGCCAGATGTGTTCGTAGCCTGCATAACTCGGAGCTTGAAAAAATATTAGGTACGTCGCGTATCTCTTGATGAAAATTTATACAAAGATCTTGACAAATACACACAATTTTTCTTTCTTGCCTATATTTAAACATGAGATAAGAAAGAGACGAAAAATAATAGAAAAATATTTAGTCAACGAGTTTCTTTCATTTTGATACCGAACAAAAAAATGATTGAAAAAATGTTTCTCTCAAGTTGAAACATCTTCATCCGTCACGTGCTTCGGAGTCCCACCCGGATATGAGCGGCGAGTGCGACTCTGTCGTCCTTGAAAATATGTCCTCCGTGAATTGTCCAAGTACACGAGTCTGAAAGTTAAAACAAACGGCAGTGTGCTTACGAGGTTCAAGTTCTAACCCAGAGTTGGCCTGTTTTTAGCAAAACAGGCGGTTACATCCTGTGATATTTTTATGGAAGACCTTCCGAGAAGTCAACCTCTGCATGGGGTGAACACTTGAACGTTGGAAGAGAACACTCGAATCCCCAAACAGCTGAGGGATGGCGGTAAAGCCACGGAAACATATTGCCGGCGCCAAACTTGATGTTTGTTTGTTTTCCCATCAGTTTCCGAAAATGAAATATTCTCAGAAATTCCGCTATCCTAATCGTTTCACTTTTTCTTCGTCCGTTCGGAACCTAGTCGTCGGGCTAATCGCATCGTTCAGGCTCGATTAGCCACGTTTACCTCGAAGATTTTAATCTACAGGCATTTTTGTCGCGACCAAAATAACCCCCCCATGCGTATTTTGGTTACCTAGTACCTACAAAGGTGTCGAGTTACACCCCTTCGTGGTAGGGCTTGACAAACTTTTCATCAATTCCCGTGGTAAAGAAGGTGTAAAGCCTCGAGTCGCGCAGCTCAGGGGGCAGGAATCTTAAAAATGTTCTTCTCTCCGAAATTCTTCGAGGCTCAAGAGGCGCTTGAGGAATTTTTCTCATTTTCTGCTCTTTTTTTCTTCGTAGAAGAAAATCTTTCCCAGATGTAAAACTGTAATCTTTGAGATACGAGCGGTATTCCACCCTGCGAGGATCGTCGGACCACCGGTAGTCTGAAATTTGTGATAATTCGTTTAACGTTAACGTTATAGTTGGAGAAAAGTAGCGCCATATGGTGTATAAAAGCACGTAAGTCGGGACCAACGCAACGGTCTAACCGGCTCAGAGACTCGCAGCTTACAAGGTGGTTTCTTCGGTTGGGCGTTTTCGTAATTAGCGTAATCAAATTAGAATTTATGCCATCGCGGAGTCATCTGGCGGAGGCACGCGACTGCCACGGGCCAAGGCGGACGACCAGTGTGCCTTATGCCAGGAGGAACTTGTAATAATACTTATGCACCCCACTTGGATATGGAGAGCGAGTACGAACCAAGGAAAGGCGACTACCATCAGCCACCGACCCGAACCGTATGTCGAAGACGGTTGCCGTCGTTCCCCCGACTTGGTAAAAGACACGGTGCCAATGCCGGTGCTGGTTGGGTTGCAAGGAATTTCGGGATACCTCCTTCTCGGGAATTGGATCAACGGATACCTGTCCTTCAGGAGATCAACGAACCTTGAACTCTTTTCAATTTTTATAGCTGCTCTCGCGTGTAGACATTTACTTCCAAACGTGGAGAACCATCTAGGGCCCTGCTAGGGCCATCCAAAAAACGGTTTCCTCACGTTTTCTCAGATCCGAGGCGAGCCTGTTGTTTCTAGGAAGGCCCTAGAAGGGCTCTAGATAGTTTTCCTCTTTTGAGAGTCAATTCCTACATCGTGTTGTAACTTCAAGATTTTCTTAAGACATACGAAGTCGTTTGCGCAGTGTTGATTATAATTCATTCGATCCACATTTCCATCCACGTTGATTGAAATTCCGAAAAGAGGGTGTTCAGTCAGAATAACAGATTCATCACGAAAATGTTTCCATTCTCATATTATCTTCATTGTAGGAGATCATTATAGTAGCATAAAGGTTGTCCTTGAATTTTTACTTATTTCCCTCGATTCGTCCCTGAAAATGACTCGAAATTTTGAAAATCTTGTTAAAATTCCAGAAATTTGAAGTCAATTAAGTAGAAATCCATGGAAAGTAGGGCATCGGGAAATAAGGGGGGGAAATCAAATTATTCGAATGGTAGAACTTGAATCCTCAGGGAATTTTCATGATTAGTAATTCAACGAGTTCAGCGAATCATTAGCCCCTAAATTTCGTACCGTTATAGATTGATTTCTAAATTTTCTCCAACGTTTCGTGACCGAACGATTCTTTCTTCGGATCCAAAGACTCATTTCTTCGAGTGATGCACATTATATTCCAAACTCACTCTCATTTCATGCTTAAAACTGGAATAAGAATACTCGAATGAAACACAAGAAAAATGATTCTTCTTTGCTTCCAGTTGGTTCCACGAGATCTCAAAAATGTCTTTAAAAAAATGCTCCTATCGCTGTCATGCGGGCCAAAATTTTACAGATCTCAAGAATTAAGATAGATCATCAGTAAAGTTCATGATTGAATTATTTTACTTCAGAGTTTCTAACACTCCACAACAGAAAATTGTCCAAATCGATCAATTTCCCTTCGAGAGTTTCGAGGAGTCCCAAGAAGATCGAATAATGCGATTTTAAAATCTGAAAATTCCCCCCCCCCCCAGACCTTTTCGAGGTAGGTCGTTTTTTCAATTAAATATATATATTCGTTAGTACCTCCGACGCCTCGCTCTGAGGCGTCGAGGGCGTCGAGGCGAACGAAACACCGAGGGGCAGCTTTCCGATCGTCAGGACGCGTGCCGGCACACCTGCGCTACCGGGTACAGTGGACACCTGGCATAAGTCCCAACGTAACATTACTTCTCGCCACTCGGTTACCCCAGGGATCGGGGATGAAAGGAGTTCAAGAGACCGAGCGGGCAGAGTCCTGCGGAGAGCCAAGGTTCACGATTAGTCAGATGTGAGTGACTGCGTCGAGCGCGGACACACGCACGCGCACGCATACGTTTCTGATACGCATTATCCCGGGCCTCTTGCATCTTGGGGTCGTTGAAACTTCGGAAACTTGGGTACCGCGGCTATTATACCTACTCCGAATCACATCTGCCACCGAGAATACCCAAACGCGATCGGAGATCACTGGAGTTCGTTCAGGCGTGTGAAATCGAGAAACGCACTTGAGAACAATCGTCGAATCGACTCGCTCTTGAGAGCGCGGCTTTTTGGTTTTATTATTGACTCATGTATTTCAAATGGAATTATTTCGTCGCAGCCGAGGAGCCGTCGAATAGAAATAAAAAATCGATTGGGGATCTTTGAGAGTGATCTAAAAGCAGTTGAAACAGGCTAAATCGTCGTCTGAATCGCTGAACATCTTTTTCGTCGCATTCAGAATCAAAAATTCGTACAAAACTTCGTAAAGTAAAAATGAAAGTCAAAATACGATGATTATTGATAAAATCTGAGTTCTTGGATCTCGGATACAAAAAAAAAAGAAAAAGAATTAAAAAAAATTCTACGTGTGATTTTGAACAGCAAAATTTCGAAAGGTATTTTTGATAGGAGCAAAAATGAAGAAATGACAGGCAAGATTTCGAAATCGTGATAATTCGTGATTTGCACGTCATTTTTGTCATTCATGCTTGCATCCAAAATGTTTTCCAATGTTCGGAATCCGTGGAACTAGGATTGAATATTCGGTCTATCTGGGTCCCTGAAATTTCGTACAAAAAAGGACTGCAAAATCTATTCACCGATCTTAAAAATAAATGTGGCCAAAATTTATTCAACACGATACAACTTGCAATTTAAAAGAAGGAAAAATTGCCCGAATGAATTTTTCATACTGTCAAAGACTGACTTTCACACGATTTTAGGAACAATCATTTTTTTTTTCCTATGATGCACGAAATAAAATCTACTGATGGACCAGATTTCAGATTTTCTGATCTCGAACTGTTCAGTATAAGGAGATCTTTTCAAAATGAACGGATAACTTTTTGATAAACTTATTTTTATTAGAAAATGACGAATACATGTCTGATCCAATTTTGATCGGATCGAGAATTTATCTGCGAATTTCGAAAAAGATCTTCAGCGAACAGTTCGAAACCAGAAAAACTGAAATTGGACCACCGACAGATTTCCTTTCGTGCATCATAAACGAAGAAAAAATTGTTCCTAAAATCAGTGTGAAGATTAAAAAATTATTTTTGAGAATTTAAACCGTTTTGTAACTTCAAGGTTCATGTACCATGTTTCAAGTATGGTTTCAATATGCTTAGGATTACCGAGGATCGGTAAATATGTCAGTCCCGAAACGTTGGCCGTAATTAGAAATTAGCACGGGAAATGAGGGTGTGGGAAAGTTTGACCATAAACATCGAGCTTCCTCCCACCGTAGGCAGTCGATATTCGCCAAGGTTTTTACAAACAATATAATTTTCGAGAAGACGTTTTCCAAACGGTACTTTTGGCCAATCACCGTACCTCTAGAACGTGTTTCGACACCCCTCCGAGCTTCGTACCTAAGGTTGCTCGCGATGACTCATAATCATTGCTCAGGTTGAACTGAAAAAAAACTCCCCTCGAGCGCTCGGAGTGGCTGCGTCTTACTCCATAATCTCCACCCTTGCGCTCACCGTTCGCTTTGAATTCTTTTTTCTCTCCCTCCTTTCTTCTTTTTTTGGCGTACGCGCCACGCCGGTCCGCCTCGAAAGAGATCTTGAATAAAAATTTGCAGCTGCGTTGGCTTCAAGCTTCAACCCCTAGCGGAGGTAAGGCTCGCGAGGGTCTCCGCGGTCCTCCAGGACTTGGACCATAAGATGCAGGGAGGCTGCTGCAGCCGTACAGAGGACTTTTTTGTTCCGGTGGCACGGGCCAGACTTTTGTCCGTTTCTTTTGTCGAAACGTCTCATAGACCGCGGGTGACTTTCGTATGAAATAAATCTGAGAAATCGAAAGAAAAATATCCGGGGCGTTACTCATTGTTACCTCACCCTCTGCGAGACTTCTCTCGCACACACCTCGACCCATAAATTTCTGGGCGACGTTATTTATGGATGAAATTAATTTTGTGATTTTTTTTTTCATTTTTATACAGACAGTGGAATAATGATATAAAAATTTTTACTGATGTATTCAACCGTTTTATAAATTTCTTATGAAATAATTGAAATCCAATACTTTTGCAGTATCAGAAATCGGTTGAAATACTAATAGAATAGCTTTGAAATCGTACAAAATTACTCAGAAACAATCAATCAGCTAGAAATTAATGAGAAAATCAGCTGAAATCACGAAATCATTTGTAGACTGAAAGTTTTAGCAAATAGCCTCTCGATTATTGTCGAGATTTTTTGTCTTATCGATACAAAATACCATCCAGAATCTTAAAATTTTGTCTCTTTCGGATAAAAATTCATGTACAAGATGTTTTTTTCTATCAGCTTAGAATAATTGTCTTAAGACGTTCGTTAGACTCTCAAAATTACTACCAAAGGTATTCCCAAGCTTCGTACCAACGATATTTAAAGATCGAAATTAATTTTGTCATCTTTGAGTTGAGTTTTTGAAAAATGGAGCTCGAAAGAAACCGAAAACGTGCGTCAGTTTGGCTCGCACCCTTATTTCGTGGCGGTTTCGACCCCCGATCGAAGTTGAAACTGCTTTTAACCAGCATGGACGTAGCTGGCAAAAGACGTTAAACCCGACGACCTTAGAGCATCGCGTTCCCTTAGCATGACAATAAGACATCTGCCTGCCACGCGAAGGGGATCCGGGATAACCAGGGGTAGGTTGTTCGTCGAGTTAGTAGGTATACCTCAAGTAAAATGGTATATAATCTTAGATGTCGTAACGGGGTGAATGAAAAATAATAATAATAAAGAAAAAAAATATATCAAACTTACCGAATTTACTCCACTCCGATCCAGAAGGGCGAATAAGGGATTCTTTCGCACCTGGTTACATGCCTCGACGGTCACCGGACGAATTTTATTCAACGTATGTATTTCCTTCACGAAAATATCGTCAATTTTTTTTTGTGCCTCACAAACCGTCTTTCCTTATGCCTGTTTAAATATATCGCTCGTTCATTTTTTCAAGATAAAATAATTTACAGTCTCGTTTTTTGTTTTTTTTATTCACTCTTACAGCGATTTGTGTATTACTTTGAAATTTGTGAATGAGTAGCTTTGTCCATAGAAGCTTTATTGCTGCGATGTTGCATCGAGGGTAATTTTGAACCCATATATTGTATAAACACTAAATAGGATACGATTTATTTACTACCTACGGCTACCAGGAAACGGCGATAATGCCACCGCACTTCCTCCGCGCTTAATTACACCGCGACAGTGGGAGAGATAAAGCAAATTAAGCTCGAGCTTTATTCCCCTTTCGCGGTATGTGACGAATTTTTTTATTCATTCATTTTATTTCGTCGATGTGAAACGGGGTTTGAAAAAGTACAACATGTAACACCGAAGCTTTTCACGGGTCGCAGCTAGTTAAATCATGTCAGTTCGCAGGTGGCGAGAGAGGAAACAATAATTGTACAATCAAATATACGACATATGGTTAGAATACCGTTACGCAACCCAGTTACACTTATTTTTACGTCATTCGATTACGAACATTTTTGCTAATATCCAGCGAGAAATGAATTTTAATCAGAATTTTTTTTATTTTCAAACACAGTTTCCGACTTTCGGAGTAAACTTTTTATCAGATAAACGGGGGAGAAAAAAATTTAAAAAAATCTTTCACGTTCTCACAGATTTACGTATATCACCGGCAACTCGCTTGATTAAACGCATTCGTTGTTGGTACGTTTAAATTTGAGTCATATAGATTAGAGAGCCGACTTTACCGCGGGGAAGTACGTCAAATGAGATTGCGCCAAGAAATTTACCCGTTTGTTCCTTTTGCCTTTCATTTATTTGGCAATTGTACACGGTGAACATTTCGATATCCGGTAATAAATGACATTGAAAAACTGTACGTACCTGCCCCATTTCTATTCAATCGGAAGATACATTTTTTTACCTTCCACCCCAAGAAGGATAGTTTTTTAAAATCGCTAATTTCTGAAAGGAGGTACTTCCAAAAATTCTTAGGGTTCAATTAAAAGTGATAAAGTATATAATCCGATGTCGAAAGAGTCACCCGGTAGATATCGTCGTCTCTTCGGTAAACTGGAATGGCTCGAGATCAACTTTGTCCGTAGGTATTACATGCTTCGCTGTAGATATACAGAAGTGGTAAAAAAGGTTGGTAAATCAAATAAAAATTGCATGTCCATATATGAGTTTGATCGAGTTTATTCCAACGTGATTATTTCTCTCCTAGATTCACCTCGTGCGTCTGATGCATGGATACAGGAAGAAATAAAAAAGAAAAAAAAAGAAAAAAAAAGAACGTGTAAAAGAAAAAAAGGAAATAAAAATCTAATCTGCATTCCAGTTGTCGTAAAAAGTATAGCTCTCAGGTTCAAACAACCAATTATCGACGAAACGACCAACGGCTAATTAACTACATAAATTTAGCTAAGTTTGACCGGATCGTATTCCGCAAGTTTTCAGTTTAAGATCGTATTCATAACTCGTTTAACACTCGGTATTCTGGGTCTTGGCGTTAATGGCCTAGGTGTAGAAATACGTATGACACATTTTATCGACTTTATACACGTACATCGATAACCGCACCCTCTCGAGTGCCCAACTTTGTTGCTAATTAATCGCACAGCTAAATCACCGAGGCAGATCGGGCTGGCATTGAATACGAAAAAAGAAATTGCGCAACCGGTATAATTAGAATTAATTATCAGCTGGCATAGATGTTCCATTAAATCACTCGAGTCTTTTGAAAACCAATTCAATGCAATCGCGACGGAGATTGTTATCGATGAAATAAAAACGCTCGAATATCGCCGAATAGAATTATCCGAAGACGAAGTGTAAGTATCGAAAAAATTATTAGATGAGAAAAAAAAGGGACGAGGAGCCTCCGAAACGCCACTTGGTTGCAATTTCTTCAGCGTTTATCAGCTGCGGTATCGTAATAGAGGTCAAGTAAGAGGAGGCGGCTGGTATGCAACAGTATGTGAAACAAAAAAAAAAAATCGAAATAACGCCAGGTTTGTTAAACCGAGTTCTCAAGTAGGTGGGTACAAACTCGCGGCGCGTGTTCGGTCACGCGTGAAATTATTATTATCAGCTGTTTGATAAGGGAACTTAAAGATACGAGATTCGCTCCGCGGTCTTGACAACCGGTTTAATTTCTCCCGTTACACACACGCGAGTTTCATTTACTTCCATTCCGATTTCATTCTCATAAAATTCATCCGGGTTATCCTTAGCTCGCCATTTTCAAATGAGTCTATTGAATCGAGCCAGCGGCTTTCTCCTCGAAGGTCATTTAAATTTCGACCCAGAAACCTTTGCTTGAAAAAATATATATCTGTGCTTTTTGTTCCCAGGATAAAATTCCGGCTCTTTACTTCTCGTTTTTATTTTTTATTTTTTCTTGATACCCAAAAATGTAGCTGAATTATTTTCGAAAAAGGGAACCAGCTGTTGGCCGAAGCTGCCGTGGCGGCGCTTCGAGTCGAAATGACCGATTCCAAGGGTGAACCGCGAGTCGTCGACGCGATTGAAACTGTTGCGCACGCAGAGGCGCACACATGCCGGGCTCCCATTGGTTCACGGATCGCAGTGTAATACGGCCTCGTTAAAAAGAAGAGGAGAAAAAAATGTATATTGTAAATGGGAAGAAAACGAAAAAAGCAAAAAGGCCGGATCTCGCCGGCAGCCCGAGGCCCGGACACGAGGCTAGGGAAATTCACGCTACAGGACCAATTATGCATTAATTACGACGTCGATTCGCTGGTTGATTTTGAGTCGGAGAAAAGTCGAGGAAATTTCATCAGAATTAGATTTTAGATTTTTTTCCAAATTTTATTAGGAAATTCAGAGTCTGCGTCTCACCGACTAATTAGCGGAGGTTATAATTAGACGTTGATCATTAATTGTCTCGCTACGCTAAGTCCGGGCTGGTATCGAGCCCTCCGAGCGTAACCAGACCGAGTGTAGAATGAGTGGAAACCGGTATGCAAGGTTCGAATAGAATTACAGTTGTTGAACCGATATATTCAATTATTTATACAAATGGGATGGCGCTACGCGATTACATAGGAAATATGTCACTCTGCTATTTTGTTTTTTCAAAAGTACTAATAATAGTACTAACGATAATACCCATGTATTATAGATTCGCATATATGTTTGATCTGCACTCGTTATTACAGTTTGCTCGATACATATGTACTCGCGTATATTTGATCAATGGGATATATCACAAGCCGCGATAATTACCGCGTTAATTGTCCAAGGTCATTTTATTCAAAGCTATCAACATTTTTAAAGAAAAAAATAATAATTTCATTCATATACGTCTCTAGGATAGAAATCTTCAATGATCGATACTAATTCGTGTCAACAAGTTTTGTGATCGATAGTAATTAGTAAATATTCATTTTTAGGTAGATTGATTTCTTTCTCAGGTTTCAAAGGTCAGTAACAACAATAATAATAATATGATTTTTTTTTTTTGTTTTCTAGATAATCACTCTCGATTTATCCATCCATTTTTCTCAAAAACAACGTTCATCAAAATATAGACTTGCGATAGACTTGAAATTTCTTGTATAATTATCGTAGGTATACATGATCATGTGGAATTTTTCATAGGATTTTTTCATCTTCGATTCTGAATTTTGCTGTTTTTTTTTTTGGCAAAATAAGAGCGATTTTCATTTCCAAATCGCTTCTTCGAGTTCAAGCCCCTATTTTCTCAATCGTTTACCACAAATACTAGATAGTCTCATCTGCTTCGATGTCTTGTCTGATTTTTTTCAGTTTCACACGATTTTTGACAAATCCTGACTACAGGTACCATTTTCGCAGATTTTTTTTCAACGTCACTCCGGGTTTTTAAAATAAAAATTAAAAAATCTAAATTTTTTCATGCCTGTATATTTTCAATTAGAAAGATCGATGGGTGGAATCACAAAGGAAATCTGCTGTACGAAGGACCAAAGAAATGTTGCGAGATGTAGGAAATACGGGTGTACACATTTTCGCTTATAGTGATTAACCCCGCGAGAAAGATGATTCCAATAGTTTTCCTGGATAAAAAAAAAGAGAAAAAAATCCCAAAATTTACATTTTTTGGGTAATTTCTTGGTGTATATTCCCTACGTTATAAATATAACAATAAGTCTGAATTACGATGACTGATCGTTATCGATTCTGAACGTAACTCTCATTCATTTTTCCACGTCTCACACCATCTGTTGGTCCGTTGTCTGTCTGTGCCTCATTCTTATACACCTCGTACACCTTATGTATGTACCTTGAGCCCGCGGGAACGTGCGAGTGTAAATGTGTCTGTAGGGCGTCGCGGTTGGGCCAGACGTCTGGAGACTCGACGTTATTTCACATTCACCTGCTCTTGACAGCCGACCGTCGACACGTAACTTGCTCCTCCGACGCCGCCCACGCCGCCACTATCCGGGGTAAAGAAACCCGAGTCATTCTCCGATACGACGTTAAAGATTACGGAAACAATGCGGACTAGAAGAATTTTGTCGTCTCAATCCACGCGGATTAGGATCCAAAAACAAAGTGCTCGTACGCAGAGCTGTACGTATACCTACGCGGCCGCGGTACTCACCGATGCCTAGACTTTCGAAAGCGGCATCGGACCGTGACCCATTTTTTTTTGCTCTTTTCTTTTTTTTTTCTAATGGAACGAAACTCGCGACACGTGTCCAATTGTATTTTTGTATCGTGCGATTTTTTTTCTTTTTTTTTTTTGTATCTTTTCATTGAGCCCCGTTGAAATTGAACAGTTTTCAACAGATTTCAATAAAAATTCGGACATCGAATATCACTTTTTTTTATAAGGTTGACGAGACTTGAATTGCCTAATATTGCATCTCGGTTCTTTTAAAGGGACGGAATAATTCTTTCTGGAACCGGGTCTTGTCCGACAGTCTAGTCTCCGAACACAAAAGGCTCGAGAAGATACGCAACGTGTTCGTACACTGGCTCTGTACCGGTGTATGAGTCAAGGGCGGAAGCGAACATCTAGCATAATGATTAGATAGCGCAAGGTAGAGCCCAAAACCTCGGACAACAATATCCTGAGTAATTATTTTTTTCTCGGTCATCGAACCCCGTAGGTTAGCCAATTTTTCTGTATACGGCGAATTGCGTGTGTTCATGGGGCAATTCAGTTGTCCAATTGTTTTAATTTCTTGTTCTATTCCCTTATGCTCAGTGGGGGGAAGATGTTAAAAATCAGCTTTTCCATTGAATAATCTCAATAATTCCAGCAATAAGTGCAACAATAATTAGGAACTGGTGTCAATAATCATTTTGAACATGAACATTTGATCATTAAATTTGTCTGACTCTGTCATTATATTAACGAATGTGTCGGACTGACGACAATCAAATTTAAAAATTAGAAATTGATTTATGAAAATTTGGCATTAGTTCGTCGTGCGTCATATTCATTGATGTAATAAGTATTTGATACCAGAGTTGATGACATCTATTTCACATTCATTCAGCTCCATTTAAGTATTTTAGCTCAATGAATGAACGTAATAAAAATTCATCAAATCAGCGGTTCGAAATTAAGAATCGATAGTAAACTATCCTAATCTCAACGTAAGTGTACGAGATAGTTGCGACTTTTTCAGTGATTGGTACAGTCAATGTCAATAATATTCGAATAATCGATTGCTAATTATTAACGTGATTTTTAAAATAAATTTCGCAGACTGTAGGCAAGACGCGGGTTCCCCTTCCTTATGTGTGCCATATTGTAATTTCAACGTATACATATACCATCGCAGTAGAAACGCGGCGTCGAGCATTAAACGTGACGGCGCCAGCAGACGTTCATCCTGACATGACACAAGTTTAAATATCCGTCAGGCTATCTCAACGAATAAAGTCGCGAGGGGGCTTGCTCGATCTCTGGGATAATATACGATCAACGTAG
Organism: Euura lappo; assembly: GCA_018257835.1. Classification (NCBI taxonomy): domain Eukaryota; kingdom Metazoa; phylum Arthropoda; class Insecta; order Hymenoptera; family Tenthredinidae; genus Euura; species Euura lappo. The sequence continues at coordinate 860,458 of JAEUYN010000978.1, read as the reverse complement.
GCTATATTCGAAGGTTCTCAAATCCTCAGATACGCAAGCAGCCATTTAAACCGTAGCATACGATCTTCTTATGCAAATTTTCCTCACTCTATATTTTTACCGTATCGCCAATTTGCCCTATGGCCTAATTAGACTCCGGGATAAAATAATAGTATACCATGCACCTGATAAGTGAAACCACATTATCCATTTTATACATACATAGAAGAAGAAGAAGAATAAGTTCTCGAAGTATATAATGTATAATTTGCTTTATTTTATACCGGAGGCTAATTAGGCCATAGGGCAAACCGATCAGAGGAACACGAGTAGAATACGTGAGAAGAGAAAAAAATATAATCAAATTATCGTTGCAGAGAATTCAGAAAAAAGTTAAAAATATACATACAGTGAGGAAAATTGAGGTAAATTCTCCTTTCTATTCTCTTCAAATATTTATTGTGCCAGAAAAAGTATTCAACGACCAACGATTTTCGCCCGGGATTTAAATCCGCGCACGTGTCACACGCGCTACTGTCACGCATTGAACGATTTTCCTACCGCATCGTAAATCGGATCGGGGAGCACTGCATATGTGTATTGGATCGTGGATGGTAGCACGTGCGAAACACATCGATGTAGTGGGTGGGCAGGATGGCCCAGGTTCTCTAGGATGCCAAGACGGATACACCGTCGGCCATTACCCGTTATTATACGTCTACTCGGCTCTTTCGATCGAGGCAAAATGGCAGAGCGATTTAAAAACCCGTTTTAAGCCTCCTGTACATCTCTGCGATATACATTTTTTTCTTCTTCTTTTGTTCCAATTCCTTTTTCCCATCCTCTTTGCCTACTACTACCGATGCACACGAGGTCGATTGATCACAATTTGGAATGAATCTCAATTCTTTGATTTTCGTTTTTTCAAACTTTCTCATTCAAAGAGGTCGAAAAATTTTACAGCGGTTCGATTTTCGTGGTTGTTTCTTTTTTTTGGATCCATTAACGAGTGTAACTACCGTTGATTGACAAAAGGCGATAATTGAAACGTTTCGCGAGACCCTGAAGAATTGAGAATTTTAATTTTTTTTTTCGTTTTAGAAGGATCTTTATAAAAAGAATAAAACAGAAAATATACGCGCGGGTTAATCGATCTAAATTATATTCTGACCTATAGTTTACTGATCGCGCGAAAATGTTACACATACACATGTATTACACCCACCCACGTTATACGCATGTATGTGTAACGCTGCTTATAACCGGGCAACTTGTACGAGGAAGTAGCTAAGCCAGCTGTAAGCTGACACCGACAGACTAGCGACTAACGAGGTTATACCTGGTAAAAAATAGAAAAAAAAATAAGAAGAAGAAGTAAAAGTAAAAAAGAACCGTCGATATTGCCGTATCTATTTCCGAGAATCGTGGGAGGAGGGAGACCGGGGAATTCGTTACGAAATACATTATGCAGAAATTTCAATATACATATATACATATAATATATTCTTCTTCTTCTTCTTCTTCTTCTTCTTAAAGAAAGAAAAAAAAAAGAAAGATCTGAAGACAAAAGTTCGTTCCTTCTTTGGGGGGATTTGAGGAATTCGTGCAGATTATTCAATTTTGTTTCTCCTTTTTGCTTTTCGTACGGGTGAAACCTGAAATATACTCTACACATATGTATAGCGTAGACGCATCGAGGAGAGGAGAGTGTAGGAGCGAGGGCTACCTGCGCGCTGCGCCTGTGAGAACAGCGGCACGGAGCGACCTTTAATCATCCCAGAATTTACTACCTTCGAACACCCTCCGAGTCGGAAGATACCGCGGGAGGCCCCCCGAAAAGGCCCCGCAATAGGGGCATCGGAAAGCGGAGTATGCGAACGCGAGAGACCAATTGGGCGCACTGTAAACCCCCCCGAGACATTGTCTAAGTATTTTGTTGTTGCGCCTAACGTCTGTAAGCGCCTATAACCGTGAGGAGCTTGTAAATCAATTTTATGTTACCTTTCGGTACGATATTTCATATCAAAAGGATCCCGTCGAATAACTCTACGAGTTACATGCACGGAATTATTGCGGAATTATTAGTTTTGTCGTCGTTGACCCATATCGTGTGCTATTGCGATAGGAGCGTCCAGTCGAATGAGAAAACCCCCCGGCCATATATATGTAATGGGGGTATTTAAATGTTAAAAGAGCGTAAATAAGGACTGTTAAATGGTGGAAACTGACGCGGCTTTAAACACTCGAGTGAAAAATAGACGTCAACCTTATACCGACTTTTATGACACTAGATTTGGTTAACGAGGACCGTTTCAATTTCCTATAGAATTTAATCTCCAGGTGTGTCGTGCCTTTGAAAAAGAAAAAAACCACACGCACACACACACAGGCAGACATTTTAGGATTACAATTAATTAGAAGAATTTTTCAAACTGTCAAGTTATCGCTGTACCACATATACTATATACCTATGAATATACAATCGTCAAGAGAAGAGAGCTCGAGCAACCGTTAGAAGACAAAACCGGCGGGACGAGTATTCTCTCGCTTTCGCTCACCCGGCCGATAAGGCAGCAAGGGACCTGGGTGGGGGGGGGGGGGGGGGATTATAGAGGTTCTTTATCGCGACCGAGTCTCAGTCCACGGTCCGCTATCTCTGAGTTTCGGTATACATACTACAACCATCAGCACACTCCGTTTCGAGTTATGATAGGATGAAGATATCAGCCCCGATGCGCCGCCGTAACGGTGAGAGAGGAATGCGCACTGTCTACTCGATGAAATAATAGCATATTGTCTAACTAGGAGGCAAACTCGGTATTTTTCACGCCGAGCCTTTTCAAATTCCAGAAGAATCTGACATTTGTGATTTGACTGTGAATGCGCATGCGCACTTTTCATTCCTAGGAGTAAAAGTTACACTTTTCCGTACCGCATGCGCGCGCATTCGCAGCCAACTCCCACTGCCACTTTCTGTACCAAAAACTACCATCGAGAAAATTACCCCGTATCTCGGACGGGGCGATCCGATCGCTTGGTACTTCCCTGGCTCAAAGAGACCGAAATATCGTCCCTCGTTATTCGGCTCACGCGCCGAAGGCTCTACTCCCGCGCCGTGGCCGTGGTTCAGATCAGATCGTAAGGTTAAGGTCGCTGTATCTCCCAACTATGCTACATACGATTCCCCCCTCCCTCCGTCCCTAGCTGACACGGATGACTGGTCTAGTTGCAGAGAAAGAGAAAAAGAGAAACAACGCATAAGGTGCGCAACCAAGTCTGTGGCATTCCATCAAGAGATGGTATCGAGATGGTCCTACGGTCCGTGGGATAGAGGGAGCAGGAGAGAGAGCGCCACCAACACCACAGCGCAGCGGCGAGAGATATTAAAGGATGTTTCGCCGGCTACGAGGGGAACGATGAGAAAAGGCGGTGAGATAGAGACAGAAAGAGAAAGAGAGGGAGAGAGCGAGGCGTCCTCATGCTGCGGTCAGAGTCCTTGGGTACCATCGGACCCGGTCCTGCGGTACGTGACTCTACGCGGGTGACTACCAAGGCTACGATGTACCAGGTATAACCGAATTGGTTACCTGCCAATTATTGAAATCGTCTAGCTCAATCGGGACGGGACGGGGGACGGGGGGGACACTGGAGTTGATCAAACCGCGGCGTTGACACGCGGTCTGCGGCATTTAAACCCGCTCTCTCTCTCTCTCGGGTAGTATACGTTACTTACATGCACATTGCACTCATACATCCGAAGGCGGCGGTTTGGATTCAAACGCGTTTCGGGTACGCTCGGTTATCTCCGGAAACTCGAATCAAATTCGAACCGAAACTCAACCGCCACTAGCTCCGTGGAACACCGCGTAGTAATGTTACGTACGTACCTAGACGTGATTGGTAATGGTAATCGACTGTGACAGACACACGTGGTATAGCTCTGTGATTAGGTACAGTATAAGCGCGTCCTTGTCGCCCAGTCGACGTCGACGTCGACGTCTCGGTCCGCCTCCTACCTGCCCGACTCCCTTCCTGGACCATAAATAGCGAATCTTTACACATAGATGGGTTTAAAGGTCTGGTATGCCGCGCTGGAGCTTTAAGCTGAGACAAGGAGGCTGCAGGGGCCGAGGTATGCGGTCTATATACACACTGACGCGTCGCACACACGACCGGGCTCGCGTGTATATCGCTGAACTTGCCGGCGCGGCCCACCTTCGCAAGGTGATTAACTGCGATCCTGGTGCACTGAGCCTCAACCGTTGCCGGGCATCCGCGATTTCAGTTAACAATACCGATTGCCACGATCAATTACTTTCAGATTTGACGTTACTGAGTCAGTGTGAGAGGTTTGATGGGGGAGGGGGATCTGGAAAATCGGGAATTATAGGGAAACTCGGGCTCGTACCCTGGAATTTTTCCATTTTTTCACCCACAGCTTGTAGAATTTTCGAGAATATTGAGTCTCGCGCTAATCCTAAAATTACCTCAAGTTTCTTTGAATTTAAATGTTTGAAGAAAATGTTCCCATTTCAATTGAATCAAGGCTGCTTTGCACTCAAATTTTTTTATTCCAAATTTCTTTCCCAGTTTCGTCATTATGAACACGTCTTCGTCGAAGAATTGAATGCAAAAATAGCCTCCTTTGAGTAAAAAATGACGTATTTTCAAAATTCAACGATCCTAAAATCATCGTTAATCGGAAACGCAATAATTAATCAACATTCGATAATTGAGTTTAGTGTAAAATAAAATTACAAGAAAAATTGACAATTTTATTTTCTGCCAAAAATGTTTGTTCTTACAGTTATAAAGAATTCGCGTTCAAAAATTGCTTTGCTCGTGTAAATTGGGTCCCCAAATAGTACTTTTAAACTGGAAAACCGGAAAATGTAAGGGAATCTGATACATTCCGTTGACGCTCGAAGTCCTGACGTAATTGTTGTCAGACGTCGAGCCTATTCGTAATTTTCTTGCGAGGTGCAAAGAAACGTCGGTCCGAGACCGCTTCTAATTGTAAAAGAGAGAGATATATTATGAAGAAGAGGAGACGGTGCCGGGTTCGGAAAGAGAGTCGTAAAACATCGCGTTTCACATTTATAGTACCTACGTAGTTGGTCTCTGGTCTCTCACCAACGGTGGCAAACCTCCGGTCTAGGGGTGCTTATATACTGCTTTTGATTTATGAAAATACTTCCTAGAATCACTCAAAGATCCTTTATTAGCCGAGCCGCGTTCGCTGCCCTAGACAGACGCGAGGTGAGACCCCGCGTTATCTGTCGATCGGTTTATCCCCGATTCTCGATACCTCGACGCACCCTAAGACCGGACCGATCAGGGCTCAGCGCCAGGAAGCGCCGAGTCATCTAGTATCGCTACGAAGCTGTGCAAACTGTGCCCACAAAAACTCTCGATGATCACACGTTGTCGAATCACCGGAGGATTTCTCGGTACAAACGGCTTCACCTTAGAGAATAAAGATTGCGACTCGTTTTGCGAGAGGTGCAAAGTCGAGGGACTGCATTGAGAACGGTGAACGGTGATAATTGGGGATGTAATTGTCGTGAGAAAGCATCGAGGAGCTTTTGAAAGTGTGTTTTTCAAAACTGCAGACTTTACTCAAGCATTTATGATGATAGAAATTAATTGGTTTGAGGGGCATCCAAGTATCGAACTCCACAAAACGTTGACGAATTCGTTAGGGTAACAAATATGCTCTCGAAGATTGGAGTGTCAGCTTTAATTTGAAAAAAAATTGAACACCCTATCTAAAAAATTGTGGCTGTTATGGCCAACAGTCCAGGATTCGAGCCAAACGGTTTGTTCAAAAATCAAGAACTTGTGCTAATTTTGAAGGTCAAGGTACCCGTCAAGCGTTTCACGGAATTTTTTAACGGGTACCTTGTCTTTAAAAATGAACACAAGTTTTTTATTTTCGGATAAACCGTTCGGCTGGAATCCTGGATGCAAGTTTCAACGTTACTTTTACGCAGGCTCTTACTTTAGTAGCCATAACAGCTGCAATTTTTTAGTTATGATGTTTAATTTAATTTTTTTTAAATAAAAAGTGACATTTCGATCTTCGAGATCGTTCTTTCTCAAATTTGTCATGTCACCCCGAGAACCCTTGCGGCGTAGCGTTTTGAAATTCTTTAACGTTTCATGACGCTCGAGACTTTGATCCTCTCTGTACAGAGACGAGCCTATATCGGGAGCATGGGAGTCGTTCGGAAGAAGTAATCAAAACAACGCGACAAACCTAACAAGATCGAAGAAGGAATAAGAAAAAGAACTGGCATAACGAAGAGGCGGTTGACCCAGGGCTCCATAAACGATGCCGCTAAAGGGAACGCGCGGATCGAGGGACTGCAAAACCCGCGCGGAGTTTTACTTTTACTCTTTGATACTAATTACTTATCATCAAGGAGTAGGATCCGCGATTCGCGGTCAATTATCGATCCGATGATCGCCCCCTTTCATTCTTTCGGCAATTTTTTATTCTCGCTTTGGATAGTCACGCGTATAATCGTTTTCTCTCATATCCTATATATATCGTTACGACAATCAGTCGAACCGTACCAGACACGTTTTAATTAGGCGAAAGATCCTTTTACGCTATCGCGTCTCGACGCGAGGGAGGGGGCCTCTATCTGGGAGCGGGACCTCCGATGCCGCCCTCCGCAGCTCATGCCGTCTCGTTCTTCCGCCTGGGCTTTGGCCACGATGCACATCCATGCAGCCGGCAAGGAATGCGGTCCTACGGGCCCACGGGCGCTCGGGGTTGTGTGCGGTGTGATGGTCCGTCCTGGTCTCGAGTCCCGGTCGCGGAGGCACCTCCACATTCACATTCACGACGAACCAGCCCCGCAACCGCCGCAACCGCCGCAACCACCCGACTCGAAAGACCATGCGGAACAAGGGAGACGCGGAGAGTCTTCGGGATCGCGGTATTGGAGAGAGGAGGACGCGAGGAGGTGGAGGTGGGGGGCAGGACCTCCCTGGACACGTCGTGGAGGTCCTTTTCAGACCGGGTCTCGAACCTCGGTTCGCTCGGACCGAAAAGCTAATGCTAGAAAGAGATGAAAAAATAAAGAGGATCCAGATACCCTTTTTAATCCTAACCTCATCAGGGGCTCGGACCCGATTTTCATCTGGTCTCTCCCAGTTCAATTTTCTGATCCGTGAGAAAGCATGAACGGGAGATAGTCCCACAGGTCGGAAGTAACGCGACAAAGGTCAGACTCTGTATCGGGGCCGGAAGTAAAGGGATTGATAGACGAGACTCGGTTAGGTATTAAATTCTCCGGCTACAGATAACGGGAACTTTGGAGAAAAATAAATTTCAAACAAATGCACTTATTACTCTCGGGGGGCGTAGGTGGTCCGGTGATAGCGACGCTCTCCGATCCAGTGCTGCACTCTCCTCGCTCTGAAATAAGTTGACACGAAAACGTTCTATAAGGAAACTATCACAAAAAAAATAAATAAATAAAAAACACAATTCTAGGCATTCCTATGATTTTGTTTTACATCTTTTGATATTCCATTCATGCTGATTGGAGAACCGTTAGAGATATCAACGTGGAATTTGATCGGAGTCTCAGAACACTATTGAAGTATACAGTAAACCTTGAAGTTAGACACCTGAAAAATTTTCTTACAATTTTACTGTAACATATTCCTGCCCGAAAAATTGATTTCAGTGTATTTTTAGGGTAACCCAGTCAAGAAAACGCCTATAAAAAGGTAAAACGATCGTTCGAATCTTCGGGGAAATCAATAGTTCAATTAATTACACTGGTTCAGCCCTGAATCATCGACCTTGGGACAGTTTCCAATTCATTTTTTACCCTCAAGTATCGCGAGTAGTGAAAAATATGACCCATTCCTTCGCACTACCCTCGTTACCAGCCATTGAGACCGTGTAAATCAAACCCGGTCCACTTTGCAGGCCCGTTTGTTTTCCCAGCTTCTATTCAAACGGTGCCTAATTATATGTAGAAACGTTCCAAGGATGAAAAACCCTTTCGAGGGCGTTATAGATAATTGGCCAAAATGACTTTCGCTTGTCTTATACGTGACTCGAGTAGAATGTTTATTGGCGTATACCGATAACTCTAACCACCCATAACCCTAACTACGGAAACTTTTTTTGGCATCGTTGGTGTGTATCGAACTCCTTAGCCAACGGAGTAATACCAGCCTTGATTCCTCCTCGATCCTCACCCTCTCGCCTGTGGCGAGGTTTGGGCGGTTAGACCACCGGTGCGTGGGAGAAGACCGTTGAACAACAGATTCGAACGGGCGTTGGTCGGGCGCGTTTACATTTTTTTCTCGCAACCTCCGATGGTCCCAAGCTCGAAATAAATTCAAAATTGACTCAATCTCCTGAAACTTTGCTGAAATCTTGTTCCCCCTCGCCGAACTCGTCACTCATCATATATCCTCCTCGGAATTTGCGCAGCACCGCTTTTATAATTCGTTCTCACGTTTCGCACGTACGAATACGAAAGCTGTGTGAGCTTAATTAAAGACGGACCGGCATGCGGATTCGCCCTCGAAGCTGACCTTTGTCGTTCACCACGTCGCCTTCGGGAGCCTCTCACTCTTCAGTCTCTCCATGTTTCTTCTTTTGTCTTGATCTTTGAAAAGTTGAAAAGCTCAGGGCTTATTTAGGGATCCTTTTAATAAACCGAGACGCGAATGATGCTATAAATAGTCGTTCGAGAAGGGAAACAATTAGTTTAAAAGTAATAAAAAAAAAAATACCATTCTAAATAAGACGAGAGACCAGCGTAACGAGACCCTAACCCACCAACCCTGACTACAGACAACTGGTGTATACAGAAGTCAATGAATCTGTTGGCCTTTTCCCATGGTTTCGAGCACGCGCAACCGCTGAAAACATTCGCTTCTACTACTAGTAGGCGTCTTTTTAAAGACCGAGTAACGAGTTGATTGTGTTACCCGAGGCTGACTCATTCTTTCGATCCAAGATCCTCATAATAACGCGAGCACATTTAACTATAACAAGAATATTAATTCCAGTGTTCTACACAAACTGTCTCCTCATTCAAATCCGACATGGGTTCTACTTCTTTCCGTCTCTTTCCTCTTTACTTTTTTCCGGTGTAAATAATTCAAGGGGATCAGTACAGCGTGGTTCACCGAATTCTCCATACTGCAAAAATCATTTATGTCTTATCAAAAGTTGGACTTTTTCAAAAAATCACTGGTCGTAGGGTTTCAGGCACATGGTTGATACGATTATGCCTCATTTTCTTTGAAAAGCAATTCTTCGTCTTCCGAATGAGGGAAATTGAAGAACAAAATGTTTGAACCAAGTTATCAGCAAAAGAGTGACTAGATTGTCGCTCAATTTCGATAACCGACCATAACTTATCGCAGGATCCCTCATTCACATGATGAATAATTGCTCTCCGAACAAAATGAAACATCGAGGGACGCAATCAAATCAACCATGTGTCTGAAATCTTACGACAGGTGATTTAAAAAAAAAAGCCAAATTTTCGATCTGTAATGAACTTTGGATTGGATATTAATTATTTTTGGAGTATGTAGTACTGGTCACCGAGCAATCTATCGATTGTGATAAAGGACGATATTTATTCGTTTTCACGGATTTATACCCACACTCCGGTCTTCCAGCCACTTGCATGGGTGGAGAGGAGGCGGGGGAATACGTCTACATATTGCGCGGCAAACTTCTGATAAAGGCTAAATTACTGACCAGCCGCCCCTTTATTTTTCTTGCCTTTGGGCCACGGAGTTCAATTTGCTCTTTCGTGCCCCTCTCTGTCTCGCTCGAACCTCTTGGGCCAAGAAAGCAAACTCATTCCGTCGGCCTCTTCCGAGACCGTTTCTCCAGGAGGGCGGCGGTAACAAGGCGGTGAGACCTTCACGCCCGGCCGAAGAGGCTCGTCGACTTCACCGTACACAACGACCAGGTTGATGTTTCGGCTGTAACCTCTGAATAAGAGCATCGAGACTCGGATCACCTCACGAGCTTAAACCCAATTATTATTAATATGTTTGAGCCTATCATAGCCGCGTGCTCATGCACGAGCCTCGAACCCAAGACGGCTTTTCACTTGGCAAGTCGATTGACAGTCTTTGAAATTGTCTAGGAGTGTTTTATGGCACTGATTTGCCTCTTTTTGTAATTACAGTTATTGCCGCTAATCATATAGTGATTATTTGGTGAACAACTGACAATACCATTCATGTGGCGTCAATGTGATTCTAGGCGTCAGAATTGGCCAATTTGTTATCCTGAATATTTTCGGGGTTCATCGTTCAGAGCTTTTGATTAATTACTCAACCTATGAGTATAATTAATCTCGCGTTCTCTGAAGTAGGGGTCAAGTTTTCAAACAAATGGAACAGTAAAATACGCATTGCTCAAGATTTTTATGAAAATGAACATTAATCCTTGATTCGAGCCATAATCAAAATTAGGTTATCATAAATCTACGATTTTATTGTCACATATTTCTCAAAATTCATTCTACCAATGTGCAACTATATGATTTGAAGTACATCAATCGCTGCGAGCACGATGAAAGTCGGAAGTCACTGGTGCAGAATAAAAGAAGATAAAAAAACAACAAAAAACAGAAAATTCAAGTGAATATACATTACACATGTATAGCCTTTCGTTGAAATTCTTTGATTTCGTGGATAATTGTCGACGGTCGCGGCACGGCGCCTGTTTGCCATTGGCGTCAAATATTGGCCGTCCACTCATCCCGGGCAACGCGATACCCCGGAATGTGTGAAAATATTTAAATAAGAGAGGTAGAGGGCCAAACCGCTTGTTTCTGACCCATTCGGAAATAGCTCCTATACAAAGTCGTAATATCGTTGTGTCCCAGAATACAAATGTTCGTAACTATCGTTAAGCGAGACTACATACGACTAGTTTGGGTAAACTTGACGATTTTTTCAACACTTTTCCTCCGACAGTCTCACAATCTTCTATCCAGCCATCAGTGTTCCGTTCTTCCACTTCTTCTTCTTCTTATCACCTTCTTTTTTTTCCTTCTTCTTATTCTTTAGCTTCTTTTTCTTCTTTCTATTCTTATTCTTGTTCTTCTTCTGCATCTTCTTCTCTTCATTCATCTATTTTTTCTTCCTTTGTTCTTCTCTTTCGTTTCGGCAGATTTAAACCTGAGACAGGCAAAGTCCGAGTTCTGAGGTGTTAAAGGATCGCCGTTATAGATTAGAACGAAGGTATAAGTAGGTAGGTATACGGTTCGGAACTAAGACTCCGCTTGAACCCCGTAGAACCTCCCTTTCTTTCCCACAGTTTTAATCCCTTTCAAGTCTAACGGAGTCGAAGGACGGAGGACGGAGGACGAAGGACGAAGGTCTGCACGCCGATCCTAACAAAAATACCCGTTTTTCCCGTTCCTGGAAATACACTCGACAATTTTTCCCCTAACGAGACTTCGGTCCCTTGCAATAAATTTCAAACAGATATTACCAGCGGGATGCGTACTTAAGTTGTATAATAATTTCATTGTTTATTTTACGCTCTTACTCTAATCCCTTCACGTCGATTTTTGTTTCAACTATTCTTTGGCTCGTTGTTTATTGCAGTGACAAAAAATTTCTATTTTCAAGGCTGTGTTCAGTTTTAAGCTAGAAAATTTCGGCTTTCTAAAAACGTTAAAGGGTCTCCTTTCCAACGTTTTTTTTCTTTTTATTATCAACACATTTTTGGTTTTTTTTTCTCTATCGAAACGGTTGGAACGATTCTCACCCGGAGTGATGGGCGTTAGGTAAAGTAACGCAGAGTAAAGGGGAGATAAGGTAATCGAATTTGGGGCTTACGTTCCCCGGATTTTTATCCTTTGATATTAAAACCGTAGACAAACACGATGATGATATATAGAAGATAGTTTTAAAAGCGATAAATAACTGCAAATTAGATTTCTCAAGACGTGAAGGTGTAATAAATAGTCAAAATATACCGTCGATTCGCAACTTTGTTGGTTTTTATTCGTGCATAAATATCTTTTTAGTGTCCTGCAGAGAAGTGGTGTGATGAAAAAAATATATATATATAAAAAGATGAAAAAATAAAAAATAAAGAAATGTACATAGTATCATATAAAGTATCAAAATTTAATCGCATGGGAAGAGAAACAAGTTTTACTCGTTGATATTATAACCTTTCTATTTATAGTCAATGATAAAATACCCAGACTGTGGTAGAATGCGATTTGGCATATCCAATATTGACACGTGTTGCCGCTTCGCTTGCGGCGATCGAACGATCAGTGTGCTTTAAACGATAAATTAACTATGTCGAATCGATGAAAAATCGTGAAATTACTCTAACAGTAAATCAAGAATCGAGCTATAAATCCGAGAGACGTTACGTTGCGTACGTTCAACGCAGGATCCACCTGTAAACAAGAGAACCGAAGGTCTTTTCATCGGAATACGCATATAGAACAGAATTTCTAAGGCAGGTGGACAGATTTTTGATTTATGACCCCTGTTTAGCCCAAAGAAGGTTCATCCCTTTCATTCCATTCAACCAACAACTCGGCGCACATGCGTCAACGAATCTTCATTCCCTCGAGAACCACCGGCTCGAAGAATGTTTGGGCGTATCAAGTTCAATGTCGTCTGTTCCGTGTTGAGGATCGAGGAACGAAAAAATTATAATAAATTTATTATACCGATCGTTTTTATCTCCATACACCCTCCAGCGATGATTTAGATTCGTTAAGAAGAAATAATTAATTTTGGTCTAATTCAATTTTCGAAGATTTCTGCACCATTGGAACGCAATATTTTACTTTCCCATTTAAGTTATTTACAAGTCAATTATAGAAAATATAATAGATATTGAGTTATGAAACAAGTAGTGACAGAAACTAATCGAATTCACGTATTTAAAAATCATTTAAATGTATGAATCCAGATATAAACCATCACTTTCCCGCCTTTTTTAAAAATATAAAACTAAAGTCTCTAGATTTTTATTTGCGATATTATAATCATTATTTTTCCCATTATCGTTATTTTATGGTTCATTTTCACTCATCAGTTTTACGCTGTTGGCGGGTATCGGTATTGAATAATTGAACAATTGAAGTTGCTTGATCAATACATTTTTGAATAACTTCACAATAAGTGAGAGTAACAGTTCGCAAAAGGTGATTTGCGTCGAGAAACCCGTTTTAATTCGCCTAATCAGAAATTCAGTATTCTCAGATATTTCGTAATCGCATCAAAAAGTAGTTTTGGTTATTTCGGTCATGGTAATCCGGGATCATAATTTAAACCATGCATTCTTAGAGGTGAACAGGTGAAACTTGCGCTAAAAATTTTTAAGAGTGATTCCGAAGTTTCTTAAGACAATAATTTCCAATCTTGACGTCACGTATGCGAGTGGCGGTTAGAACTTGTAATGAAAACCTTCGGAATATCAGCCTTTCGGACTGCACGACCCCCACCCATTACAAGAGTAATGAAGACACGTCATGGTCACCATAGCACAGCAGCGGACTGAAGTACATAAAAACTCCGAATCCCGATCAGAACAGATAGTCATTCTCCCTGTTCGGTTGAAAGATATCCAGAAATCATTCGCCAAATCAGTGTTGTGCCTCGGAGTTTTCTTTTTGCATCAGGCGTGAGTTTATGAACATCGTGATAACACTGAATCGATGTGATCTGAATTCCTTCTTTCGTGGGATCTACCGCCATTGATCTTCGGGCATTTTCCGACAAGTGCGTCGGTTCGCCAATTCATCCACTTCGGCCAAGAACTGATATCTCGCAAGTTCAGGCCGTACGACTTTGGCGAGTAACAGGTGATTTCATTCTTTACTTCAAACATCCGGGGGGTGAATGAATATTCATCAATTTCGTCCCTCCTCGATTTTTCTGCAGGACGTGACTCAGTTGTACCACGAGCTCGGCAATCCGATCGAAATGTTTCGAGTCCCTTACGCGAAATGCAGGGAGCACCTTGATTACCTCTACGGCACGGATGCAAGAACGCTCATCTACAAACCCATCCTGAATACACTAGCAAACAGCTACGGTCTTCCGGCTTCTTGCTCCGGCTTCAATCCATGGCAGCCACTGGTCGGGGAAACTGGAAAGTCAGGGAAAAGTAAGGAAATTCGAAAAATGGTCGGGGAAAAGTTGAGGAATTTTATGGTGACACAAAATAGGACAGAATAAAAGATCCCCAGCAATTTTTTCTTCCTCGCGTGGGAATCTTCTCCAATGAAAATTGTAAATAACAAAGTATTCTCAAAATTCGTTTTTTTCACTATCGATTCAGACCATTATTTATTAGGTACTTAAATAACCACTAACTCAGTCAGGGAAGGGTCAGGAATGCTTTTTATTCTTCATAGTGGCCCCATGTTCATCCGGTGGTCATTGACTTCTTATCAGTATTTTTTTTCCGATTTTTCCCCTTCAAATTTGTTGCATGTTTTATATAAAAAAATAGAAGTGATTCTTCCAAAAAGTGGAATCATGTGATTTTACCCTTCTTCTGGTCTGAAGATTTCCAGAAGTCTAGCTATTCCAATTAAACTGACCCACGAAAATGTTTTCAGTCCGGTTGAATGTTTCATTCTCATTGTTTTACCACTTTTACTCGTGTTATTCGAACAAGGTTTCATTCCACTCTCTGATATAAGATGCGTAACATCGGTAAATCGATACGATGCATGGGTATACCGCGCGTTGCGATCTCGTATGTATGTGGTACGTACATATCCGAACAACCTGAAGACGACAGTCGTGTCGTACGGACGGCGGGTTTCGATAAAAAAATAAAATAAAAAAAAAGGAGAAGAAGAAAAAATAGTAGGCACATATCGAACTAACAAGAGCAAAAACGATCGAAATACAAAACTAGCAAGCGTGGGATATTCTCGACACGCGAGGTTCACGACCCGCCGCAACGATCCTCGCGATACCGAAGAATGCTGTCTCATCCGTATCACTTTACTATCGGCGATGACGAAGGTTCAATAACGATCGGTAATATATTTCGATCTCAACTCGTTCAGTCATACCATACGAATACAGGGTGAATTCAGAACGTCCGAAGTTGCCCAGAATCAAGAAAAGAGCCTTCAGGCAGTTGGCTTGCGGTTCTGAACCGTCTTAAAGTCCGTTTTTCGATTCTAGCCAACTTCAGACTGTATCGGTGAAATTTTGAAAATCACAATTGGAAGTCGTATAAAAAAAATTCCTTGCGTCTGAACTTTCATCGCAGGAGACTGAAATTTTTTTTCACAGTCTATGCTACCGTTAGTCAAAAACTGCTGAAAGGATTTTTCCATACACTCTCTTTGATACTATAAGAATTTAGAAACCTTTCAAATTTGAATTCATCGGACTAGGCGAACCAAATTAATTAATTTTGGGTCCCTACCAAAGAGAGATTTTTCTTCGAGCCTGAAAACCGTGGTAGGACCGAAAAAAACTTATAAAAATATCAATTTTTTATTTTAAATTCTCCGAGTAAAAATTCTTCGAATTTAAAAACCTATTTTTGCCCAAAATTTCACCGAAGTCTCCCCTCAAGAATGCATTCTGTGTGGAAACTCACTACAGACTTCAATTTCCCCTCGACTGCATCTAATAAATTGGTCGAACGATTTCACCTTTTTTTCTTGTCTACATATTGCAGCATGCAGATAACGATCTTGAAGATACCGTAAAATTCTCTTCAGATCATACAGACGTTCGTTCTCATACGTTCCTGGTCCCAAATGCAGCTGTCTTGCAGCGTCAGTCTCTTATCTGGAGATTTTTGGTGGCCCGATAGCCGCTTTTGCTCAGTATTTCACTATCTTCTGCATTTAGTGATTCACAATCGAGAGAATACAATTTACTTCGCTCGAATTTAGTCGTGTCACGCAGCGATAAGGTTGCTTCGATATTCTATATATAACGCGGTTTCATAAATTATACCATTTTAGGTTGTAAAAATTTAATTATTATTCGGTCTTCGAACCTTCACCGACTGTTTTCATCCGGCCGCAAACCAAGACCGCATATCCTTCGCCGAAGACGGAAACACGGTGATTGTAGTACCTACCTTCCGTAGAAAACAACCTCAGGGTTGACAATCTTCTTTTTTATTCTCTCTTTTTATTATTATTTTCGTTAAAATACGACACGGGTTCTTCGTGACTGTATGCTAAATGATAATTCGAAACAATTTTCTCATTTTGCGGTAAATTTGCTTCAACTTTATCTTAAACATTCAGGAAACAGGTATCCGCTTCGCTTCGTAACCTCGCCTTCTGTACAACCGGATATACGTAACGCCGGATATTCAAAGATAGACTTCTGGACCTACGACGATAATTAATTAGCTATTATGTCCTCAGTCCATCGACTAAAATTTCATTTCTGTAGGTTTTCTACATTTCAATTTCATCCCTATTTAAAAAAAAAAAAATTTTTAATGTTTTTTTGTCGAGAAATTCCTTCGTCGGTCTCACCTGCATTCGAATACGTAGCCAGCAAACCCACACATATCACAATATGTACCGGCAGGAGAGTATATACTTGATAAAAATAAAATGCTACAGGCGCCGGTCTGACTTTGCGATAACGTAACAAAAATGTTTCAATCAATCTAGAGATAATATCGCCGCGACCCCACGAGGCACGTTAAATAAAATTTGTATACCGTGAAAAAAAAAAAAAAAAAATACTAGCTATATCAGACGATTAGGTGAATACCGCGTCGATATTTATGTAGCCGTAGGTAAGTAACAGCTGTCTTCGGATGTGACTTTGTGAGCAGAATAAAAAAAAAGAATTGTAACAAAAAAATAAAAAAATCTGACAATGAAAAAAAAAACCTAACGTATAACCATGCTACCGCCTACCCTTTATATTATAAAACATGAAACCAAAGCGAACGTGTGCAGCACGATTTCATTTCTTGCCACAAAACGAACAGCTGTGACGTGCTACATTATGGAACGAGGCGTTTTTTGTTTTTGTTTTTTGAATCGTTCAATTTATGGAGACTGATAATGAGACCAATGGTAGTCACCTTCGTATCCACGTTGCTTTTTTCTCTACGTCTTTTCAATGATTCAAATTTTTGGGGATTTTCAGACGGTGCAGGCATTAAAAGACACTTTTTGACACGGCTAAGTTCAGAACTGCCATAAAATGTCTTTTTGAGCCAACTAACTGCCGTAAAAAAGATTTTTTACGGTAAATTTCATACGCAGTTCGTGCGGACCTCGACTAGGGTCAAAGTGAGTTTTTGTGCTCTTGCCAGAAAAATAGTGTGTGCGGCGAGCGCGTAAAGTAACTTCTTTAGGCTCGCCTACGCGCATGCGATGCCGCATAAATTGGTACAATTCATTTTTTTCCTCGATTCCATTAGTCTGTACTGTATATTTGACTCCTTGAAGATAAAAAGAGAGAAAGAGAGGAAGATAGTAGATATAAAATAAAATGCTAGCTGGCATGTGCAGCGGTGGCGACCAATGACTGCGAGAAGACCAACGCGACGAGATATTACATACTATATACAGTGAGGAACACGTGTCTAGACTTAAAAAATTTCTCAAACCCTTTTTTTTTTGTTGTTCTTTTCTCTTCTCTCTTTCAATTGCACAGACATAATTCAACTACATATGAAGCAGATCTCCAAAGAATGTACAACACAATCTGTAATCTAGCAGCGGAAAAAACCTCATAGGGAAATGATTAAATCTACGCTCTTCGTTACGGAATTTTTTGGACTCTCATCACTGGAGGAGCCAAGTGAAAAAAAAAATGGCATCGTTGATAAACGATTTACGATAATGAGTATGAAACAATTTTTTTTTTTTTTTTTTTTTTGTAAGAAATACTTATAACGGTCCTGCCTGGTAGATAAACTTTGTAAATCGCCATTATCATTATCACTACGATAACTAATCGCCCGGTTTATGCGCAGTTGAAAGAAAAAAAAAGGATTAAAAACAATCTTGAAAGAAGCCGCGTGGAACCAGAAAGTTTTTCAAACATTTCACCAAATTAGAGGAAAAAGATTTTGGCGAAGAATGACTGACTGACCTGTTTCACAGGTATTTATCACCCCCGAATAAGATAGTAGGTTCCCATACCTATGACCATAATTATTACTCGTCTAAAGTAATAGAGAGGGAGAGATAGACAGAGAGGTAAAAAAAACTCGACTATCGGCATCGTATTAAAAAAAAAACCAATCGTATTCATCTATTTTCTTTCATTTCTCTATACATGTACTGTTTTCTAGATAAAATATTTTATCTACATAAAATTGGGATAAACAATTGATATCGTAACCGCTCTGGGGCTGCCTATCGCTCCAAAGTGGTTGCTTTTTTTTCTCTCTAATCAAGGGAGTTAGCTGTTATCGCAAAAATGAGCACACGAGTATTTTACAGCTGTACACAGAAAATGGAGTAACTTAAATATCTGTCTATAATGCTACGGTGTTAAAAGTTGTCATAACCACATCGTTTCTATTTTTTTTTTTTTTTTTTTTTAAATGCTGTTTTGTCTAACAAATTTATCGAAATAAATGAGTCATTTCGAATTGATATGAATTGAGAAGAATAACAAAAAAATTGAATCAAACTAACGAAATTTGATTGAATTAATCGGAATTAACGCGGATTCGGGTTTTAATTAATCTCGGAAATATCGCAAATTAATTTTATCGATTTTAATTTTAACTGATTTGTATTACAACGAAATAATGCGAATTATAGTGCATTGAATCAGATTGAAAATATGAATGCGAATTAATTCAAATTAGAAAATTCATGTGTCAAGCCCGGATTGTCTACTCCACAGCTGAAGGTATGATAATCGATAACTCCCACAATTTTCAATATTTGTCAATGAAATTTGGCGTGTACGCTGAGGGTAAAAAAACGCGTTCATAAAAAAATCATCAACCATAATATGTGATCAATACTTCTCTTAGCTACGTTTATCGGCGAAGCCCCCCCTTAACAAAAAATAAGAAAAACAAAAAAAAACGTCAGAGATACGGTAAGAATTTGTCGGGTGGCCCCCACCGCGCTCGCAGCGGTGTTCGAAGTCCGCGTTCCGTGCGAGTTTCCTCCAGAGTCTCCAGAGCCCGTTCCAGAGCCTCCAAACGCGACGCATTCTGTGGAACGAGCGCTCGGATGCTGCCTGCGCGGCCGGGGCCGGGGCCCATCCACCCCCACCCAGCGCGCATCCATTGACGCCTCGGAGCAGCGTTTATGAATGAAGCCCCTTCCTGTGACCCTCCTAGGTTCTCTCAGGCCTCACGAACTGTACGTAATACGATTACGCTAAACTTTTATCTCTCGAGAGTTACTCGTTTTAACCTTTATTAAACGGATCTCGAGGTTATTCGAGATACCATTATTTTTGTCCAATACGTTACGTACTTTATCGCGACCAAAGTCCCGCGACCGACGATTTATCTTTCTTTTTGAGTATACAAAAAATTCCCTACCGAATATCAATATCACTTTTTTCTTTCTTTCTTTTCGTTTCCAAGCCGAAGGGCAGAGGCGCGCCCTGTAAGACTCTCGACTTGTGGGCGTAAGATTTGGTACCCCGGACCTCGGCGTCGTGAGGCGATGATAAGTGACCGACGCGAAAAACGACACGCCGGATATTACGTCACCGGCAGACGGGAGAGAAAGAAAGTAAAGAGAAAAGTAACAACGATTATTACATACGATTAGATTTTTTTCTTATAGTAAATTTTATGTTTTCTTATTTTTTTATTCTTCTTCAATTGTAGAATATAACATAAACTTTGTCAATTTTTTAATATTGTTATTTTTCATACCAGATAAATTCAACCATTTTATCAATAACTTTAATCTACATTTATTGTGTTTCGCGAATTTCTGAACATTATTGACCAAGGTTCTTGATTTTGCGAATAATCCTTTCGACTTACGCGAGGGTGAAATAACTCGTTGAAATAACGTTTCAATAGATAACGAGAAAAACCGTGAAATAAATTAGAAATGAATGAAACAATGAGACATAACTAATGAAATAACTGAAATAACTGACGAAGTAATTGAAATAATTGAAAAAAAATGTGAAATGAAGAAGATAAACTTGAAATAAAAAAATTATTGGAAATAAATAAATTGATTTGAAATATTTCAGCAATAAAAAATAACGTGTCGGTCAAATTTTCGGTTACTTAATCCTCCTCGGAGTTACGTGTTCAAATCGGATCTTGAAAATTGTTATTAAACATCGTTTCGGACAGTCTGCACATTGCAGAGGCGAATTCGTGACCCGGGGATTAGCAAGCTTACATAAATATGTAATATAAATATTGTCGTCCTGGCCACGTCGTGTCGAGCGGATTGTATAATAATTTGAGAGTATATTTTCCAAGAATTCTCTCGTCGAGTTTGTGAGTTTTTTTTCTTCTCTTCTCAACGTGCTCATTGTATCGAGTATGTTTAATCAATACCGCGTACAGTGTTTTAATTTGAAACGTACGACACTCGATAGGTTTTCGTCAAAGCTTTCGTCACCTACGCCGTCCAACTTTTGAGTGGTCACAGCATAAACCTCGGTACTGGACGATCGTAGATTCGAAAAACCAGACGCTAATTAGCGCTCGAATCTCCTCGCTCGTTGGAATTAATTATTCTAGGAATATTCTGCCTTTGGTGTATCCCTATATTTTTTTTCTGTTATTCATTCCCTTCGAACAAACCGTGGGAATTTCATCCCCGAGAATATTTCCGTAGAAATTGAGGTTTCGGTAAACGTATGGTGAGAAAATGAATAAAAAATTCTAAATTTATTACGAACGATTCAAAGAGAGAATCACGATATCCTCAATAATCACAAGGAATATAATCTTAACTATGTACCTATCTGTGATTCGTTGAACTCTGTTGAGGTGGTTCACGACAGTCCCGAATGACCTTGTTCTCCATTAGCCCGGTATCGACGAGAAATTATTAGTTCCTCAATTAATTGAACGCGATCGATTACACTGTTCAAAATATCTTGAAATTTCTTCTACAAAAAGGAATGAAATTTACAAATCCTGGTGATTTAAATGAAATTAATATGAAGCATTTTGAAATTTCATATTTTTGTTTTAATATTGAAAAAACATACTCAGTTTTCAATCATTATATCTCAATATTGAAATTTATGAAACTGTGTGGAAATTCATAACATACTACGATTCGTTTTTAGTTTTCAGTGACAAAGCGGGTATTTCAGTCAATTATCGACAGTCCATCCAATTGAAAGGGTAAATTGTACATTTTTTGGTTGCTTCTGCAATATTTTATGCAACTAGTCATGGCGAGGATAAATTCGACCAGCGTTGAAAATAATTTCAAGTGGGTTATGACCGTGATACGTGTGTTAGGTTCTTTGAGGTTCGCGATTCTCTATAACCGCGCACTCGACCGAGGCGATTGGAACACTTGCTTTCCTGCGACGCTGACCACTTCCTACACCACTAATCGACTTCATTATCAACTGAACGTTGGTGAAAATAATTACGCAACGTTTTAGATTCGCATTTCTTTTGTTATCTTCAATAATAGCATAAATCGCGGTTCCAGGTATCGTTGAATTAATTACAGGATGTTTAGCGTCAACGGAATATCAAATTCAATGAGATTTTATGGTTTTTCAGTTGAAAATAAGTAATTTTTCAAAGAGTTGCAGAATAAAATTGTCAATTTTTATTGTGATTTTATTTTACACTAAACTTAATTACTAGTAAATGGTAATTAATCGCTGCGTTTTCGATTAACGATGATTTCAGGATCGTTAAATTTTGAAAATTCGTCATTTTCAGTTCAAAGTAGAAAAAAAAAACTCAACTATCAATAAAAACCAAAGAAATACCTGGAAAAGATTTCAAAAAACGATCTCATTATGCTTCGTATACGTGATTCAACCTCCGTCCGTCTGTCCATCGGCCACACACGTGTCTGGTGTCGCTAGTCTGGGTCTGGGATTAAATGCATCTGATATCGTTTGCATAACACTGAGGCATGCCAAACGCGTCATCGATTCCAAAGATATCGCCGAGCGCGATAAAATAAAAATATATGATCAAAAGAAAAGAAAAAAAATATACATGTACATATACACATCCGTATCAAAATCGTCGATGATTTCATCATCGGCTTGATACAATTTTAACAATTTGCCCACACAAGAATAATAATCAGGCCTCAAGCAGCTGCAGTGTCAGCTTTGGCTGATACAGTAATAATAATGATACTAACAATAACGGAAGCAATGTATAGTCAAGGAGGGATCGAAATAGGTAAGTTTCTTTTTTTATTCTCTTATCCGATAATTTGACGATTAGGATTGATGAAAAACACATTACACCTAATTGTTTACTGTATGTTTTCACGTAAATCAAGTTTATTTGATACAGCGTTTGAATTTCCCGGTCGCGTGTGACGTCACGCAGTGCCTTTTACGCACAGTTCTACCGTCTGGCGGCGCTGCGGACAGCCATGGCCAACGGAATAACATGGCGGCCGAGGTGCTGCGTGACGTCACGTGACGTTTGAAAATTGACCATTTTCAATTGCTGTTTGCAGTCACCTGAGGTTGATTCTATAATTTTTATAGTTTTAAAAAAAATTGTATTCATCAATAACGCACCCATTTGTCGTGAATATTTGTTAGGTTCAATCCGAGGAAACTTCCTAACAGGTACTATACGTGGACGTAATGTTTTTTGAACGAACTGTACACGTAGTAGGGCTCACGTGAAACTATGCGCGTTGTAAGCGAACGCCACCGCATATTTTTTCAACGCCACGCTACATACCCAGTCAGCCCGGTGAGGAATGATATTAGTGGTGGAAAACAATTCTCGCATACTTTTATATATCCTTATAAACTAGCTGACTGATGTAGGTATATAATACACACACTCCGATACTCCGATGCTCGAATCTCGAACACGGTGTTTATGTACGGACGAGGTGTATTCGATAATTATAACAGTAACCGAAACGACCGTGATATTCCCCCCTCCTTGTACCATATCGCAGGATACGTTATATACCGAATACGAAGTCAAAACAATGTTATTTCTTTTTTTTACTATTCTCTCTCTCTCCCTCGTTCTCGCAACACTCATGAATTAAACTCATTGTATTCCATACCGCATGAGCATTACACGAGTTGGTATACAGCCGACTGTATATTGTTGATCACTCGTTCGGTTAAATCTCGACTATTAACTTCTGGTTTACAATCAGTTAACTGGCATAACAACCCAATGATATATGGTTGTAGAAAATTGTCGAAATCAATTTTTTTAACATTTCATATCTCATTTTTCACGAAGTTAAGAATAAAGATTCAATTAATGAATTTGAAAAAGTCGAAAACTCAGAGAAATTCAATTCAATTTAATTTATATCTATAAAAAAAACAACTATTTTCAGTTTTACTTCAAATAAAACTGTTCAAAAGTAGGTAAAACGCTGTCAGATGGTCGATGACGTCAGAATTTCCAATTTCACCGCTATATTCGAACAACCTAATCTCCTCTTCCAATAGAAAACGAGTGTGCAGTCAGGACTGCAGTGTTTCCCCCACGTGACACCAGATGGCAAGCTTGTTGTACTGTAGAGTGACGTCATAGCATGGAACGAATTATAAATCACATGCCGAAGTTATACTGTATTTAAACGATGCAACGATGTTTAATTTTTTACAAACTCAATTTGAATCATTGACAGAATTTTAATTAGATTCTTCAAATCCTTTGGAATCGGGTGAATCTAGAGAAATCGCATGCAAATCTTCCCCAGTAAGAAGTAAATAAATGAGTATTGAGAGAAAATAGGAGTGCCAATGGAGTTGGAGTCTTCATTGTTCTAAAATAAGAAAAGGAATGAAACAAAAAAGAAATGTAATGAAATGAAACGAAACGAAAGAAGGCACGACCTCTGGTGAAAAATAGTCGATTACGTCATGTGGCGCTAGGCGTCCGTCAAACTAACGTTCGATGAATGGGCCTCGGAGTGACTGCACTCTCTCGAATTCCAAATAGTATAATATAAGTGGGCGGCCGGTGGTTCGGTGTCCCACAGCTTTCGCGCATTCTCTCACCGAGCCTCCTCCGTCCCATGGAAGTTCAACCTGAGAGACCAGAGACCGGAGACCAGGGACTCTGAAAGTCGGGACCGCAAAACTCTCCAAATAACACAGTGGGTATACACGAGGCTCCAACACACTCGAGACATCCCGTGCGTATTGAATCCTGCACGAATACTAGGAAGTTGATTCTGGGAAGCGAGGTCGCAATGCGAAAAGAGGGGGCGGGGGGGAGACGGTCTGGAAACCCACGGGAGGGCCACGTTAGAATGAGTTCGGCACAGCAGACGGAGGGACCTTTAATGTACCCGCATGGAGACTCAGGGACGGCTATGGGATCCTCTTTGACCCGAGGAGAGCTCGGAGCGTCCGTCGAAATGAATCGGCGTGTGGTCCCTCAGTCTTACCTACCGAACGGATCGGGACCCGTGCGGCCTGCGGGCCGGACACGTGTTTTCAAATTTCCTACCAAATCGGCTCTCCTCGCGATCGCGCACACCCACATAGCGCGTGTGTTAGGGGAACCGCGTTAACGGAGGATGTTGACTACTGGACGGACGGAACTGCGCGTTAAATCATGCGGGCGCTTAGCTCGGAGACTTTCAAAGACCGGAGTTAACCGATACGCGCATCTGCATCTGATGACCTCATATCTCACCGATGTTCATTGTTCGAGACTGCATTTTTATAATCTTCTCTGTCTTTTGATTTGCGTACCCTAAAAATTGAAAGTTTAGTCTTCTCAATTTTTCGCAAGATTTTTGATTTTTGGATCGATGCAGTTTTCGGATTATTTGGGATACAAAATTTCCTGGAATAAAAAACAAAATATGATATTTTGAGAACGTAGTCAAGGATTCTTATAAAAATTGATACCTAAAGTTTTTTTTTTTTTGGGTCTCTGATTACAAGTATTGAGTCAAATTTCGAAAATTCAAAACGTCGAGTTCAACAAGCAAGTAGAAATTCTGAAGATAAAAGCTCAGATTTTCAAAATTTCCAACACTGTTTCTCAAGACCCAAGACTCGTCCAATTCTCACCAAAAATGTGATACCGAAAAAAAAAAAAATTTGTTGAGCCTCTGATCAGGAAATTGGGGTTCGATTTCCAAAATTCAAATCAGAGGATCATATTTATTGTTATCTAAAATCGAGTGTGAAGGTATAAGGAAGTTCGAGGTAAATTCAAAAGTGTTTTTGTTTTTTGTTTCTTCAATTTTTGTTTAGATCATTAATCACCCGACGGTAATTAGCGTGAAATATTATTTTGACTCATATTTTCCGTCGAAATGAATCATTTTTACGTGTCGGTGAGTATCGTCGCACGGTCTGGTCGCGCGGTGCGGTGCGGTGGAGCTCGAAAGAGTAAAGACACGTCGGAGTTATAGGCTCCGTGTTTCAAGAACCAGATTCCTTACTCAAGACACCCGCCTGCATCTCAAACAGCAACGCGATACCAACCAAAAAATATTCTTCTTCTTCTTCTTCGTCTTCTGTTCTCTCTCTGAGTTTAAACCTCCTCGGGTTTGGTTGGACCCCTGTATCATAAACCCGGTTCGTTCTTTTTTATTCTCTCCTCTACTCCGTAACGCTAGCGGGGACGGGAAACCCCATGCCTAGTCGATTACTGCATCGCGTGCACCGACCACATAGATAAGCCGCCCGTAGCTGTAGGCCAGGTCAGGATTAATGCGTAGGTCAAGACGCTAGACTCTGTACCTCGTACAACGCTTTCAAAATCTGAATTGGCTCATTTTCTTTATATCTTTTTTTTTTTTTTTTATTACTCAGTAACTCTGATAAGGATGTCAGCTCGAATTGAGACGCAGGGGAAGTGAATAACTAATGACTTCATTATCGTCTCGCGATGAACACACTTTGACAATGAAACCGCGACAATAATGGCTTGAATCAGTGATAAATCCTTGCCAATTGGCAATTATACAGAGGATGACACATCATGAGGCTGGATTTAAAGGCCTTTGAAGAGGAAGTTGAATTATCGCTATATTATTATTATTACTATAACTGAAAATAACGTTGCTTCGTGATTAGACCTTCAGTCTCTAATTCGACAAAAAGGGAGGGGGATTGGTTCCAAAGAATCCAATGGTATCATGATTCCCGGAAATTCGGGGATCAGAAACCGCGACAACGCTGAAATAATCGGAAGACCGAGCAGACCCACTATTTGGTCCCTTCCGGTTGCGTAGAGTTGAACTTTCCTCCTTGATGATTATTCCGCATCAGTCATACGTGACGTTGTTGATTGAATGAAGTAAAAAGAAGAAAAAAAAAAACGACCAAGGGGTTCATAAACCGGGTCATGATCAGAAACGGGGCTGTTTGACTCGTGTGCTAAGCCGCACTCGAACGTACGAAGATTATGTTCTGGTCCCAATTCCGCGACCGGAAAAGAAACGTTCGTTTTTCTCTTCGCGCTTTGTGAGCGTAGGCAGGTTTCACCGCAAACCCAAATTGAAAATCGAGACGGTAAATGAACCGTGAAACGCGAAACTGGGGGACGAAGATTCTGATACAGGTAGGTATCAGAAATATCGAACTAGGCGATCCCGTTCATAGATCGGTTAATTTCTACACCGAAATCATACGGAAGTTTCATGAATTTTTTGTCGTTCTCTTATCCGATAACTTGATGATTCGGATTGATGAAAAACACATTGCACCTAATTGTTTATAAATGGTTTTCACGTAAATCAAGTTTTTTTCAATACAACGTTTGAATTTCCCGGTCGCGTGTGACGTCACGCCGTACCTTTTACGCCATGGTCAACGGAATAACATGGCGGTCGAGGTGCTGTGTGACGTCACGTGGCGTTTGAAAATTGACAATTTTCAATTGCTGTTTGGAGTCACCTGAAGTTGATTCTATAATTCTTATAGTTATTAAAAATTGTATTCATCTATCACGCACCCATTTATCATGGATATTTGTTGAGGCTTGATCCGAGGAAACTTCCCTATTCCAGTAGGTGGCAGAGGGACAGCTGATAGGCGGTGTCCCTTGGCCTCCCACACAAAGTTTGAACATTGAACCTACTAGAGCCACGCCCATGTCTTTGATGTAAATTCAGCAATTACTCGGATCTCTCGATAAATATTTATGAATGATCAGCATTCATGCGACTCATTGGTACAGATCACGAGCAACTTTATAATATGCGCGAATATACGCGATTCTTGGAACGTTCATTACACCATATACACGCTACGGATATTATAGACATTATCTTAATTTCATGTCATACAACGCGATCGGAACGACTCGCTAAACGTTACCCCCCTCATCCCTTTCATGTTACGTGGAGAACTTGTCAATTAGGAAAAACAACGGACCTGAAAGAGTGGATAGAAAAATAAAAAACTGATGAATTCAAGTTTTTTTACAAAGAAAAAAAAACAATAAAATTTCGTTTTGTCATATGTATATAATATTTATATTATAGAATATTTAACAAATTGTATTTTTTTTTTGTATTAACAAAATGGCGACTGTTTTGAATCAACGCTTTTTTTTTTCAATTTCTGATTGAAAAAAACGAAAAATACTTGAGAAAACAAATTTGTAAAAAATGATGCTTCGAAAATGAGAAAAAGTATCGAAAAACATTGCATTGAATATTGATAAAGAGACACTTTTGAGACACATCACGAATATTTTTTGAGAAAAAAATAATGACCCGCCTCTCGACGAATCGCCTCTTAATTCACACGGAATATTCTTTACACTTCAAACTTGAGGAAAATAGTAAAGGAGACAATTTTAATTTTTGTATTTTTTATTCAATTCCACTCGTACGTGCCCCCTAACAATAAGTCCGTCGCGTCTGCACGAAGACCCGTATAATATATCATTAATCATAAAGACGCGGAGAACGGGTTGAGCGGTCCCCGGAAGAGAGTAAATTAGTAAAAATTAAAATATATAGCGTCTGTAGTTACAAGTTTGCCAGACTTTATATACATAATATGTTTGAGATAAACAAACAGAAGCAAAAAATTCTTGATACAATTAAAGAGATAGTTTCATATTATACCTAGTGTTGTAATTTTTCTCTACATATACGGTGTTTGCTTCGTGTTACCGTATAGGAATATATGGGAGGGACAAAGAAGAAATTATAACCGTGAAAATAAATCCTCGAGTTCTGCGAAGAGTCATGAGAATTTAGCTAATCGCATTTCACGCTTCTCAACTTTTCGAGTTCCTCCTTTGGTTTCACGATCATCCGGCGAACGGCAAGGAGCGGGCAGTTTAGGACCCCCGATTCTCAGTAGGTCCTGTTATTTCTAGCCGAAGAAGAAGAAAAAGAATAAGTAAAAGAAAAACCGCCTCTGTCGGCGAAACGAGGATCTGCATCCTGTGCCTACCTGAAAAATTTCACCAACAAATCCGACCCTCTAAGCGCCAGAGTCCAGATAGTCTGAACTGATAGTACGAGAAGAGGGAATTACGCTCGAGTTCCGAAAAGAGGAGAATGAGATTAGAGAATAGGAGGTGAACCCTGGGTGCGCGGAGGTTTTTCTTTCACTCTCCCGAGCCTATTTATCCTGTAATAATTGTTTTTACGGTAAGAAAGTTTGAAGATAAGACGCGTATAAATTCACAAATATGGGTAAAGTAGGTACCGTCGAGTTATCTCCGGACTAACAAGACTCGTAAAAATTCCTCTGCCGACTCGACGGACGAGATAAACTCCCGGAGGTAGGACACACACGGCAGGCACGCGTTGCGACCACTAAATTAGTGATTCAGGGTGCAGAAAACTCCTAGGCTCATAGGCGATAACCGGGCTCGTATCGAGCCGGAGGCGCGGTTTTCTCACCCTTGAAATCTGTAAATACTCGAGCCTGATGGTCGCCGGTTGTGACCAAATACAGAGCGCTTGGGGCCGGACCTCTGAGTAAAACTTTTTGCCTCTTTCGCGAGGACGAGATCTCCACCAAGAACGTCTCGAACGTGAAGGTCGCCGACCACGAACGATCCTCCTGGAGCTGAATTCCTGCCGAAGACGCTTTGGAGAACCGCATTCAGGGTGGCCACAAATATCTTGGATAAAAATTCCATTACATTTCCTAATTTTCCAGGACCTAAAACGCAGTTTTTCAGGACTCAGGAAACATTGAAATTCCATGACCATTCCAGGGTTTCCGAGACGCTTTTGAAATTCCATTACATTTCCAGGTCACAATGAGCAGGATGCGCTCCGTTGCTGGATACAATGTAATACAAAGTGAAGACTGTAATCAGAGCCCTGTTCCATTACGTCGGAATTCAAGGCGAGATGATGGAATTATCATTTTGAACGGTGCAGCGGTGAAGATTTAAGATTTAACGGTCTGTTTTACCGGCAAGTTGGTCAGCATGCTTCGGCGATTCAATTGGCAAGGTGGAACCAGTCGCCACCGCGAAATCAAAGGGGCTTATTATTTTCCCATTACACCGTGTACGCAGGATTCCGTACGTAGCCCGGGGCGATCGGTTGGCTAGTAATCTCGAAGGCTACTATGAACGAAGAAAGTCGATCCTCCTCCTCGTTCAATGACATAATTAATAACGCTGTAAGTCGTAACCGTGGGCTGAAACGGAAAGCGTTCTCGATTATGACGAAATAAATTTGTCCGACTCTTAGATACTATATGGGAATTAAAAAGGGGCCAAAGTCTCGTGGGACAGTAGACCGAATGACCCGGACGTTTCAACTATACGGTCTTGAGATGTGCGACATTGACCTCTCGTGTCTACGTTATAAAACGCACGGTGACGCAACCGTCGACGCATTTAATCACCAGAGCGCGCTATTCGAGGGTCTGTTTTGTCACGAAAATGGTAACTAAACGCAGAAATATCGAGCAGGATATATATTTGATATTGGAGCCGATACTCAATCGCAACACTGTCCTGAGAGGAGGTATGGACCAGTTATTATTATTTTTTTTTTTTTCCAACAGGACTGAACAAGACGCAACGTTTGTCGAGGCGTGGTCAGCAAAGACGACCTATGCACCACTTTTTGACGTTCAAATGCCGTCAAAGTCGAAAAAACGTTGTCCGCAGCGCCATCTGTGCGTAGAAGGTGCCGTGTGACGTCACCTGCGGCCGCGGAATTCAAACGATTCATCGAAAAACTGGATCTACGTGAAAAGCAACTACAAACAATTGGGCGCAACAAGTTTTTCATCAATTTTGATTACCAAATTATCAGATGAAAGAGTAAAAAACCCAAATTATGGAACTTATGTTAGCTGTGTGACCTTTGAGCTTTCACCCCCGATTCGAAAACTTGAGATGATGTTTATATCAATTATAGTTGAGAAAAGGCTCACACATCCGGAGACGATTCAGTCCAACTGTGAGATATTTTGCTCGCCTCACCTTCCCCTAATTACGATATTGTTGGCGAATTTTTCTCCACCATCGCAAGGCAGCAAGTGCAGCGCCGAATGTTAATCACCGTTTAATCTCGATTCACCACGTTGTACGGTCCATGGGAATGCGGCTATTCCCTTAATGGAAATTTCCAGAGAGTTGAGAGGAGTCGAACTGGTGTCCACTTTTAAGTGGGTATCGATACGTGAACTGCGCAGTATCGACATACGGCCCCGATGATCGGTCATTGCTAGTTGAGGTCATCGATACTTGCAAGGCTACGAAGTATCTGTGGCTAATCATCTGTCGCCTCTAATTCATCGCGACGACGCGATTTTCGAGGGAAAAAATTTGACCAATAAGAATCCTATTTCGCGCTAATACTATCGTAGAACAACGCGATTGGATCCTTTCTACGTTCTGCCGCGCGGTTTGTGTGACCTCGTCTGTTATCCACGCTGCCATTACAACAGAGTCGTTATCCTTACCGTTTCAGTATTTTATATACTCTAATTGCACGGTTCGACGAGCTTCCACACCGCAACAATTCACCAGGCTTCCTTATTCCTCGCCTCAAAATTTTACTACATCGGCGATATGGGTATCGGATACACAAGCCGACACGTGGTGCTCACCTTTTAAACGCTGCAGTTGGTCATGCCTGCACTCACGCTATTTCGATAGCCGCATAATGGGGGGAAAAAAACACAATATAAATTATCCTGCATCATCGAAACGGTATTCGGATCGTTTCGAAGTTTTTAGATAAAATTAATTAATCATAGTCGATTGGCTGTGACGGCGGAATTGAAAACTTTCTTTTCATTTCCGGGTTGATTAGAATGAAAAGGGAAAAACTAGGAGGTACGAGGTGAAAAGTGAGGAGTGACGCTAGGTGCCGGGCGAGTCGTACCGAATAGTGACGTCACAGCGTGGCGCGAAAGGGGGACGATTTCAAACGTTAGTGAACTTGTAAGTGACAATATTATGTATCGTGAATAGTTGATTCGTGACCTAAATTGGTGTCTTTAACAATGAATAAGTATACATGTATAGATTGCAAATTTACTCCGAAGCAATTTCGATTCTATTTAATTTAAAGTCGAGTGGGTTATGTATAACGTGCAGCGTCTCGCGGTAGGCGGAAAACCACGAACGATCCTATTTCGGAGGGATGACGTAATTACTTGAACTTTTGCGTAGAACGTACTAAATAATTTGTTTTAATCTGAATTTGAATTTTTTATGGTCGAGGGTGGAGAGGGGGCGTCGATTTCTAAAAGTGTCTACCTATACAATTCTAATTATTCCCCTACAAACGGTATCATTAAATTTGGGGAAAACTAAAGTGGGGTATTCATGATGGACCGTATGTCACGTAGATACGTACCTAGTTACGTCTGACGCATCGCATCCATCGTCTATCGATACACGAACTTTTCAAGTCCCTCGACGTTATGTGCGAACACGTGGCTATTATACCCATTATCTTTTCTTTTTTTTTTTTTAACTAGAATGTGCGTGAAATGTGAATGTGTAAAGTGTCCCAGTAGGTCCACCAGATATTTGTCTTATTTTCATGTCGATAAAAACACAAATTCGTATCATTCTAACATTCAATATGTAGTTTTTTTTTTTTTTGCATCGAATAACATGATAAAATACATTGAAATCAACATAAAATTTTTGGTGGACCTGTTTTGACACTTTATTTCTTATAGTGTAGTGTCTTTCTCTCCGTGCAGTTACGTAACAGCGATAACAAAATTGATACGCGCCGGGCAGCTTATTCCTCAATTCGCAGTAAGAGTGCTCAAGATAATCTCGTCCTGCAATACCCACCGCAAAGTATGCGATTCAATTTTTCGAATCGAAATTAACCAGATTCTCGGTATTAATCGATGCATTTATGTGTATCATATATAGATGATAGGTCTTATCTATACCAACGATCGCATAAAATGATGTATCGAGGTTCCCAAAACCGCGACGACCGAGTGGAAAGAGTCGAGCATATTAGATACAGCGATACGTATGTGTAGCCAGGGCCGTATATGAAAACCGAGGGCCCCTTTTTGAAATTATTGAATAATGTTTTCTGGAAATCATTCACTTCGAAATAATTCACGTATTATTCAAGAATTTTGTGTCTTGAAATTTTTAGTTTTCGGTGACAAAGGTATTTCAGTCAATTATCAACAGTTATAAAATTTACATTTTTTGGTTCATAGTGCAATATTTTATTATCCGATTCAGCAATTATTGTAGCATTGGAAACCAATTTTCAAATGAAATTATCACGAATTTTCATATCACATGAGTATTCAGCCGAATTTTCGAAACATTCTGTATTATGAAATTTAGTAGAGAATTTTAATATACAAAAAGCGTATGTTAATTGCTTCACATACATTTTTATGAACCTTAATACAGAAATTTCTAACAGTGTACATTACACAGTTGTGTAAACCGTTGTACCCCGATTTACGTTGTTTTTTTAGAGTTACGTCGTCATTAAATTTTTTTTTTTTTATCTCCATTTCGCCCCTAGTTCAGTGCCTAATGTGCCTAGGCAGAAGTTCGGCCCTGTGTGTAGGAATATAACGTGGCATGCGCAGATGACGTAAGTCCGTGCCACGCACACGTGCTTGGTTGTATATATACACGAAAATTCCACGTGTGTAGACGCACGATGTGTGTTATATATACATACAGCGTTTTAAAACTCGTCGTAATTTTCTTGTGAGAACGGCCTGTGCCCTTGAATGAGGCAAACTATACGCGCGGGAAATTCGAATTCTGTATAATTTTAAAGCATAATTAAATATCGGTGAAGCAATTACGATATCCTACTTGACGCCCCCGTCTTGAATGAGTCCCTCGGGTCGGCGCCAAGGTCCAGGGCGTAACTCGACCACCCGCATGACGGACACATAATTTTTTTTAAATTTCAATTCGTCGCGACGAGAAGAAGGCGTCGCTCAATACAATCGCGTGTAAAGCGTTAACGTGAATAATGAATGAGCCACGTATCGTCGATTACCATCTTCGATAAACATTTCATTTTTTTTTTGTTTTTTTTTTTGTCTTCTAGGGCTACCACAATTTTTTCATCAATCGCGTTTAATGCGTGACGAGGTAGACGAGCTCTGGTCATAGGTGTGCGATACGGGTTATGTGTATGCATAGACTCTGAGGGAGTGGATGGCCTGAACGGAAACGGGCCCGGGTCAGAGGCTATTCACTGATAATGACGTCATCTCCTTGCTGGCTCACTTGTCAACTTACATTTTTATCACAGTCGATATTATCAGGACGTAGAGGTTAACGCGTTGGTTTTGAAGTACAAAATTATAACGAACGTGTAACATATGTATCGCATTCATTAATTCTCATTCATAAATCGAAACGAAAATATTTGAAAAAAATACTCTTGGAGAATTAATTTTGCGAGTTGAAAAACCTCGGGGGTCAATGATTTCACGGACTATTACTATACCAACGTTGGTTCATTATCGTTCCAATATCTATCACACGCGATTACAGCTACGACCGCGACTCTCCCATCGCCCACGCGCGTCTGTTAGCCAACTCGGTGACTAGACACCGGAAGTTTAACTCCTAGCCTTAACCTAGGTCGAGCATGGATGCACTTGGGGAAAAACTATTACGACACTTTGTATACGCGTTTTATTCAAATGAAATTGATGCTGTTTTTTTGATAAATAATTTTAAATTAACATTTCTCACCGTCGGTCATTGCTAAAACTAGTTCAATACTCTTTATAATTCCCAAAAAGATTACGAATATTTAGATCTTAATGTCTGAAATCAAATGAATTTATACCAAATAGACCCAGTTTTTTTTTTTTTTTTATTAACAATTTTTGACTGCTTGATCATTTTTTTACGTCTGTCTGACGTAACGTTATAGAATAAACTAAAACAAAAAAAAAACACTACTAAGGGGTCAAAAACTGGGACGAAAAAATTAGAGCGAATTACGAAAAGATAAATTTTGAAAAAAATAATCCCAATTCTTTGTATTTCGTTCAATTTTTTGTGTTACGGTTCAGTTTTTCTTGCCCTCGTTAACGGGATGGAAGTCACAGTATTTTTGACCGGGGAAAAAAACTTTGGCAGGAGGGAAAAAAAGTCTCGTCACCATAGGAACGGTGAAATAAACCGAGAAAGTGCTGCCCCTAGCGGAGAACGCCGTTCTCATGGTTCTAACCTCACTTTCACTCGTTTTTAGTGTGTATGTGGTAGAAAATAAGACATGTGCCATGGGAAGGAAGCAGGCGCGTCGTCTCCCGCATTTTGCAGAACCCGTCTTCACTCTCGGGCCTCAAAAAACGCCTGCTTCCTTCCCTTGGTGCATAATATACTATTTCAATTTTATAGAGACTAAATTTCATCGTCGTACGACACGAGTTCAGCTCTTGCATTTTTATATGGGATCGCATCGAGTGTAATATTTTCTCTAGCCACCCCGTAGATTGTGTTTTACGCAATCCGTAGACCGGGGCAAAAGTTCCTTCAAGGAAGTCGGATCCACGCAGTCATCCACGTTCTACCTGCCCAGTGCCCTCGTAGTCGGATCTCATGCTCTGCTCTGCTCCGCGAGTGGGGTTACTGGTTACGCACGGTGCGTAGCTTAACGCATCGTTGAAGTTAAATACGACCACTCGACTATCGTACTACAAGCGTTACTACCATAATACTACAAGTTCGTTGCATTCGTTCTTGCCGCTCGTCAGTCGTATACATTACAATCGTTCTCTCGCGTAGCTGCTACCAGCTAGGGGAACAAACGGCTGAACCTTTTAAATTTCAAGGATGCGCTACGTCCGAGTCCCCGCGAGTCGACCAGATCAGACGTTCGAGGCTTGCTACGCGTGTCTAATTGCCTCTTGGCTATAAAAACCGTACCTCCTACTTCTCTCTCTCGTATTTCGTTTATTCATTCATTTATGCCCGCAATTCCTCATTTCGCCAAAGAATTATCATTCAAATAACAATAACTATCATAAAAATAAAACTCCGGGGGTCATGCGGTCTCGCCACGAGTTTCCTTTCTTCCACTCTCTACAAGCAGCTATGTTTCGTAAAGCTCGTTTTTATTTCCGCCAAGCCGCAGACGGCTGTTACGTAAGAAATCGCCGATCTCTTCTCTCCCGAACGACCGAGTTGGTGAAACAAAAATTGAAATCGTTACCCATCTTCATCTCGCTTCGAGAAAATCGAACGAACGAAGCTTGAAACGAGGAATTTTAGGTAGACGTTCGGCTTACGATTAGAGAGACTCGTGGCGAGTGGAGCGAAGAGGGGGAATCACCGTACGGGACCGTCGCGAGGCTATAAGGCCTGGTTACATCGGATGGTTCGGTTAATGGAGGGGATGCGGAGCGGTGGGGAGGTCGAGAAACGCCGGTCGCGTCCCCTACCATCGTCGAGACCGAGAAGTTCTGACGAACGCTGTCAGAGATCGGGGAGCATTCTGACCTGGTGAGTTGCCAGTGTCGGATCGTAAAAAGTAAGGCTCCTCGCGACAAGAATACTTTTAAATTGTACAGAAATAAAAGTTAAAATTACGGATAAATAAGGATATAATAGAAATACCGCTAGACACCCGGTCAGAGGATATAAACGCGAAATTACAAAGAACCTCAACGAAATCCGAACACTTGGGGGATAATAATAATAATAAATGTATAAATCGATCGATCATCGTTTAATTTAATTTAATTTAATTTAATCATTATACACAGTAAATAATAATAAGAGGATCAGAATAAAAAATAATTTAATACGCTTATTTATTATAAAAACAAAACAAAAACAAAAAAACGTTTCCGGACACTTATTTATTATCTTATAGATTAACTAATTAATTTAACAATTATCACACCTACTTTTCACACTATAAATAAAATAAAAGTGAAATCGTGTCTTGTGTGAATGATAAATAAGTTGAGTTACTATTTTTCAAGATATCGAACATCTACTTCTCATTTTTTTCATTTTTTTTTTTTCATACTGTTGTGAACTGTGTGCGGTGCCCCGGCTGTGTGTCGCGTAGTTTTGTGTGTTATTGTCTATCTGCGCAAGTCGTAGCCCCTCCTCCCCCACCCGGCTTACGTCGTTCGTTCAGTGAACCTGTATTATTATACCCAAACACCTGATGGACTCGACATTTTATACACACGAAGAGTATAAATAGAAGTGAAAAAAAAAAAGAAATAATAGAATCGTTTAGTTTTGTCGTAGATTTTTAATATTTATAAATATAACGAATCAAGATGGATCTTCTGTGCTGCGAAACTACGGAAACCGAGTGCAGGGCTTACGCCGACCCGGCACTCCTGAACGACGAACGTGTTCTACAGAATTTATTAAAGAGCGAGGAACGCTACGCGCCGAGCAGCTCCTACTTCGAATGCGTACAGAGGGACATATCGCCTCTGATGAGGAAAATAGTCGCCGAATGGATGCTAGAGGTAAGCGACAAGCCGACAACAACGCTTCCGGTTATACGCTCTCCACGTTCACCGGTCCACGTGTCCCTACGGACATTTAAATTTTCCAACATGCTCGATGGTCAGTTACCGAGGCTCAACTTAGAGTTCGGGTCACGTCCGCTGGATACTAGATTTCAAAAACGTTGCAAAAACGTAAGAA
This sequence comes from Euura lappo, assembly GCA_018257835.1. Taxonomy (NCBI): domain Eukaryota; kingdom Metazoa; phylum Arthropoda; class Insecta; order Hymenoptera; family Tenthredinidae; genus Euura; species Euura lappo. The sequence continues at coordinate 823,260 of JAEUYN010000978.1, read as the reverse complement.
TAGGAAATAAATATGACCTTGAAAGAATGTGAAACGGTCGAATATAAATAAAGTTTATTGGCTTTAATTCTTGACCTTTGGGCAGTTGAGTTCGTTCGTTCGATCGCTCAGACCTCGAGCAGTTCTCATAGATATTCTACCGTACACGTACCGTACGACGATCGTCAAGTGCGTGGCATGTGGTTGACTAGCGCGGTCTCTGCCTACCGGCCACCGGCGTGCTGCAAGCTTTACTTGTTAGTCTAAATTAGGGGAGGGGGGCATCACCCGGTGTCTGTCTCTACGTCAGCTGGCTTCGGGCGCCCCGTAAAACCCACCTGCCGATACCAAATGGGGCTGTGCGTTGATTACGTGACACCGATTTATTATTTTTCGTTTCCTCTTTACAGAAAGAGAGAAAGAACCTATTTCCACGTACAAACTGCACCTTACACCCTCCTCTCGCCCTTTCTCCCTCATTATCGCGATCTAATATGAAACTATCCACACACACGCACTCACACATTTATTATTATCTGACCATCGAGCGTGACATTATCTCGTGCCGGAAAGAACCGCGATTTGATTCTTGTTTCCTTCTTTTTCTGAATCGTTGCTAATTTAATTCCAGATTTCTTTCCGTTTTACTTTTTATTCGGAATATTTTAGACTCTTTATAGATCTTGAAGAATATGTTAAATTTTGTTGCTTATCGGTGTGTAATTGAATTGTTTTAAAACAGGTGTGCGAGGAGCAGAAATGTCAGGAGGAGGTGTTCCCGCTGTCGATGAACTACGTGGACAGATTTTTATCGATTTGTCCAATAAGGAAATCGCAGTTACAGCTTTTGGGAACGGCGTGTCTCCTCCTTTCTTCAAAATTGCGAGAACCGAGGCCCCTATCGGCGGAAGTGTTGGTATTCTACACCGACAATTCCATCACTCTCGACGATCTTTGGGTGAGTTTCATTGTTGCGGTATCGATAAAAAAAATGACGATAGAATCAATCGTTATTATTACCTATCGCACGGGTATCGAGGGTTTTATTACCCGTTCGCGATAATCGACGGTATATAGGCCACCGACCACGCGTCAATTAGAATAGAAGATTAACGGCTACGATTTCAGCGCAGGAAAAATTCGATAAATATATAAGGTTTGCGGAACGCCAGGCGGCCTGGGAACGTAAACGTCGAGCGATAAGACGAGTTCTGCTTATTTTCCAGGTTCTACTACGTATTTATTCAATTCTAAAACAGTCGGAAATCTACATAAACTATTTTTTCATAATCTACTTTAGACGACTGACTTTATATTTTCACCAAACTTGACTAGATTTCAATTTTTCGAACTAAGAACAAAAATTTGTATAAAAGAAAAGATGTTTTTTTTTTTTTTAAACAGTCTAAAGTACATTTTAAGAAGTACAAAAAAGTTACATAAATCAGATAGCCGAAATTTAAACTTTAAACGGGTTTCATATCTTTTTTGTTCTTTCTTCCGCGTTTATTTTCTGTTAACATTGAAAAAGAAGAATAATTGGGGAAAAACGAACATGGAAATTCAAGACACTGGTCTAAAAGAGTTGAACACCCAGTCGAGTTGTTACAACATACGGTTAAAATACTGAAATACATGTTATAGCACCGAGAGCAGGCAACGTATGCGGCAAACAAGCGATAGCTGGGGCAAACCTAACCAGATAACAACTGATACGCCACGCTTATTATTTAATATCTCGAGACTGTCTCGTACGACGTCGAAATGCAACGAATAAATTTATTCAATCTTACTTCACGTAACAGTCAAACGATCAAATGATACTCGTTTTTAACCCCAAAAACAAAAAAACGAGAAAAAAAATAAAATACCAACAAAATCTCAATGAAATATTTCGTGACGTAATCCGCTGATACAGGGTGTCTACCTCCTTGAAAAACCTTCAAGTCCTGAAAATTTCAGGAAATATTGGTTTCACTCAGGAAATTGTGCTATTGATAATAAAAATCGTATCTCGATACACCTGAAAAAATGAAAAAATATCCTGGAATTCTCAGGGAAATTTAGATCCTGACTTGAGTAGAGACACCCTGTGATAGCGGTAGTACAGCGTAGCTGGGTCCTTGTTCCCCTCTTGGTCCTCGATACAGGATCCCGAGTGACGCTATGCCGCGTTGCGCGATGGATAAAGGGCGAAAGAGAGAGAGAGAGAGAGAGAGAGAGAGAGAGGAGGCAGGTGGGCGCCAGGTGGTCCCGGGTAGCAGGGTGCACCCGGCGGCAGCTGCCCCGTGCGTCGCTTAAACCCCATACCCTTAGCGTTCGCGTTCGCGATGGCTGAGGTGGAAACGCCAAGACACTCGGTGTGAGAAGAAGGGAGAAGAAGAAGAAGAAGAAGAGAGGCAGGGTACGAGAAATGAAAAAAAAGGGGGGGACGGTGGACGGTGGACGACGTCTATACTGCACATAGATACGTATATACTCGATCTATACGGCGATCCCGTCGACTTGTGTCCTCCGGCAATTAGGAACGAACCGCTGATGAGGGGGAATCCCCCCTCTCTCTCTCGCTCCCTCCCATTACCGCTTTTTAACCAACTCGAGCACGTGGCTATTTGCGTTCTTGAGAGACTAATTTAGAAACTGTTGCTTTACACGCCGAGCACCTGCCCCTATACCCCGGCCCATTACACGCGACGACGCCTTTCAAACTTTACGCTTTTTTTATTTTATTATTTTTTATTTTTTTTTAACAAACTCTACTTTTATTGCATGCACCTTGCAGAATTTTTTATACAAGTTTTAAGATACCCGCATGTGGCGAAATGCTTAATAAAGGTGGACGATCGTGAAGAATTTATCGAGCGATAATAGATTAACGGCAACTGGGTGAAATTCCTAGACTAAAAGAAAAAAAAAATGTAAAACATCAAGTAGAAAGAAAAATATGAGAATGTGCAGAAAATTGAGAAGATCACAAATAACGAAATATTGAACAGTTCAAAAATTGATTTTTTTTTTAGTTATAAATTCGAAAACAAACAAACTCGATATGTAGGTAAAAAATGTAAAAATTCAATAACACAGAGACCATTGGACAATCGTTTGTTGCTTCGTATGAGGAATAAAAAATCGATTTCATTTCTGATTCTTGTCTGTCTACGTATCGATTACAGTTTATCGTTATAATTATGAGAAAAATATCGATTCTTTTTCTATCAAAAATATATTATCGAATCAATAACCTCGCTGCGAGATAGCTTCTGCGACTCTGTGAAGCATGATTAATAAAAATCTCCAATCCCTTCGTATTTCTTTATTTATTATGTGTATTCATAATTTCGCTCATAGTCTCTACCTTCATCTTCTTCTCTTTGATCGTATCGTATTTAGAGATCGATTAACACGATCCTAGCCGCGAGGTACGTGTCTACAATACACATACCTGCCTCTGACGTAACGTAATGCGACTAATTTTTGCGAGAGGCATTAGAAATAGTTTGGCCGTGAGAGCATCGTAGGAACGGGGGGGAAACGAGGGGAGCCGGCCACGGTGAGTGACCGAGCGAGCCGCGAGGCCGCCACCGCGATCTCTTACATCTATACTTCTACACGTCTATACATACCATAAATTTACACAACGTTACGCTTCGGTAAGGAGGAGGGGGTCTTTTATTCGATGTCAGAATCGTAATCTGAGATATCTACCGTCTTTCGCGACGCGGATGCGACGTGGTGATCAGGAAACTGACTCTATAAATCTTTTTTGAGCGAAAAGAGCCCAACTCCAAAGATTTGAGTAACTTTTTCACTTCAAGCAATTTTAGTGTGCGAATTGGATCGAATAATCACTCTATTGGATTTGCGCTGTTTTCAGTATCGCAGGAGTGAATTTGAAAGAGAATTAAGGACACGGGGGGGATTCCTCTCTAGAATATATATATTAAATTCGCAGAGCGAAACAGATGTTGCGAAGCGTTCGCCTCGCCGAAACGGAGAGAAAAATAAAATACGAATCATCGACTATCCTTCTCTCGACTTTGGGGTTCCTCCGGTGCCCATGAGCATCGACGACGGCCTCCGGTGCCGGGCTGCGAAAGGAATGTGCGCCGCGCGGGTCGGTCATTCTCGTTTTTGTTGCCAGTTATGCTGACCGGGGTTGTATTTTATTTTTGGTAGGAATGGTAAACACCTTGCTCACAGGCGCCGCCCTTCCTTCCCGGTCCCTTTTCCTCTTCCCTTCTCTTCTCTTCTCTTCTCTTCTCTTCCTCGCCGCCTCTATCGATTTCTCTTCGTTCAGGGTAGATAAATCAGGGCCCCCGCGATTCTTGGAAGTGACCAGGTAGAGGATGCGGCCCCCCAATACCCGACCGAATACCACCATCCCCTCTCCCGGCGTCTCGCAGAGACCGAAATTTGGAAATAAATTTTCACGAAGTACCGATGAAAGAAAGAAAATATAACGATAATCGAAATATTGTTCACCTCGTATCGTTTAATTAATTTTTTACCGGGGACATGGGCCCCTAGCCGGCTGTACCTGCGTGCCACCACCGGAGGGCACATAGATTGCACCTGCCCCTCGTAACCCGTGCATAACGTATCCGTCCCCCCCCCCCCTTCCCTCTGTCACAATGCGGTGAAATGAAAAAAGGTGGAGAAAAGTGGGGTTCATTTATTATTGTTGTTGTTATTATTGCGCTTGAGAATAATTTTCCATGATCAAAAATGATATCAAGCTGAAGCAGTAAAATGTATTCCTTTACGTGATATTTCCGAATGTACCTACGCTACGTAGTAGTAATATATTGAACATTGTTTATTATTACGTGTTGCTCGAGTTGTACGTACAAAATGACAGAAATTGTATAAAAATTATTGACCAGGTTTCATATTATAATATCGTTTTTATTTTTATCTTTATTTTCCATTGTTACAGCGGTGGGAACAGCTGGTTGTGTCAAAGCTTAAGTGGGAGTTGTCGGCGGTGACGCCGGGCGACTTCCTTCTACATATTCTTAGCCGTTTGCCGGTTGACCCACGCACCTGGGACTCGCTCATGATACGAAGACACGCGCAAACTTTCATAGCACTAAGTGCGAGAGGTGAGTAAGAAAAGGAAAAAAAAAGGAAAAAAAAAACTCACTATCACAAAAAATTCAATTGTTTGAGGGAAGCGAAAAAAAAAATTGCGAGATGAGCTTTCATTTAATTACATTTCATTCGCGCATGCGGACCGAGACCTTTAATGGTTTAAAGATTGCCCCGGACGCGTTTAAATGCCCTGTCGGTAGTCGGCAGTACCCCGCCCCTCCGTCCAAACCAATTCGAACGAGTCGCAATAACGACTCGGTCCGCAAAAAAATTCTGTAAAGATCCTCGGCGTGTGAGAGAGAAGGGAGAAAGAGAGGCGAAGACCGGCCCCGGTCTCTGTGGCTGGACCGGATCGTTTCCCACGGGCCAAACTAGGCAGTGGGCTTCGCAGAGACCCCATCATCGGGTTTGCAGCCAACTAACCGAACTTTAAGACACGAATCGCGGAGGACAAGGGCACGTGCGAAAGCGTATTTCTTTATTTTTCCTAATTCACTTAAATCTTATCGTCGGTCTCTTATCGTCGCCGGTTTCGTGAGAAAGCTCGCATAGTACAGAAATTTCTATCCTCGAATAAATAATAAGTGGATTTATAATTTGAATAACGTCGCGGGCGAACGCGATTCTATCGGCTACGTCGAGCCGCCGCGGTATTGTTGCTCGATTCACCTCTCCGCCTCTACACACGTACGTGGCTCGTTTTCTTACTCCCTCTTCTCTCATGCCCGTAGACATCGTACGTATACCTCGGCCCAAAGCCACGCCGCGTTATTTCTCCTTTACTTTTTATTCATTCCTTTTCTTTGTCTCGCAATCAGCCTCGCAAATCTCTTGCTCTCGATCTCCCCCCCCCGCCCTATCTGCGACTGCGGGAGGACAGATTTAGGGTAATGTAGCGCGTAAACTCGACCGATTCTTGGATTTATCGTTTCGCAAAATTCGGTCGAGTTTTATCGACGCCGGCACGTTGCGTTGCGTTGCGTTGCGTTGCGTTGCGCTCGTGTGTCTCCGCGTCTGTATGTATGCGGCGATTGTCGATTGTCGCTAGCCTTGAAATGATCGTATAGTCGCGCGCGTGCAGCTCTTGGTAAATTTGAGCAAGAGACAAGGACTCGGCGAATCATGGTTATAATAATTGGGATTTTGCATTTCGATTTTTTTTTTTTTTTCGTTCGATCCTTAATATTATACCTTAGCATGGGTGACGTCACAACGTAGTAATTTTCGAACCGTTTTATTTCCTTGATAAATTTTCGTTTCAATCAAGATAATAAATAAGATGACCTAATTATTATTATTATTATTATTTGCAAATTACTAATATATGAAATTTGTTGATTCATTTTATCGCGTATAAAACGCGCGGAAAATATTGCCTCGATCTCGGAATGCGGCGAGGGATGAATTAGAATTAACCGACTCAATATACGTAGACTCTGTAAACTATGATGTATACCGGCGTTGAACGGGGCGCCGATTTGTCACGCACGTACGTCGACGCCGCCGCCGGTATGAAACGTGGGAGCTAATCTAGACGCTCGAGTTCTATTTATTAAAATCATACACATCGTGCGATTTGCTTCTCCTTTACGAACAAATTTTTACATCATTTTTCAAGTTTTTTTTTTCTTCAATATTTTTCAAACTTTCTCTTATTTTTCTCATAATTTTTTATTCCTTTACAGAGTACAAATTCTCTATGTACACGCCGAGCATGATTGCGGCTGCCAGCGTAGCAGCGGCTCTACACGGTCTTGATTGGACGGGCAAAAGCGGATTCGGTCTACCCAGACTACTCGACGAGTTGACCCGCATCACAGCCATCGAACAGGTTCGTATTTTTATTAACAGTGAAGAAAAGTATTTTTTTTTTTTAATTTTTTATACACTTTTTGACACATTTTTGTATATATCGTCTCTTATTTATGAAGAAATACGTAACAGTTTGAATATATATATATATGTGTGTGTATACAGACGGCGTTTATTCCAATTCCTTTTGTTATCCCCGAGTTTGAAACGGTTGCCATTCACGAGTATCGTATGTGGATATGGATATGTATGGCAGCAGACGTTTGGCAAAAAATAGCAATGGATTATAAACGCCACCAGCGGCGGGATGTGAGAACAGGTGCCTGGCATATGTGCCGAGTTCCGACAGAACGAGACGTTTCTATATAACAACTTTGTTCAAGAATTATGAAAATAAAAAGAAAAGATATATATATATATATATATACATACATCGTATACATATATATGTATATGTAGAATAAAATGATATTTCTTGAGTCACCCTCGACACTCAAATATGCACATGATTCATCTTCTTATTCGTACACACGGACACAGACACAATCGAGAATTTATAAATATACATACTTGCAACGTGGCTTGAATGAACTTGGCATGGGGTCTCTCTCTTCAACGATTTAGTACCAGGGGTTGCTTCAAAGCATATGCGAAGGAACAGGAAACTCGTCTGATTTCTTTTTTACTCTCTTTACATCGCAACTGCAACGTTTTCTTTTTCATTATCTTTCATTCATTATACCGAGAATGAACTTGACTGTATTTGAATTTATATTAAAACTGGTTTTTTGTCTCGCCAATTTTAGGACTACCTCAGAGGTTGTTTGGAGCAAATAGAAGAGATGGTGTCGTCGCAGGCTAAAGGAAACGGTCATGGAACAAATTCCGGCGGTGTAGGCGGAGGACCTCCTCAGCGACCGGTGGGGGACCAGAACACGGGACAGGAGAAAATTCTTGAACATGGGAAAGCCGGGACACCGACCGACGTCAGAGACGTGCACTTCTAATTTAGAAAAACGGAGTTGTGGAATAGATTTAATGAAATGAACGTGTCAACGAGAGACGCCGATGGAAGATTCAAAGGGGATCTCCGAACGTTGAAGATGTAGAAGACGGGAAGGAAGAGAATCGATTTCGTCAAGGAATTCGATCAAGATGGTTTTTCTTTAAATTCACTACCGGAGAAACAACGCGATTGTTGAAACGTCGTTGTATCTTTGAAAAAAAAAACACGCTAATTTTTTGTTTTCCAAAGATTGAACATTGAAGAAGATTTAATAATGAAGTTTGAAAATAATAATTGACAAAGAAGAAAATAAAAGAACAATTTAACAGTTTAATGAATAAACATAATGAATTTGTTATCCCGGAATTTGCGATAATGCCTGAATTTATATTTTTGTTACACGTCGATAGAGGGGTAAAGAAAAAGAAAAAAAAGAAAAAAATGTCAAAGAGAAAGAAAATGAATGAGGCAAAAAGAAGAACAATGCTCCTGCTGTACTGTAAAGACTAATTGTATACATTTATACCTGATAGAGAAAAAGGGGGAGTGAATAGATTGAGGATTTAGTTGGTTTTTTTCCTAATTAATTGTGGATCAGAATCGATAACGAAGTGTTGTAAAAAGAAAAGAGGAAAAGAGGAAAAGAGGGGGACAGGCGTGCTGGGGGAAGGCAATGCAATACGCTTTACGCATTATTACTAAGAAAACTTAATTTTTAGCTGATGATACTATTACGTTAATGAATAATTAAAAACGGAAATAGAATTACAATAATAAAATAAACACACACACAAAATCGAATATTACAATTCAAAAAAAAAAAAAAAAACAACAACAAAACACACAACACAAAAACAAACAACAACAAAAAAACTAAAAAAAATAAAAAAAAAAAATAAATAAATATAGTCATATCGAGTCATATATAACGTTTGTACATACAAGTTATAATAAAAATATAAAAAAGAAAAAAATAACAAAAAAAAGATGAAAGAAAGAAAGAAAAAAAATTACATAAAAATTAAAATTAAAAAATAAATAAACAACGAATAAATAGGTAGTTTTATATTATGTATTATTATTAATATTTACACGAGTAATGCTTTATTTTATATTAACATAGAATTTTTTTATACTTTTTTTCCTTCTCTTTTTTCGGTACCGTAAAGATTTGTTTTGTTTTTTTTTTCTTTTCAGTTTCTTCAATTCCGTTTCGACGCTTTCGGAGTCGAACATTTTTTTAATCTCAACTTTTTTTTTCTTTTTTACTTTTCGTGAATTAACAAACAAACAAAAAATCATATTTTATTTTGATTCGGAATAAAAAAAAAAATTGAATAATTTTTATTACTCTACGTATATGATTTATATACTTATATATACATATAAATGTGTTATATATTTCAATGAACAATTTACATATATACATTGAATATATAAAATGAAGATGAAAAGAAGAATCGATAGAAAGATGAAAAATGTAATGTTTCGTTTTTTATATATATATATATATATATATATATGTATATATATATATATATACAGTGTACATAGGTAGGGTGTAAAGAAACTAGGAATTATATAAGCGAACATAGTTTATAATTATAAAAATAATTAGCAATTAATTATGTATAATTATTGATTAAGAGTAAGTAATTATATAAGTGAACAGATATAAGCATGTAAGTAAGTATATGTAATAAAAGGAAAACGCAGTTGGTAGAAGAAATTGAGAATGTATTATAAAGAAAAAGACTGTGCTGTTGAGTTGGGCGATCGTTAGTAAATAAACTAGGAAAAAAGCTAACGGAGAAAGAAACATAGAGAGCGAGAGAGTGAGAGAATGGGAATGGCAAAAAAATGAATAAATAAAATTTAAAAAAAAAATAAATAAAAATGAATAAATATGAAATAGAAAATGAAATTAGCAGTACTTAATAAAATGCGAAAGTCCCATGCTTACAGGAGCAGCACAAACAGACTAAGCCACGATAATCACTAGTTTAAAAAACAGCGAATTTATATTTTTTCACGCTGTCGTAACCAAATGTAGTACAACATTGAGTAATATTAAATAGTATGAGAATAGAAAGAAAGAAACAGTAAATAAAAAGTGCTGTAGCAGGCATCGAGTAGAGTAAAATCAATGCTGCTAATATCGACGCACTATTGGTACAAAAAATAAAAAAAAAAACTATCACCGCTGCTGATGCTGATACAACCGACAACGTTAGATAAAAAGATGAAGAAAAGAAACTATTACTATTACTACTACTACTACTACTATAACTACAACTACTACTACCACGTATAAGTATACTATGCATAGACACTACTCGTAATAAATATCCGATAATAATAAATAATAAACTATTTGGACCACCGGAATGAAATGTTCCACGTTGCTGTCTCCCGGTGCCTTAGTTAGCTTTAGAATACAAACGAAGTAGCTCGAGTTTAGTTGGGTTTCTTTTATTTTATTTTTTTTTATCAAAAATAAAAATTTGAGTGTGTGTGTGTGTGTGTGTGTGCGTGATGAAAATTTTTGTAGGTAGAGAATTAAGATTGAGAATCGGGGGGTATGATCCAGAGTGAGAAAGATGATAACGAATAAAGAGAGCTGCTTCGATCGAAAAATGAGACTGCCAAACAAGTACTGTTAGTAGAATGTGTTCGTGTTGTGTGTACTTCTAGCCCTTGTATATATTTATACTATATTATAATAATAATAATAACAATTATATTCGTGTGAGCACTCGTGCCTTTATAAAATAAATCTCACCACATTTATAATTACTCGTTTATATTAATAAACTATTTTATTTTCAACGAGTTTCTTTTCTCTTCTCTTTTATATTATCTTTATCGTTCATTTATTAAGTTATTATAAAAATGCACGAAAATTTGTGAAATAATCAAAGAGAGGGCGAAAAGAGACACCCCAGGCATGCAGATGCATTTTTTCTTTTGTGCATATGTATATTGTTAATTTTTATTATTATTATATTATATATTGTTATATACCCTACTTTAAATAAGTTTAGTATAACAAATAAGTCTTATTATTTTGTGGAAAAGCGTGTTGTAAACTTGTTGATGGCAACGTGGGGACTGTAAAAATACATTCGGGTTTGGTCGTAACATTGTATAATGTGAAAAACGTACCTCTGTTGAATAGTTATGCGAGAATTAAACTGAATTTCGAGAAATTTTATTTTCCTATTATTATTATTATATATATTTTTTATTTTTATTTTTTTGGTTTTCTCTCCTTGGTTGCCTGACCAATTTTTGTACATGGATATTAAATAGCCTGTGGAACGACGAATGAACTCCGTTTTTGTCTTTCATCGAACATTGAGATGAATCTTTGATGTCATTCCGAGGCAGATATCAACTTTGGTTACGTTCTATAGAATAAATATTGTAATGGAATCCTACTATGACTATCCATAGAATATAACATATATCCAAATCCAACGAATTTTAATTTAATTAATATTTTTTAAATAAGAGGCGAGCTATATTTGAGAGAAAATCATTCAGTCACCGATAATTAGATTAAAATACTGCGGAATTTTCATTTCGGTGATGATTTATATTATATTTTTGATTTTCTTTCGATCTCAGAACGTGAAGTCTAATTTAATTATTCAATATTTTACTGCCAGTCATTGTAATGCAAACAGTTCAGGTATAACAATAGCAAATCAATGTTTCGATACTACATTGTAAAAGCAATAGCTGGTCCCACTGATATACCTCAGATCATGCACACAAACACGATTCCGATATTGATTATGTTAAATTTTTATTATTTTTTTTTTTTAACTTTTTTTTTAAGCTCGCAAAATACATGTTTATTTTTAAATTAGCATTGTCACCTTTGTAAATATAATCTATGATTCATATCTAACTGCGTTGCACGACGCTAGAAAGTCGATTGAAAATAAAGTATTTGTATTTTATACAAGAAAAATATTTCGTCGTTTTTCCCATACCCTCGAATTTGTTTATTTTACCATTCACCTAAAACAAAATTGTTCATCGTCACCTAAAATGGTTTTTTGAAACCTCTTCGCCGGTACTGTCAGCCCTGGAAATGTGATAATGAGGGATAAAAATGAATACATAAATCAACGATTTCGTTATAATCAATAATCTTTTTTTTTTTGTTTACTGTACAATTTTTTGCCTATAAGGTATAGTTATGTTACACGAACATTATTCGGATTGGCCCAAACTAGGTTCATCTATGTATTTCTATGTTCATATAATTCACTGTTTTTTTTTTTTTTTCAAATTGATACAAGTATATACAAGAATTACGAGATTTGAGTATATATAAGGAACAACTGATTGTGAGTGAGTTTTGGATAAAAAAAAAAAATAATAAAAATTTTAAGTAACGTAACGTTTGTTTCTTCTGGTACGTCACAGAAATATATGTATATCTATATTACAGCATACACAGGGATTCATTTACATCGAGATACCCTGCGGAGAGATTACGGATGACGCTGGAATAATAATGTCGACCTAGAATGAATAAAATGCTCTAAAGAGCATACCTCAGTGCTTGGAAAGTAAAATATATACGAATTCGAAATTTTGTTCTTGGATCTCTCTCAAATTTCCAACGATGTTGAGATGACGTGAATTCTGCGAGCACATTAGTTCACCAGTCAGATTATTGTCAGATTTGGCAGGACTAAGGACGACAAGCTTGAGTAATTCGAAAAAAAGAACCGGATATTTTTTTTTTTTCATCGCCTCTTCTCAGGGTCGAGAATTTGGTTTTCGAGCCTGCGTTATAAATTGAGAATAAACCGAATGTGTAGTTGAACGTAATCGGCACATCTAAGTTCACATAGCATAAATAATAAATAATGCATGTGATATTCAAATGACTATCATACTGACCCGTCTTGGGATGCAGGAATACATGATGAAACACATAGATTTGTCAATTGTCAAAAGGTATGCAGGATTCAACTAAAATACTTCAAGCATGTTACCTTAACAGTTTTTTTCTCTCGCTTCAAGATTATCTTTGAGAACACTCGGTATGCGTAGTACATTTAGAGATATCGCATCGATAGAGATTGCGCGAGACACTATATCATCGTGTGCACGAATAAATATTGTACAAGATGTACACGATACGTAAATTAATAAGAATAGAGTTAACTCGAGTATGAATTTGAATTTTTTTTTTTTACACTACGTCATATTGTGCACTTGACTTAGGTACTAAATTTTAATCAAAATTAATAAACTTGCACCACGGAATTAGGATTTGTATAAAAGTTACAGCACTGAGTTTTCTATATTAATATCTATTATGTAAAGAATTCACCTTTTCGGCATCCTTATCAAACAGATATGCGTTATAATTACGTATATAACGTATTTGTGGAATTGTAGATAAATAAAAAAAAATAAATAATATATCCGAAGCTCGTAATTTAGTGTTATTTTTTTTCTTTCCCAAAACTCAGGAGATTATTACGATGAATGATATAACTAATTATTGCTTATCCTTTCGATATCGATTACCCGTGACGTGTGATGATTTTCATTTTTAATCAGAAATATCAGTTTCAAATTTGACCACAAGAATAAACGACTTCTAGAATCGAGTGCGAAACAGTTGTGCCTAAAAGTGGAGGAATAATCTACCCCGTCTGTATATTAAATTCAACTATCTATGTACACTAAAGAGAAACGAGAAAAAGGCAAAAAAAAACAAAAAAAAAACACGACTAACAGACCATAATATTAATGTCATGTTTTGCTGCATCATCGTCAATCACAATCTTGATAAATATAGTAACAATAATAGTCATATAATATCTTTGGTACGAGGTTCACTATTACACTAACTAACATTTTATTTACCTACGAATATCACTTAAAATATTATAGTTTCTATTCGGCATCAATATTATATCCATCATGGCAAGTTCGGTCAGCAAAAATTTAACTTTATATTCACTTCATCGTGCCCCTCAATTAGTTCAATTAATGTCAAATTGGTTGTAAGCCTGTTAAAGAGAGAGAAAAAAAATGAATCGAATATTCCGCAAACAACAATGTACATCCGTTTAAAAAAAAAATGTCCTAAGGAAATAAAACTCGTCTAAAATATAAAATATACGTATTTCAATAATATTTTACAATAAAAACTATGCGGAACTTTAGTTTAAAAATTGTACATAAAACTGTTCTATAAAACTTTATCTAATCCCTTTCCTTTCCAGCTCTGAAGTTCATTACGCAGGATATGAGATTTTCTGGAACCAATGAGAGACGTCGTCTGTCTATAATCTCCATTGTAAATTTCAATCAAACTTGGAACGATGAACGTTTGATTAGCAAATGCTTGAAATCCCTTGCGTCAAGCTCTTCTCCAGAACAATGTGAAATTCGTCCAACGGTTCGAGTATTTGAATGAGAAAAGTGAGTAACTGACTACTCCTGAGGAATGATATTTCCTCGTACATATCAGTAGTTGACCTCGCCTCACTTATCGGACCCAACATTCGGTGAAGAAGATGTTCTCTGTAGAATCGTAAATGATAATACACAATGTATAAGTTTAAATAATCCTCGTACAGCGTCAGATAAAGTGTTTATGTAAGATTCGAACGTACCTAGCTGCCAGACAGATAAATAGCTGAAACTTTCCATCCTTGCCCAGAGTATGACTAGATGTGTTTATTTGATCGATTAGATGACAGTAACAACGTAGAATAGTGAACCGTTGATTATTCTCCGTCAAAGCTCTCCTATCTTTGCTCAATCTTTGCGAGTATTCGTCCATCTCTTCGAGCAGAGATATTTCAAAGTTCTCCTTCACCCTGACTGCGGTTTGAAAAAAATCAATAAACACGAATTTTCATTGTTAATGTAATTAGGTTTGTGGACTTCGTTCGTTCATTCGAGAGGTATGAAAAGAAAAAAAAAATATATCGCCCAACGTGGGGCTCGAACCCACGACCCTGAGATTAAGAGTCTCATGCTCTACCGACTGAGCTAGCCGGGCCTATGGGTTGATGAGATTCGAATGAATACTCCCTGCGGAGGGAAAAGACTCTATTTTTACAACAGTCTGAGAGAGGGGAAGAATTACCCAGGTAATCCCAGACGTAGAGATTTTTTCCAAACAATCTTTGGCTCTTGAAACCGAATAAGAAGGTCTGTTCGAGCGACGGAACTAAACCGCTCTCGCCGCATAGTAAAGCTGTCAAAGAACCATCCTGAGGTTCTCTTCTGTAGTGAAATTTGACGATAGCATTGACTGCTTCACCTGAAACGAAGTATTTTCAAATTATATCATAAACATTCCCATCGTCATTTTTTTTTAAATTTTTTCTGTGACAATTATTCCTACCTAGCATATGCTGCAGTTCGACGTGTGAGGGTGTTATTCGTCTCGGAATACTCGGCGATCTGCACCTCGGCGGTGTGGAACAAGACTCGACAAGCTCGTCGCTGTCTATACTTTTGGGCACCAAAGCTCCTACCAATAATCTCTCCGTGGATCCGTCGTCTATTCCTCTTCCAAGCCACCTTCCGCAAGGAAATTTGAAAGTGTGGCCGGTCACCTCGTTGCGAACGACCACGTGTTCCACCATCCACTTTGGGGATAGACCCGTGTTGTCGTGACCTATCCTCAAGGTCGATAACACGCCCAAGTTTTTGTGCTGTAGTACACAAGTAAAGATCAGATTAAAAGCCTTATCACGAACTGTGAAGTCAAGATTTTGGTAGACTTACGTGAAAGACGAATTCTAAAGCTCCTCTGGGTATGGAGACAGGGTTTGTCTCGCACAGAGTACCAGAAATAGCAACCCAGGTGTTTGCCGATGTTGTAGCAGCGCTTGCTTTTCTACTAGGAAATATTACCACTCTATAGGGTAATTTTGTCGTGGGATAATTGTTCGTGAAACAGAAGTAGTCGACGGCGTTCAGGGTGAGAAGATGGTAGAGAAACTGTTCTTTTTCATCTTCGCATCGTAAGAAAGCGGATCGTTTGTAATGATTTCTGTAATCAATAATTACGAAACAAAATTGAACGATCGTGAAAAAAGCTGGCGAGTTTTGAATCAATATCGCCAAACAATCTATTCATTACATCACTGATCTCGTGTCCGATAACAAGGTCTTCAGATGCCTAGACAACAGCTTCTTCTCGAGGGCGAGACGCACCCAAGCTCTGGCGTATCCAATGTGAGTTTTAATGTCCGTCATTGCTTGAACATTTCTTATATCAAAGACCAGAGAGTCTGGCAGCGGTCTCAGATGCTCAGGACCGATCGATTTCCGCTCACTCGGTGATTTGTGTCTCTCCCTGCCTCGTGTCGGAGAAACGTCCGTCTCTAATGCCAGGTTGGATAAATCTGTGTTTGAGAAAACCTTGCTATCAGTCTCGGTGTCTAGTTTCTATTGCGGCTTGCGTGTAACATAATGTGAAATTTTAGTGTCATTTTACACCAAAGCATGCGTGATTTGCTCAAGAACGTGAATGTGTGTTGTGATAAAAAGTAAGGAAGTAGATAATCTTTCACCAAGCAACCATAGGCAACGCTTACCATTAAGATTTTCCTTGAGATAGGAAGCAATTTCAAATATGTTTCTGCTCTTAATGGATGAAACCAACAGATCCGGCAACCCAAAAAACTTATTCGATGCTTTCTTGACTGTATTTACAACATAAAAATGAACAAGGCGAAAATAAGGATAAACGTATAAATGATAAATTGTACAGAATATAACGAAAATTTAAATAATCGAGGTAGAATCGTCATGCGTGAACACATTTCTATAAGGTACCAACGACGAAATATAAGATTACAGAAGCAATGATTCCTAAAAAGTGCACAGATACCAAGTGTGGGCTGTAGGATAGATGCACCGTTTTCGACCACCTTAGCAATTGGTTTTTATCCAATCGAGTATTGAAAAACTGTATCCAAGACTTTCTTTGAGACGAATTATATAGCCCAAAACGGTGGTTCTACCCTATCCTGCATGATTGTACTCATTATTGATCTTGATAATTAGAAATAATGCAGAACAGGTGCGATTGATTGATAGCGTGATACCAAGGAACGTACAATCAAGGCGTTTCCTGAGGACGCACCAAGCGAGAGCTGCATTTCCAAAGTTTTTTGATAAATATGTGTATTAATTAGTCACGTATGAATGATTTTTGGATTAATTCATCGATACTGTATTCAAAAATATTTTATGATAATCTTACGAATCATACCTGGAGTTAGAAAATTAGGATCTATAGATTTAGTCGCGTTGTTGCTCTCGGCTGATTCCTGATAAGTGGTAAGCTGTGACCAGAGGGCACTTTTACCCTGCTTTTTCTGTAATCCGTGACTCCATACTCGTTCTATAAGATCGCACAGACTGGCCACCAAAGTGTTTTCTTCGACGTCTGACAAGAATTCGCCGCCATGACCCAACGCCACGGCTTCGGAACCCATTTTTTCCACCAACATCCTTTTTGTTTTAGACTTGCAGTCCTGTAATTCAAAGTAGATGTCGGGATATTAATTATACTGCTCAAAGTCTATACGAGAATGTAATTCAGATTAATAATACCTTGAGCAATTTTTCAACAAAAGTCCAGTTAGCTTGCGCTATCAGAGCGGGACTCATGTCTGTAGAGAGCTTAGTTTGAGGTCTTGGTGATTGAGATTCTTGTGGAATTTGTACTTTTCCACTTTTTTCTATGTTCTTCATTTTATACTTCCATTGCGTCTGGCCTCGGCGATTGCTGTTTGTAAACAAATTCCGTAACATTGATTATACAGATATTGGGAACTCAAAATATACTTCCTAAACTTGTTTCTATTCACGTTGTGCTGTAAATTAACAACAAAGAAAATTATCATGCAACAGCGATAGCGGAGTTCGTTAAATTGTTATCTTACCGAAGCACACTTTATGGAGCGCCAAGAATAAGAAAGAGAATTATTATTATCAAGTTATGACGAATCCTGTACTCAAGAATAAAGAAACAACAGTGATATTACGTCTGAGTGGGTTCCTTGTTCAAAGCGACGCTGTCCAATAGAGGAAAACTCCTGAAGTAGGCTGCTCTATGCGGAAGAATTTCGTTCGGTGGAACAGCCTCTAATTCAACATTGCCGAGTCGTTGTTCCAGGAGTTTTTGCGTCTCGGTTATTGCTTGGCAGACCTCGTAACACGGCGACCTCACAATACCCTCTCCAACTTTCTTTCTGCAGGAGTAGAAATATCTACAATAAAGAAATTCTCTCCTCCGAGCATGGTGCTCATCGAATCTCTTACTTTAGCTGGGAAATCCTTTGATCAAAGACTCGAATGTTAGGATCCAAATCGCTCCAAGTAGCCAATACTTTATTATCGACTAACGAAGCGAACATCTGAGATTCCAAAAAGCGAGAAAGAAAAGGTAGGTGCTGGGCGGGTTGATCGGACAGAAAAGTAGCCTTGTCGAATACGTGCATGCTGTCCCTGTTGCACAACCACTCTTCTTTGTCCTGGAAATAGTTAAAACGAATCAATAAGTAACACAGCTCCTTGCATCGGAGGAGAATTAATACAGAGAAATCAATTGAATCACCTGGCTTGGTTGTATAACGAAGTGTTCATAACTCGAGAATATCTGTACAAAACGATTCAGGAATATTTCTCTAAGAGCATTATTGAATATTAGAGTATCGTGGTATTCTTCCTGCGGCGTGCGACTGGTCTTCTCTTTCGTCACGCTCTCGACTGGGTCAAAATCCCCTATATTCACTCCTAGAAAATAGAGAAACGAAAGTAAGTGGCGGCGTAGTGTTTTAGTCAGTTATTTCGTAAGCAGTAGTCTGATACTCGCCTGTCCTGTTGACAATATCGACTATTCTTTGCAGCGTTTCGGAATGTGGTTCAGGATCCGGTCTATCCCAGTCCAAAACGTCGTGCAACGAATGTTTTCTCCTCGGATGATGAAAACCGGATCCAGGAAGGGTCAAACTACTGGTCATTATATCTCCGTTAAAATAATTGATGGCCATATTGTCAGTCCTGAGTAAAAATAAATCAAAATTAGGTCACGACTCAGGAACTAGAGGACACTGGAACTCCGGGCGCAGATGATATACTTACTTATCGGGATGTGGCACCTTGAATTTATTCAATAAATCTCTGATTTCAGCGATAAACTGAAGTCTGTGAGGAAAAACCGGCAGCTCTTCGGGTAATTGAATACTTTGCTTATCTATATCTACGTAACACAGGTTTGCCTGCGAGGAATGAATAAAGTCAGTGATTGGTAAGAATAGAACAAATTTAACAGAGAAATTTGGGAAACTTACTTCGCTAGCAATTTTCAGATTGCCTCCTTCGCTCTGAGCGTGTAGTCCCATGACAAAGGGAACCGGAGCATCGAGAAAGTGTTGCAGACTGGCCGGTAAAATGGGTACGTAAACATGCTGCCACGAGAAGGGAAATAGAAGAGCAGTTATGCCCTCCGATACGACCATGA
Source organism: Euura lappo (assembly GCA_018257835.1). NCBI lineage: Eukaryota > Metazoa > Arthropoda > Insecta > Hymenoptera > Tenthredinidae > Euura > Euura lappo. Next base: position 803,839 of record JAEUYN010000978.1, on the reverse strand, counting down.
GTTTCTGAAAATCTGAGCTCCTGAGCAGCACTTGATTTTCCAACAGCAGGCAAGTGAACAGTTGGATAACGCAGTCGACTCCGAGCCAGGTGAAAACATCTTTCAGTGGATAGTCGAGCATCGGTAACTCCGGCGGCAGAGTTGGCTGATGTATGACAATCTCCAAAGGTGCTTTGGCTGGCTCGTCGTTCGGAACGAAGAACTTCAACGATTTACCAGGAATAGGAATAGGTACGTTGTACAGAAGGTTGTAGACGTACGCCTCTAGGCTAAGCCCAGGACCCGGATGTCTCGGAACGCATCTGAAACGAATGAGCGCATGAAGTAAAGGTGATTTTGTTGAACGAGTCTCGAAATTCTTCATACTGACTTGTACAAATTTGTGAGAAATGTTCTAGCCGCGTAGAGGTAAGGCTGTTGACACAATAGGGAAATTGACTTTGTGACCAGCAGCTTGTCTTTGGTTGAATCGTAGTAGCCTAGCGCCGCGTTAGGCGAGTGAGCCGATAGTTTGAAGTGTCTCGGAAGTGATCTGGTGTTGTGTCCATCCTGTCCTCTCCTGGGGCTACAAAAATGTTCATTTTAGTATCACAAACGCGATCGGAGCTCCCATTGCGAATAGAAAACTCACTTCGGAGGTGTGCCGTTCTGTCCGCTGCTCAATTCTGTGATATGCATCGATTGCAGAGTGTGCATAGCCTCGCGTATCTTTTTGTTACGACACTCCTCGTAGAATAACAGACTGAAACCATACGTTCTGTGTCCATCTTCTTGGGTGAGAACGAACGAATGAAAGGAAGGTTCTATCGAGTGTTTTTGAGTACGGAATCTCAAGCCGCTCGGAAGGCATAGCTAGATGAAATGAAAGCGTGAAATGAAATGAGTAATTCGTTAGTTTTGTACTATGTAATATTCTGCTTTTTTTTCAACCAGAAATAAAAACATGTCAAGCCTGAGGTTGCTTTGCTGAGTGAAGAGGCTCTCGGCCTGATAAAGCTGAAGAACTAGGGGAGAGCTGTGCAAGAGCACGGTTCAAATTTTCTTCAGAATGAATAATCGCGGCGAAGGAGATTAATTCTGTCGATAAATTGAGATAGTTTGAAGCGATTGGTATAGCCAGTAAAATCTCTGAAAGATATTCGCATGAGTTTGTTAGAATTTCGATATCTCGTGAAGATCACGGTGTTAAGTATAAAGTTCATGATTAAGTTTCCCCTTCAAAGTTTCACCGACTCTTATTGATCTTTACAAATTAGAGACAACTCGGAAAAAAAAGGACACAGAGATGAGAAGAGTTATTGGAGCATGAAGAATTCCACTCCCGCACTCCCTTTATCGCACCCTGACAATCAATTCAATGTATAAAAATTTCTGGCAGTCTTGAGTGAAAGAAGCTTTATACTGCAGAGACTGCAGCAGCACAGGGTAAAAAAGCACGTTACTTGGCACGTGATTCTCGAGTGCATACACACGACAAAAAAGAAAGAAAAAACAAAAACAAAAAAAAACAAAAAAAATGAAGAGAAACTGAAGAAAAGAAGTGCAAAGAGTAAAAGCTAAAATAAGCTGCAAAAAAAAGCGTCATATTTCAGTGCGAACTTGCCATGCAGACCGCTGGCTTGTCAAAGTGGTTCCAGGGCACGGAGTCCGGGTAGTGACCGAGTACCTTGCCTTTGTACGCTCTATCTAGGGGTGTGGATTGCAGTGAGTCACCTGTAATGATAAATCGAGAGAAATTTTGTGAAAATAAATATTCTGAATATTAAAACTAGCAGGTAAATTTTACCTCACAGTGAAGCATAAAATCTTCTTTTTTTTTTAAATGTAATTTTATGAACAGATTCGGGCAATAAAAGTCGTATTTATAGGTTTGTAGTTGCGAAGGGGTGGCGTTTTACGGCAGTTTTCGAGTACGTCCTACAGCTTTCCTTTTTATGGGCTTTCTTCGTACTTGGAAGATTACTTTGTTAGTACGGGTAGGATATAGTGGATGGGAATATTTGGATTTAAGGCGAGTAGATAAGGATTTTATGACGAATTCATTCCCGTTCTATCGCGGGACTTTTGAGTTATGTTTTAATTAAAAGCCGCGCAGCTGCAATCTCGGAGTTGTGGGTGTCAACGGTCGTGGAAAAATGAAATTCAACGTAAACAAGTGGATAATATTTCAATTATGCAAAATTCGAATGGAAATTGAATCTGTTATTCGTATCAGAATGTTTAATTAATTTTTGAAACTCTACGAAAGCACGTCACACACCGATCCAACGATATTGGAATCTGAAATTCCAATAAAGTATGAGCCGTCTTACGGCTCACGCTTTCGGATAATAACGAGTGAAATATTCTATTTCCATCTTCAACGGCTCAAACTTCAAGACGTATAAACTTTGAGGGCGTGAATTTCAAGAATTCTATAAAAGCTCTGTTCTGTATTAAAGGAGAAAGGAACCCGAGTAGAACATCTCACGCTGAAAGCTTCGCTCTTCGCTCACTGATCGCGAATAGAAGAAGCCCCATTGAATCAAAGAATCATTCGAACAACAATTCCGCAGAAGAGAAGTACTTGCTGTACTCCATCATTTGAAAAAGCAAAAATAAAAAAGAGTCAATAAGTAGTCGAGGAGGAGAGTAAAAAAAAAGTGTATTCAAAGAGCCCGCATCACTCGAGGCTTATCCTCAGTCCAGAAGTGCTCGCAGCATCTGATATGAGTTTCTCGTGTAGGTAGGTATTAAATATGTGACGAGCTAAGTACGGTGTTATGTGGAGCACGCCCTACAGTATCGTAAAACTTGAGTAATGCATGCTTCTCTCACGTTTCTGATATCCTGTCATAGTAACAACCAATTGTATAACAGTAACGGTAACTAAAAACAAACAGAAAAAAAAGTGAAAGGATAACCGGAAGCTGGCCATTTTTCAACTTGTCCCCCTCCTCGTGATGACATCGCAGTTTCTAGCGTTACTTTTTTTTTACCGCATCCAGTGTCATAAAAGAATTTTTATTTCTTCTAAGGAACTATAAGTCATCAGTAGTAAATTTTTACGGAAAATACGATGACTAGAAAATAAAAAAAATAAAAAAATGACCCAATTGAAACAAAAATTCTAAATTCTTTGGAGTGACTGCCACAATTTTCACTCTTGCGGAGTGAATTATAGTCACACCAAAGAATGTGTCATGATTTTTTTGTAGACATTCTGTTGCATTAATATTATAGCAACTTGAATCCCGTTGCTTGTGCCTAACATTATTACTATTTCTACTGGAGTCTCGAATCAATTTTCCCACAATGTCCACTCGAGAAAAGTGAACCAGACCCGATCTTCTCTCGAATGAATATATTTAAATTTTAAAGGGATCAGCGCTGGGTCAACAAGCACGGCCATATACATATAATAGACTGAAGGAGATTTCTTTTCAGTCCGTTTATATTTCACCTTCGTTTATATTAAGGTCAGGTAGTTATAATTAAAGATCGATTTAACGATTATAAAAAAGAAGAACAAAAAAGAAAAGGTTGAAAAAAAACTACCCTCGCCCAGACGCCACCCGGCCGGATGCTGCGAGAGGCTGGAAGACCGGACAGAAAGAAACACAGGCACATCGTATCGAGTCATGATTTTTATTTTCATTTTCTTTTTTTTTTAGGGGAAAAAGGGGAAAATCAAAAGAATATGTGAAAAACTGTGTCTGCAAGCTTCTGGAACGTTTTTTTTTCTTATACAGTTTCCTCCTGCTGAACTTTAAAGTCTGGTAGGTAACTTCTCCGCGGTTCCCCTTCGGTCTGGAAAATTTTCTTTCCCTCCGGAATGAGAATCGTGAATTTTCAACACGGGGAGTTTTTTCCTCGCAATGCGGAGGTACAGAGAACGTGTACTCGGGTAAGTAATTTCAGCGGGTACCTGGCTACTAACCTGAATAACTAAAAACAATGGAAACGAGCCCGGATAAAAGGGCGAGAAAATCTAGGAAATGGTATCTCCGTGCACGCGCGCGTATTCAACCATCATGCAGAGGCAGTACTTTTCAAAGTGGGTCGAGAATAACTAGAGGCGGATAACTGTGATACCAGATCGAGGATATTACCTCTGCAATTTCAATTAGCTCAACATTCATGGAGGAAATAGGATCGTAATCATTATTCATAGTTTGATACTGAACGTAACAGACGATATTGGAGCAGATGACTACCGCTAATGGCATATCAGAGCCTGGGAAACAATGGCGACGTTTAGTATATAATATACCGCACTGAATAAATTTATCCTGGCTAAATATACTAGGATGATGTGAGCTTTTAACCTTAAGTCTGATCTGAGAACGTCAGCGACCGTCATACGGCTGTCGCGGCTCGTCTACTCGGTTAATTGACCGTAAGAAGAACTGTAATTTGACATTGTTCTCATTGAACGATCACAGTTCGAACGAAAACGGCTTAGGAAACTTTTGAGTCAGGTTTAAAGACTTTCCCTGCAATCATTAAAAACAGGTCACTTCATTTCCATCCCTATTTTGAGGGCCTGAAAAAATACTACGTGGGGTGAATCTGGTTGTGAAGAGATGGAAAGAGGGGAAAACACCCTTTCACTCGATTCATGTTTATCAAAGGACCAGAAGACTAGAATTAGGTGAATTTTTGCAGGATGAGTGAATATTTTTATTTAATTAGATAAAGTTGCTTGATGCTGAATCACGTGAGACACAATATGAATATAGACTGAGAGTTTCTGCACGCTAATCTGTTCTTTGTTATAGCTATACTATCACTCCACAGCTGGCTTTTGCGACGTTACAATTTACCGCTGTAATTAAGACTCAAGTAGTTTTATTACATTACTCATATATGCACAGTTGCAGTAGGTAGTACCCACACCTACTTTCTTCATTTAGTGCAGCAACTCTATCGCTGCTAATTGAAAAAAAAGAGACTGAAAACTCGGTTTACACTTTACGTCCTTTTATTCATACGACCAAGATGTACAATAAATGTGAATATAAAATGAAGATTCTAATAATCAATCAAGTAGCTGATCGAAACTATATTATCCACAAATTTTTAAACATCGTCTCATTCCCATAGATATTTTTTTCTTCGCTTCTATCGAGAGAATTGTTTAAAACTTATACAATCAGCTACGACGTTTTCCAAGTTCGTAGGCCAAAGGTCAGGTTTATTATCGCGTCGAGCGAGTCGTACAACAGAAAGCGAACAATAAATCATTTTATAGGTCCTTATTTTCTTAGCTAACACGTTTTCGAGTTACATTTTTTATTTTTATTTCATTTCATTTTCTGTTGAGGGTCAATGACCCCTCAATGGTCCCCCTTGTATCTCGATGTTTCATGTTCCTTCAACGACTTGGGAACATAAACTCGGGAACCAATTTAATATCGAGTTACTTCGCAGATGAGAAAACTCATTGACTTTAGGTTGTGAAAACGACAATAAAAAAAATTATAGACAGAATTACAGATTTAATTTTCTTCAGGACTTAAAACTTGAAAAGTTGAACGGGGTTCTCTTTGTATAGCTTGAAAAAGATATTATTATACTTTTGAACCACCATCAAAGCTCGCTTCCCTAATTGGGTCGCGCCTTTGTAAGTAAGCAAGACTTCCGTCCTTGTTTCTCGAGGGAACAATTCAACGTTGACCTTTGACCTCTGGCCAAGGTTGTAGAAACACGAGGAAAGTTTTAAAGAGATTTAGCCAGTTAGCGAATTAAATCCACTATTTCTGAAAAACGAAACGAAACGAAAAAAAAGAATTCACACCGGAGATTATCTCTCAGTGAAAAGTGATCACAAATCGGAAATCAACCCTTTCTCGACATTTTTCCCGATAATTCATTTCCGGTAGCTCCTAGGTGAAAAATCCATCGGACCTAATTTGAAGCTCTTGAAATTCTTCATAAAAAAGGTGATATCAATTTTTCGCCTATAATTAATAGTTTGAAAGTTACAAGCTTTGGAGACACTTTACCGAAGAAACCTGATTCTAAATTATGTTATCTTGCTGTTTTTCTCCGTTTTCGAAAAAAAAAAAAAAAAATGAAAACCACAGGGTTGATAAGAAGTTTAAGTCTTATGAACGTTTGGCGGATTGCCATGATCGTGGCAGAGCTATTGAACAAATGGGACGTCGGGTGCTGTCAAGCATCCAAAAACAGGAAACCTCTTTCCCTGCTTTATTCGATATCCTTAACAGACAGTATTTCGTTGATTTTCTTACTCTGTGGGTATTTTTTTTTATTCTGAGCGTTTTCATTAAAGTCTGGAGTCTCTAAATAGCCCGAAAATGTTATAGACGGTGATTTTCCCGGGGTGCATGTAATCAAGGCTATATATCGCTTCTCTCTTGAAAACCACGAACCACGAACATGAAGAGAATGGCTTTGGGAATAGGGGATAGGCCCGTCTCCACCCACCCATACGACCTCGGGGGATGAGATGTCGGTAGGATTGCCAAGAAGATAAGAACGACGAGTGAAGGAGGACCGTGAAGAGAAGAAGGGTGCGGAAAAAGTGGGCAATGACCGAATCCCGGAGGCAGAAAAAAGACACTGGTCGTAGTCAAGCGTTGTTAAATAAAGGATGAAATTGCGAGGAGGAAGAAACATAGAGATTCGAGCTGATCCAGCTCCGTACGAAACGATAATGATAAAAATCGAAGAAAGTAACTTGCTCAACGTATCACTGTGACGGTTCAGAATATTCTAATCAGTGATACGAACGGAATCGCGAAAAATTTGTTCGACTATACATTCCGAAGCATCAGTCACGGTATTTTTTCTTTTTATTCTCAGTTTGTCTCAATGTGTCAAAAGTAGATTATATATTCAGCCAGACAACACGTGGAGAATCTTTTTTTTACTCATTTTTCAAACTTGTTTTTATCTTCAACAGCAGAAATAAAAAACAAAAAAGAGAGAGTGAAAAGTATAACAGCTCATACATACATGAATTCTAAAGTTTTGATCAATATTTATGTATACGCAAACCTGTGTCACAGATGTACAAAGTGAACCGTGAAGGAACACCGGACGAGTTCGAAACGCGAATATAAAATCTGAACGCGTTGACCAATTTCAGAAGAAAAAAAATTATTCGTTTTAAAGTAACAAGAATGGAAAGGGATGGAAGCTTTAATTTCGCTCACTGTTGTAATACATGCTTTTGATTTTTATTTTATTCAAATCTATGAGAGAGTGATGGCAAGAATACCCATTAATCACTTTCTTACACCCGCGTGTATCTACTCAAATTCACGCTTCAACTGTTCAAAAAATTTCAGGTTAAAAAACAAATAAAGATAATAAAAAAAGTCAAATTTTTAATTTGAAATACCGGTCGAGCTATAGACTTTTACGAGGTTAAAAATTCTTCGAAAATTAAAACCCACGCTGTTCTGTTCTTCTAGAAAGATGGATTTCACGTTGAAGGATCGCCTTTTTTTATCTTTCTGAATCCCAATTTTTCAATATCGTGTTCAATGAAAAGCGAAATTAGAGCCAGATTTTCCCACTAAAGTTTTTAAAGATCGATCAAAGCATTCTGATTTCATTCAAATTACAACATCTTGCAATTTCATTGACAGATTGTGATGAATGAATATAGAGAAAGAGAATGTCTCTCAATATGAGCCTGCAAAAAAAGAAACGGTGTCAATTCAGAACCGGGTCACAAGAAGATGATTCTGAAAAATCGTTAAACGGAATAAATAAATCGACGAATACGATTTAATCCATGTTTATGATTATAAATCATATTCTGACGTCAATAAACCTATTTTAGAATGAATTACATGTGTGTGGGAAACCAACGACAATTTATCTTTGTTCTTGTATGATAATGCGTATCGAAGTGTTGGAACAATGAACGTTAGGTACAAGGAAATGTGTAAATCGACGAGAACCAAACCGCGTTTCCCTCACAATCGCCACGTGGAACCGAGACATCGCGAAGACGTCAGTCCATGACTCGACGATAGGATTGTGGTAGAGTAAAAAAAGAAAAAAAGAAAACGGTGTATTTTCAAACGACCGAGTTTCTTTGTCCAAAAGTTCGCACGGTCATCTTCCAGAAGAAATCGGAAATTCACGAAACACAGTGACCCCGTTAAATTTTTGTTTTAAACAATAAAAAATATTTTGAATATAAAAAAAAATACATCTATTGATTTTTTCACCTCAAATTCTGTGGCAAGGCGATTTATGAATAAATTATTGAGGCTTGAAAGTACAAAAAGTTAGTTGTTTTATCCACTTAGGAGGAATAAATTTACGATACCCTTATGGTTCTTAGTTTAAGGTTTAACAATTTTGGGATAGTACCAGGGACCGTAGTAATACCGAGCTACTAAATGACAAGATGCAGTAACTAAGGGTGCCTCGTCGTATCCACATATCCGAGGAGTCTGACCGTGTGCAGGCTGGTACAGGGAACCAGTCCACGAAGTCGTTTCCCATTTTAGGTGTGGAACTCCAATAAACGTCTCCCATATTTTGCCACCGAATAGGTACTGGGATAGAATTCGTTCAGAGGGTGTCTGATATAACTTATTGTTAGCTCGTCACATAATCGCGTTAGGTTTTACCAAAATTCTGGATTTTCGAAAGATTGAGACAAATCGAACGGGTTTTTGTATTAAGAAAAATGCTTCAAATATCGCGATAAAAAATTTGAAATGACTTAGTTATTTCATTTAATTTCTACACATTATTTAACAAACATGTTATTTCAGATACAGTTATTTCTAGATTTTTCTTTACTACACAATTAATCGTCGAGGTTAACCGCAATTTGTTTGTCGCCTTCTGAGTACTTTTAATTTCGAGATTTGACTATTTTTACCATATATATAATTAATTACGTCGAGACAATGTACAACTATTTTTTAATAATTCTGTTTGTTTCCTATAAATTTCGGAATTGAATTTTGATCTTTTGTTCTTCTTCTTTTTACCCACAGTACAGACAGAGGAATAGCGTGTCTTTAATGCGCTAGACGACTTTACCCAGAACATCGCGTGTTTTATACATTCCCCGTCACACACGCCGTTCAATAACGTTGAGTACTTGAGTTCATCGGGGTACATATAATGTTTTCGGCACACGACGTCTCGCGAACTAACAGTTTCATAGAAACGTTTTTTCTTCTTCTTATCATCGCGACTCGGTAATTGCCTCAAAACCTCAATGGAATTATTGCGTGAAATGTCTGTCTGAAACATAGAATTTTTCTAGGCTGTTTCTTCACAGACGGTATATCGCGTTAAAATACCATTTCCGGTCAATCAATTTACCAGAATCAACGTATACCTATGTATACAGGTGAAAGGCTATCAGTTTCTTAATCTGTCTCCGTCCGGTTTCTCTCGAATTGCAAATCGATTTCTGTACATGTACGATCCTCCACTCAATAACAGATTGTATATACCGTTGACGTTCATCTCGAATAGCAGAATTTCAAATTGATTCATAGCTGTAGTGTAAGGGGAGTTCTATACGTATATCAAATTGAAAAACACAGATTCGAACCCCTGCACACATACAGGATCAAATATTAAATCGTATTAGTTACAGATCTTAGATTTTCTCTTCAAATTACATATTCAAAGGGGCCGTTGAAATAATACCTTCAAGGTTTTAAGACCCACCACCAAATTTAAATCCTATAAGAAACTTAAATCTGCTCAAATATATTTATTTTATTGTACAAATCTTTTGTATTTAGGTAATGAAATTATTGTCAGTCTTATATTTTCTGCACGTTACGTAAATTTCACCCCCGCCCCCCTTTCTTCAAATAATCTAAGATATGACTCTAAGAATTTGAGTTCAAAGTAACGCCTAGGTGTTGAAAGTAACTTTATTTGTACCCCCAAGCGTTAAAAGTAATCTTCGCACTTCTGGGCGTTGAAAGTAACTTTATTCGTACCCCTAAGCGTTAAAAGTAACTTTATTTGCACTCCCAAGCGTTAAAAGTACCTTTATTTGCACTTCTGGGCATTAAAAGTAACTTTATTTGTACCCCCAAGCGTTAAAAGTAATCTTCGCACTTCTGGGCGTTGAAAGTAACTTTATTCGTACCCCTAAGCGTTAAAAGTACCTTTATTTGTACCCCCCCAGCGTTAAGAGTAACTTTATTTGCACTCCCAAGCGTTAAAAGTACCTTTATTTGAACTTCTGGGCATTAAAAGTAACTTTATTTGTACTCCCAAGCGTTAAAAGTACCTTTATTTGCACTCCCCAGCGTTAAAAGTAACTTTATTTGCACTCCCAAGCGTTAAAAGTACCTTTATTTGTACTTCGCACATGCGCACTCGCAGATTCAATCATCCGTCTGTAAAACGGGTGCTTTGAACACCGTACCGATTGAATGTTTATCTACGAGCGGGTGCCGCCGAGAAAGTGATTTGTCGGATTCGCGTTGGCGAGAGTAAATATTTTTTCTTCCAGCCTAGTTTAGTCGGTACAGTAAGTAGTAAGTAAGCAAGTAAGTAAGTAAGTGAGCAGTAAGTAAATAGCAATAGAGATGAGGCTGGCTAGGTGTGCGTGGGGGAGATAAATGGTAAGAAAGTATCGATCTGAATTTCTGTGTGCAGGGGTTCATGCGGTTAAGGGTGACTAGTATTACAGTCGAACCTTAACGACGACAATATGAATCAGACTTCAGTCAACATCCCTGCAGTAGCTGGCGTGGCGTGGCAAAGCGCACTACGCAGCCCACGATGCGCCCCCCTTTTGCGCATGATGTCATCATCCGGGCTCGTTTAATACAGTGTACGTAACACACGACGGTGGCTATGCTCGCGATCGTATTCGCGTGTACGTGCACGCTTCAAATCCACGCGGTCCGCGGTCGCGCGCCGCATTTGAACTCTTCAAGTGCACGCAGGCTCCGCGCGCCGAAGATAAAAGGGAGTTGAGCCTGCCATTAGCGTAAACTCGTTAACAATAATTAGCTGATTATATTTGCTTGGGGGGAAACGATTTATCAACAACAATACAGAAATTAAATTAAAATCATTTTATGACAGAATCATGATCTGGTTTTTGGTTCGTTTTTTTGGGCTCTGCAATCGATGCGGTTTTTTCAAACTTAGAACTGATTAGATTTTGGATTTGATCGGTTCAGTATTTTTTTAATCATACTTAAATAACAAAATTCTGAAAAATACAAAAAATCACGATATCTTGAGAACGGAACAACGAATTCGAATCAAATTTGGTACCATATGGTTTTTTTGTATCGCTGATCACGAATCTGAAGTCAGATTTGTGAAATTAAAAATTGCGGATCCAATTTACTAAGAAAAACACTAAAAACATTCGTCATTTTATGAAAATTGATACTCGAAGGTTTTTTTAACCGCTAATCAAGGATCTGAGGTCAGATTTGCAAAATTCAAAATAGCTGGAAACAAAATAAATGACGGAAAGTTCAAAGGCTGACTTATAGTCATCTCAAACCCGCTTGTTTCTTATTCATCAAGGAGAAAAAAAAACGAAAAAGAGAAAATCTTTTATACATACTTCTCGTATATAGCGTCAAACTTTTCCTTCAACATTTCCCATTTCATTGTTCATCTAGCGTCCGAACGACAAGTTGCGTGACTTTTGCACGTTGCCAAGAATATATTTTCTTTTCCATTTCTTTTATTCTTATTTTATTTCTCTTGTGCGGTGTTACGGTGTTACGGAGTCTGATTTATCGCACCGCGTGGTGTTAGTCGATTTTTCCCTAATTTATGAAACCGATACGGATTGATCGAATGGCTTCTGATACGCAGACTAAATATTTCATGAAAACCAAAAAAAAAAAGAAAAAGAACGTAATAAAATAAACGAAAGAATTTTACTCGATTATTTTCAAAAAATAACAAATATCGAGAGATTTCTAGACGTGATCCTTCGTCGATCTAAAACTCGGAACGTTGCAGTTGGAGAATATAACAGCACCACCCAGAGATTAGCTGCAGTGCGATTTCATACGTTGATAATGAGCGGCTCGTTTTTCCTTACTTCGCATGTGAATCTCACGGTGTGCTGCAACATCAAATGCGCAGAATACATGCGACGTTCCGCTGCTGCAAGGGGCCTTCGAAACGTAAACGTTTCAATTCCCCGAGCCATTAGGAGGCGAGGGTACAGCGTGCTTCCTTGTTAGTTATTTTCCCGTCTATATAGACACACGTGTGGGCTGAGAGTACATCCGTGTGCGGGTCTACACTCTCTTGAATCAACGAACGACCCACCGCATCTGGAGCTGTGTAATTTTCAACCCACTGCACAACATCAGGGATGCAGGAATTCTTCTCTTTTTCTTCAAGGAAATAAGAAACATCGGGAAGAAAGTGAAATCAGGAAGTAAAACGGCCGAGGATCATTTCATTCATGACTGAACGCAGAAGAGGATGTCTTTGTCTTCTAACATCGTCAGGATCCGATTTTATTTTGAAAAATTATCATAATTTATAGAATTATATTATTTTAATTGAATTTTCTTAATTTTTATCTGTTTTTTAAAGCTTCTTACAAATATTTGTATTCATATACACACAACGTGAATTATTAAATTTTAGCTCATATTTTATACATTGTCTATTTTCGACGTACGTGTTTCACGAATTTTTTCTTATACTTGGATGATGTGATAATGAAACTTAAAATTGATAAAACCGATTGTGAGTGACAAATAAAAGAAGAATACAGAGATTTTTGCAGGTCTTCCCAATTTTCAGACACCTTGTCCGGGGAAAATGGGAAGCCTTTTGAAAGATCGCTCACACGACTTTCAACCCTTGAACCTAGAGGCACCAGCCTTTACTTTGATGAAATAATTCCGCGAAATAAACTTGATATACCTAAATTCTCAATTGAGGAAGATATTCTCTTATATCGCGTGTATATCACGTCTCTTTATCTTATTGTACACAAGGTTCAAGAATATTTGATGCCACATACATGGAGAGTGAATCTAGCGTTATAAAAGTCAATTCCTTGTGTTTTTTCCTTCTTCTCCGTTTATATTCCAGACCAGAGATTCAGGTCCAGCGCATACGACACACGGAATAACCAAAAGTCTCCACTGTCGAGACGAGAGACTTACTTGAGAAAATAAATGCTTAGGTGGAGGGTAGCGAGAGATAAATGTCGAGATAAGTGATAACGTACGCTATATAAGACTGCGCCATGCCAGTCTATAAACTTGTACGGTTTGTATAATACGATGATATATAAACATTTTTTCAAAGCTGTGAGACGATGCTCGATGACTCTGTGAATATTTTTCTTACACTCTCTCGAAAAAACGTATGTTTCCAAAATTCTGTTACCCAATAAAAAAAAGAGAATATATAGCAATAACAAGAATAATAATAATATTCTATGACATTCCCAGTTTTTTTTCTTCATCATATAATTGGAAAATCTTCATTACGATTTTCTGAATTTTGTAGATTTTTGTCCTCAAAAAGAATTCAATATGCTACCTCAATGAAATACTTGATAATCATTTCTATATGATAATTCTCTATGACACTTTTTCATTTTGCTAATTTCTTGACATTTATACCGACTTCGAACGTTAATTCAAGACTTTTTTCTACCTCGCGGAAAGAAAACCCAGTTTTTCATTTCTCAGAGACGCTTGGAAAAAAAAACCGTGGAAAATATTTGCGATAAAAGTTGCAAAGCTCGCAGTGTCTGTCCTCATATTTTTTCTTCGTTCTTTTTTTTCCATACAGAGTTACAGCGTTTCGAAAATATAAATTTCACGGCGATTCCCATAACGCGTCTTTCAAACATTTCGCGCCCTTCAATAATTCAGAGGCCCTTCCTATTCCCTCCGTTATCACTTTACGATCTCATCCCTCAATGTAGCCGGTTGCTGTTCAGGCGACAGACTAATAATCCGTTGATAATTGGGGTTGTGCCTAATACGCAGTCGTGCCCTCTAATCAGAATATTATGGACTTGGGTTAATTTATTCAGCGCTTTGACGAACACGTACGTTTGAAAATCTCAAATTTTCAATGAATTTTCCAACCTAATTCACCTAAGCAAAACAATTTTTGAATGCGAATTCTTTATAAGTTAGACAGCAAAAGTTTTCGTTAGAAAATAGAATTGGCAATTTTTCTTGTAATTTTATTCTGCATAAATTCAATTACCAAATGTTTATTAAATATCGCGTTTCCGATTAACGATGATTTGACGATCTTTAAATTTTATAAAAAAATTCATTTTTTATTCAAAAAAGGATATTTTTGGCTTTAATTTTTCATCGAAGACGTGATGATAATAATAAAACTGGGAAACAAATTCAATTGAAATGGGAAAATTTTCTAATTGGATCAATTTTCAAACACATGCACCAATGAACATTTCAATTCAAAGAAACTAAGGTAACTTTAGGATTAGCGCGAGATTTTTAATATTCTCGTAAATTCTTCTAGCTGTGGATGAAAAATTGAAAAAATTTCAGAATATGAGCCCGAATCAACTGACAATTTCCGGTTATCCATATTTCCCTCAAAGTTAGACTAGGTTAAGGTCTCAGACTGATTGTGGGCTTCAGGTATTTTTATTCTTCGAATTTGGTCGTTCAACGTGTCTCGGAAATAGAGGAGGTAGTATTTGTCGAAGAATCGTTTCTAGGCTAGTCTGTTTGTCCATTGTAGTCGCATCCCGACCTTTTTATCAATGAAGATACGATTCACGCTGCGCAGCGTTTGCTTGGCAGCTGTCGAAAATCTCCAACATAGAAGAATTTTACTTCCATTGTTACATCGTACTTTACAGTTTTCAGAATTCTTCGCCGCTACAACGTTTCCGCGCTTTCTTATAGCTCAAAGATACACGGATTCACGTAACGCGATAATCAGAGCGTAATGCCTCTGTGATATAAGCCTATATCGAGGTTTCAAAACGTCGCGATAAATACGCGGAAGAAAATAAAGTGAAAACTAGAAACAAAAATCGAGGAAAAATTCGACATAGAACGGAAGTACCTATACCGGTATAAAAGTAATACGACAATGAAACGAACTCAAGGACTTTTGAAGGCTGCTGCGCATTCGAGAACCCAGGTCAAAACTCTCTGCTACTTGCTGCACACCCGCATGAAAGTGGATACTTTATTCAGACGACGAGAGGAGAAAATAATCCCGTGAGAAGAAATGCGTTTCTCAAACATTAAAAAATTATTCTACTTCAATATCTCGACGATATTCATAATTATATACGATATAGACAAATAAATATGTAATTCCGGATACGAAAATATTTTACGGAATTAGGATTATTTATATAAAAGAAGAAATTTAATATTTATGTGACACTTAAGGATTTTTTCAAATTCTTTCCTGATATAAGTATTTATCCATCTAATAAATGTCCTCTAATTAATTAAAATCAAAGTTAATTGGATGGAAATTTTTATACTATTAATTAAATATATATACATTAAATCAATTTAAATATCTTCAAAATATTATAGTTATTAAAAACGATTACATTAAAATTCTGATTCAGCCATTATTACTTTTTTTTTCAGCAAGAAAAAGATATAATAATTAAAATATTTTTTCATTTCAACTGTTGAGAAACTTTCGACCCCAATTTGTCTAGTCGATTCAAAATCGGAGGACAAAGCCTACAGTATGAATATAAATATTTTGATAAGGATTCTGTACACACGTTATATTATTATCATTATTGCTATTATTGATAGACGATGGGAGTATTTTTGTTATCTCTGGGTCACTTCGTGGCTGCAGGTTCGATAGAATCGATGTTTACAGAGTTTATATTTGTTCAATTTTCAAACATGAGGAGGCAAAGATATATGTACATCTTAATATCCAAAGTGGTTTATAGTGTTTGTAAACTCTGCAGATGCACAGCTTTTCGTCTCAAATTGCGAAAACACTGTTTTATTTGGACACTTTGTGTTCTTCTAATCTTTAGATTGAATTCCTACATCAGCAACGTATCGAAAGTCCCTTTCGCGCCTTTTTCTCGCGCGACTATTCACAGAGCACATTGATACTCCAGTTCTAGTTGCATCTCGAGGGAATGAAGTAATAATGATTATTCTACGTTCAGTGTTATCAAAGGCGAATGAAAAACAAACAATATTTTTCTCGAACACAATTATAATCGACAAAAATAAACACGAGTGAATTTCGGTTCCCGTATTTATTTATAGTCCTTTCTAACCTTGATAGCAAACAAAAATAGATATATAGAATGCATTAGCGCCGAATCGCGGTACTGAGAATAACGGTACTATTAGAGCAATTATAATTAATTGAACTCCGCGTAGGCAGAATAATCATGGAGCTGTTATTATTACGCAATATTCGTGCGGTTTCCCTGTGACGCAATGCTCCAGTTTATTAAACTTTGTTTCACGTTTAGCATAAGCTTTTAGACCGTTGAACAATGGGCTCGTCTATTGTTGTCGCTCGACTCGAACAACCGACTTTGCATCTTCGTTGACGGTTCGATAATCGGTGCGGTTTAAATACGACAAATCAACTCACCGAAAAATCTGTCGGGTTCTAGACCCGAGTCTTGGTCCAGTCCGCAGATGACAAAATAATCCGCGAATCGGGACGGGTGCTGTTCCGGGCCTCGTATCACCTCGAGACTCCCGTTCATCTTATATTTATATATCGAAGCAACAGATCCCGTAGTATTTTATAATATCTTCAACGAATATATGTAACCCTCTCACTTATCACACGCGCGATACGCGAAAACGAGACATGGTTACAACTGTCATTTCTACCTGCGAAACGACAGCTGATGTTGACAGAAACGGGACGAACCTCTATCTGACGATAATAATTGATCTTTACTCAACCACCCGAAGTTGGCTACTGAACACTGGCTCAATTTAACCTCTTTCAACGTGGTCTCGATAGATCGAGACGACCGCCGCGCCATCTGCGCAGGTTCAACTGTTTCTCGCACTGTGCCACTGATATGCAAATATACAGGATGAGTTTTCTCCGGGACCGGATGAGGGAGGGGCTTAACACTGCTGATGCTCCGCCCCTTGCTTTAGCACATCAGAAGTAAATCATTCACATAACAGTGTGACTATTATAAAGCAAGGGCGATAATTAGGGATGTCGGAACTTTTCGATTAATCGAGTGTATCGATATTTTTCTCTGATTAATCGATTACTTTTTGTCGATATTTTTACTATTCGATTTATCGATATTTTTATTAAACATAGGAAAATGTTGATTTTTATGTTTGTTATTCAGGTTTTTTTGTGTCTCTCCAATCCAACTGTTCAACAACAGCCTAACATAACATCGCTTCAATAACGGTGTACGACAAATGAAGGTGGAAATATTGTAAATAATGTGTATATTTGAAAAAAAAATGGGTTGTAAAAATGAACGGGGTTTTTTTGTGCAATCATTCCTCATTTAAATATGTCCATGCATCGATTTATCGATGTGTCGATGTTTCTTACAAAGTTATCGATGTTTGTAATCGATTTTTATTTCAAATATCGATTATTTCAGTATCGATTTATTTCCTAACATCGCTCATCCCTAGTGATAAGCCCCTCCCTCATCCGGACTCGAAGAAAACTCACCCTGTATATACACTGTTGGCCCCGGTTGAATGAGCCCGTGGCCGCCATTTTTGCAGTCTAAATCGACATTGACGCGCGGGAAATTCAAATAGTGTTCAACTCAAAACGAATTCTAGTCCAGAACTAGACAATTAAGCAATTAAATGCAAAAAAAACTGTTATCCCGCATCTTTTGGGGCTAGCCGCTTTACATATAACACATTTCCTCATGTTTTAGTAAACAAACGACGTCAGGGTCTGATCGGACTACAAAGATGGCGGCTGTTTAAGGGGCCGCGCCGGGAAGCGCGATACTATCCATGCACCTGTGCTTATGGCCGACCGCTGACAGATGTAATGACAGTTTTGTGAAAAGGTTAGAATCGCAATCGAGGGATTACTTATTATTCCGTTATTCAGGAGCCTGAGGATTTACTGATGAGTAGAGATGGAGGAGGTTGACAATATCATCATTCATTCTCTGAGACAGATCGGATGGTGAGTTACAACGAATTTATCAAACTCTCGACACCGTAACCTCAGACGATCATCTTTTTATTAAACTAGTTAAATTCGCTAAAAGTGGGTGGGAACCGGCTTTGTTGTCATTGTTAATTAATCCATCGCCTCAACGACGGACATTCGTCCCCAATTGTTATAATCTTCATTCACTTATTTAGCCTCGAAAAATTCAATTGAATAAATAAATTGGTAAGTCATCGTAATGACAATGATTATGATTGATATCGCAGTGACATAGAAGAGGATGTAACGAATTTGGGCGGTTTTAACACCGAGCTAGTAGTCGAAGCGACGGTACGATGTCTGGATGTGATTCGCCCCGGGTTGGGAGTGCCTACGATAGTCCCGGCGAACATGGCGGCGAGATTTCGGCTTGGTGCGACGCTGGCTCAGGCGTGTTCGGTAATTATAGAGTAAATATACAGGATGGCTCATTTCATGTGTCCAGGATGGGAGGGGCTTAAGGAGGCATAACTTTGAACCAGTCAGATGTAGATCCGACTTCAAAAACGCACTTCGAAGCTGACAATCCGACCTTCGGAATGCGTTTTTGACGTCGAATCTATGTCTGACCATTTCAAAGTTATGCCCCTCCCGTTCTCGATAGATGAAATGCGCCACCCTGTACATGACGATTATTGAATTGTGGTAACGATGAATTATTCGTTTTCAGGAACTCGGATACAGAGGTGACATCGGGTACCAGACATTTTTGTACAGTTCCGAGGTAGACCTGAGGAGACTGTTCATGTTTTTGATCGAAAAACTGCCTAAAGAGAGTGACAAGACTATAAACGAACCCACAAGTCGAGTTGCGCTACTAGAGAGACAAATCGCTGGGGCGGTTTCAAGGGATCTTTCGGCACCCTGGCTTCCACACTACTGTCACAAACGGGGTGTCAGGAATAAAGGGGCTTCCGATAGACGGTATAGAAGCGTGGATTTGGATATACCGACGCAGGGGAAAGAAGAAGGTGAAGGAAACCGACCGAAGAATTTAATTCTGTCTCGTTTTAAGCTTATTTTAGATTCTTCCACTTTCAGATTATCAAGACTATTTTGTTAGATATCAGAAGCCGGTTACGGAACAAGTTCCAGAGGACGAATACCTCGTGCCTTCCCTCGTATCCCGCAATGCTAAATTGTCGCACACCTCAGCTACCGATATAATTCAGAGACTCGACTGGCTGAGTGCGAATAGGCTCAGTGAAACTCCGACGGAGAAGATTTACAGTGAGGAACAAGTGCAGAGCAGGTTCACGCTGAATCAGAGACTGCAATTTTCTAAGGTGTCTTGAAATTCTGCCGATTGGATCGAAAATTTGATTCATTTTTAATAAACGGATTTTATTCGTGTGCGCAGGAACCAACAAGCGAAGATAAAAGTCCTACTGTTGAATCGATCAGCGAGAAAACATCGTCGTCTTTGAGTAGAGAAGAAAGGCGTGAATTGAAGATAGACGAGGTGAAATCGGAGTGTGAAAATCTGAGGAGTAATGTTGACGAGTTACAGTCCAACGTCAAGCAATTAACTAACAAATTGTCGCAAGTTAATTTCACGATGAATAACGAAGAAAGAGAATTCAATCGGTCCGAAGAGAGGAGAAAAATCAAAGCTAGAACATACGATCTGCTCGAAGACGGCGACGGCAATGTCAAGAAGTTGGAAGCCGTTGTGGAAGCTAGCGCCAATAAATTGGCCAGTCTGGCAGCCCAGTGGGAACGACATCGTCGTCCTCTGATAGAGAGATACAGAGACGAGAGAGCAAAGTATTCCACAAAAGCTGTAAGTGTGTTTTGATGCATTTCCGATAATTCTTTGTACTAATTGACTGAATGAACAAATTAAACAGAGCGTGAGTCGCAAGAAGTCGGACGAACTGAAGCAACTGAGAGAAAAGGAGAAGGAATTATTGGAGGAGTCTCGCAGCAAGGATCAACAGTGCGCCCAGCTTCTAGCAGAGATACCAAAACTGCCGAAGGAAGTTAACAGATCGGCCTATACTCAGAGGATCCTAGAGATAATAAATAACGTCCGTAAGCAGAGGGGAGAGATCGACAAGGTTTTAGCTGATACTCGGGAAATTCAGAAAGAAATAAACATGCTCACTGGAAGATTAGAGCGCTCTTTTACCGTGGCTGACGAGCTCATATTCAAAGACGCTAAATCGAACGAGGCTTCGAGAAAGGCCTACAAGCTTTTAGCCACGTTGCATTCCGATTGTGCAGAGCTCGTTACTCTGGTGGAAGAAACCGGGGCTATAGTTAGAGAAATAAGGGATTTGGAGGAACAGGTGGGAAGCAATACCCGTTTGTCTGTAACGTTGGGTCCTTGAGTTTGTTTAATTTTTGTTATACTTGTTTTTCAGATCGATTCGGAGTCTGCGAAGAACGTTGGAGCCAATCTCGAGAGGATTACCGCAGATTTGAAACAGATGAAACAAGAAACAGCCACGCTTACGGCGCAGCTACAGAACAAAAATTCGTGATAGTCATTAGATTTCTTTGTTAAACGTAGTTCTAACGATCAAAGAATGCTTTTGTATGCCGTTGAAGAGTCAACGATACCTTTGATAAATAAATTGTTTGAGCATTGCTGTTTGATAGAATTAAAATCAAGGGCTACAATATGTGAATAATCGCGATCAAACGAGCCTAAAAGATGTTGAATATGTAAGTGGCATAGTTCAACCACTTAGTTTATTTTCTTAATTCTTTGCTAACGCAGAGAGAGAGAGAGAGAGAGAGCTTTGATTCGAGATATTTGTTATAGTCATATTAATATAGTAGATGAATAATTATTATAAATTGAAGCTCTTATAAAAACAGGTGTACAAAAGAATGAAATTAAATGGCTTGATAGATTTAAACTGTAAAACATACACACATAGGTAAATTTATCTAATCGCGGAATTCAACGACTAAACAGTAGGTAATATTGTAATAACAAGTATATGGCAGGTTTCCAATATAATAATGGTAGAAACCAAAATCTACGATCCGGGTTCAAAGCTGTTATATTCCAAGTCTGAGTCACGACAAAAAGCTGCCTATTAACGTAACGTATAATTGTTAACGAATGTAATCGACATACATATTATAAAAAAAAGGTAATATCAAAACCGTTTTATCTTCTTTTGTAAATTTATTTCTAAATGATGAATCTTATTACACAACTGAAAATGCTACAAGAATAATAGTACTCTTGTAAATGAAGACGAAATCAATGAAACTTTTATAAAAGCGCAAAGTTCCGTCTCTTTGGTCTATCATCGAGTGGTTCTAGTTTGGGGCGTAATTTCCGGAGGTATATAATTCTCGTCCAACGCTCTCGGCTTCTTCTTCTTTCCAAACCACCTCTTCCGGTGTCGAACTACTTTGCTATCTATCGTGAGATCGATCTGTTCCTCGTTCTCAAAGAACGTTAGCACTCGTTCTCTGTCCTCCAAGTCCTTCTTGATCTCAGCTACGTTGGCCAGTCTCTTCTGTCTATCCAATTCAGCCAACTGTTCTTCGAGAACGGCCTGCCTCCTGCCCTCCCAGTCGATGAATGCCTGGAAATTAATCAATCAATAAATGAATCAAGTCGATAAAATTAAAAAAGAAATGGCCAACGAACCTGACATTGCGCAGAAATGTCCTTCTCAGCCTCTTGGCTCACGATCTCTTTGACTTTGCTCTCTATCGCCTCGTCTAAATTATCCCTGACCAGGTCGCCGGCCTCCAGAGCCTTGATCTCGGCCAGGAGGGTCTTTACTTCGTCTGTGACTTCAGCTTCTGGTATCTTTGATAATTCAGTTTTGACAAGCTCCAATCCTTCCGCGTAGCAGACTTGTCTGATGTTTTTGCCGGTCCATTCTTTGATCAGGGAACTAGCCGCCTGGTATTTTCCATACAGCACGAGTCCGACAAGCTGGTAGGTCCTCCCCAGAGAGTCACCGAGATGTTTTCCAAAGAAGGCCAGAGTCTTGCCGACAAGATGCGCGGGCTTCTTGAGGTCAAAGTGGTCGTCAAAGAAAGGGTTTCTGATGAATTTCACCCTGACCTTGACCTCCTCTTTACTGTTGTCGACTACAGGCTCCGGCTCTTTCCAACTATCCGGGTTCTTGAGGTGCATATGACAAGAGTACAGCGCGAGGACATTCGAGATCGGGTTCTCAGAATCCTCCTGCAGCATCAAGAGAACCGCGACCTTTGCCGCTGACGTGAAGTCTTTGCTCTCCAACAGAGAGTCAATGAGGATATTCATGGCAAAGTGGTCGGGGAATATCCCGTAGTTTAGCCTGTCGTGTAGCATGGCGATAAGATCGTCTACTCGACCGGATTTAATGAAGCACCTGACAACCGCGTGGTGGGTAGATTCTAGAGTCTGCGAGGTCTCCGTGGACATTCTGAGCTTGTAAAGTAGGTCTGTGAGCTCGTCAATTTCCTGGTTACCCTCGGTGATCGCGTTGGCGTAAATGTCGATATCGACAGCGTGCGCTTTTCCATTTTGACTGTATTTTTGGTTCAGGGTGACGTAGAGATTTTCTAGATCGACTTTCTTGAGTAACGGGGACTCTAGCCTCTTGCTCCATTCTTCATCGCAGCGGTACGCGTTGGAAAGGAAGGTTCGGTTGAAGGTGGAAAGCTTCTTCAGTCTCAGACCCAGCTGCTCGCACGCTCGCAATGACTTCCACATCTTGAAGCCGACACTTTTATATTATAAGTTATAGTAATTCATTCATTCAGCGTATCAACAGATATAGAAAATTTTAGGTTAGGAAACCCACACTCGAGACTGTCGTCTGCTAATTGATTAGGAGCGAACTTCACTCGATACGTAAGGCCGAAAAAGACAGACCCGAAGTTAGCCGGCAAACAAAACACGAGCAGCGTCTGCTAAGAGCGCATTTAATTACCGTAAGACGATTTAATTTCACAATTAAGGCATTTCTGAGCAAGATAAATACTGTTGGCGTTGATATGTGATCTTTTTTGAATCGCTGAGGCCCGAGAATCAGTCGTTTTACACGATTTTGAATCATTTTTGTAGGTTATGTTATCAAACTCGGAGATTTTGAGGTTATGTTGACTCAAGGAATTAAAAAATGTGTATTTTACGATTTAAAACCGTTAATTTAATCAATTTTGAACTGCTAAAGCCCAAAAATGAATTGTTTCATCCGTTTTTGAATCTTTTTTCGTAGGTTATGTTCCCAAACTCGGAAATTTTGAGGTTATGTTGACTCGAGAAATTGAAAACCGTGTATTTTACGGTTCAAAACCGTTAATTCAATCATTTTTGAACTAGTAGAGCCCAAAAATGAATTGTTCTATCCGTTTTCGAACCATTTTTGTAGGTTATGTTATCAAATCCATATTTATTGAGGTTATGTCAACCCAAAAAATTCCAAACAGTCTATTTTAACGATTTAAAACCGTTAATTCGTCCCCAGGGCTCACGATGCAGGGTCTCAAAGTCTGTGCGCAGTGGCTGAGCACAGCGGGGAGATCGCTAGGCGGAAAGTCGTTGTTGGATGTTAGCAGAGTGTGCGGGGCGTCGCTTGGAAGCGATTTTCACACGTCGGTCGCACACTCGGCCAAACATCCGTTGAAACCGTTTCACTGGGAGATGCTAAACAAGAAGATATTCCCTGTTCAGACGCCGGACGAGCCTAGACGACCAGCGGTAACTACTAAAATTCATAACAATACAAAACAACCTGCTAATCGTCGACCCTCAATTTCCAGTACGTCTGCCACATGAAACCGAACATCAGATACAGTCCATCAAAAATGTGGTACATCGCGGTCCTGGTGAGAGGAATGTCCGCAGACGAAGCTATAAAACAGCTGAGTTTCGTCACTAAAAAAGGAGCGGCAGCGGCGAAGGAGGCGATTATCGAGGCTCAGGAGATGGCGGTGAAGAGACACAACGTCGAGTTCAAGAGCAATTTGTGGGTCGGTGAGTATTTAGAGCCTGAATTTGTTTGAATCATTGTTTAAATTTGATCTATTACAGCGGAAAGCTTCTGCAGTAAGGGTCTGGTGTACATAGGCCGCCGCAGACACGCGAGAGGCAGGGTAGGTGAAGTTAGGTACACCTTCTGCCACTACTTCGTCAGACTCGAGGAGGGAAAACCTCCTGCGCATTATTACCAACCTGCGCTCAAAGGAAAGGAAGAAATGCTCGAAGATTGGCTGAAGCAGATGCGGGATCGAAAGATTACCTCAACCTTGTAGAATTAAGGGATTCAGAATTGATATTCCGAATTTGTATAGATTTATTATTAATTATGATCAATAAATGAAAAATGTCTTATTATATTTTTCCTTATTTCATTATTATTGTTTTTTTTATGGTGGGTCAGGGGACGAGGCTGAGTAAATAAACGCAAGGTAGACTTTCACGTTGTTTTATTTAAATCAGCAGATCGCAGAGCATCGATGTTATTGAACTGGGTGAGGTTGCAGAGTCCATCTTACAACTTCAATTTTGTTCTCCTCCAGTGACGCCTCTTGGCGTTATATCTGAAAATAGAAGAAATATATCGTTAGATTAGAAGCCAAACGAGACTCTACCGAGTATCAACGAAATATTCTTTCGTAAAAATGAAGCAGCTGTCAAGAACGACGATTTTTTTTTTCAGATAATGTGTGTCTGTGTTTGGTGTAAACTTGTGCCTATGACATGACGCCATGGCAGTTTTAATATCGTGAGAAATCACGACTAGCTGGTGTCAAAGAGGTTTTTATTCTTTCAATAATAGTAAAATTTAGGAGTCGCAAAACATTACACAAGCCGATAAAATAAAAGCGACAAGCCAAAATTATTCGAGGTAGATACGCGTCTGATTATTTTGAGGTTATGTTAGGTTGCGTTGAGGTAGGGTTAGGGTAGGAATTGGATATAAAATTGTGTATCGCGTGTATGAAAATTGGGAATATGTTGGGTCTGTGGGAATTGAAAATGAATTGCATACCTGATAGTGTTTCCCGTGCGCATTCTGACCCATTGTGGGATCGGACGGTTCTGCTTTAGCTTTTTAGCTAATTTTCTTTTGATAATGAAGGTCTTGTGGGCCGACTGAAACACATAAATCACTCGATATAATATTTGTCGATCGAACTATACCGTATTATTTGTACAAACACGTGAGATGTCACTGATAAATTCGGATTAATAACCGAACGAATAACCTACCATGTTGACGCCGTGACACACAAAACGGAAGAGTAATTTCGGCGGCTCACCAGCGCCACCACGATTCAATTGTTTATTACTACTATAGTCAAGTTTATCAAACTAACTGCATAAGCGAATTATCGGGAGTCGAATACATTCGATACAATAATTTATAATCGTTCGTTTGTCTTATTTGTTTTTTGAATACTCAAAGATACTATTTTAAGCGATAATAATGAGATTTCGGAGAACTTATCATCATCCCGAACTGTGACGTCGGTAAAGATGCAAGCATCTTTATCATCGGCGATATTATTCGTAGCTTATCCTCAGATTCGAAGCTTAACGGTGACAAAAGCAAATTTAAAATTCGATTTTGATTCAATTTAGATCATTGGTCGATAAATTCATCGATCGAAAATGAAAATAACGAAGGAAGGAATGAATTAACAAGAACGTTTTATCATAGATGCAAAATCAATCTACATGGTGACTATATATAAATCGTTATTATTATTATGATTATTATTATTATTATTATTATTAATATTGCCCAAAGCCGGTAGTCTCGTAACCTCAATATCGTTATTTTTTTAATTAACAAACAGAGACCTGCTTTTTGCTGTATTTTAACGAGACTATAATTCATGAATGAATAATTAAAAAATTGTTTTATGAGTTTTTTTTGATTGTATCGCCTGTTCTCTAGTATTATTCTGAATAAAAAGGATTTTCTATCGTTTTTTAAATCGAGCGTGACGATGAGGGTCAATTTTACCTGCAGTATTCGGCAGGTGCTGAATAATATAGATATAGTATATTGAGATGACGCGCCCATGCGGATCAATACAAAAAAAATCAATACCTGAATATGTTTAGGTGCATGTATTCCGAGAAAAAGAGAATCGATTGGATTATGAAAGCTCGTATCCCACGGTGATAATTACAATCATTTTCTCCCACCATCGCCTTGAACTAAACTCAATTGACTTTCGATTTTTCTGCAAAGATTATCCTTTCGTCTAACTATATTCACCCAACAATTAACTTCAGATCCTACTTATTTTTATTTCAACTATATTTGGTAAAGTAACTCGAAATAATTGAAGCTTATTTTTTCCTTTCATTCCGATGTGACAATTGTGGGAGATACAAGACTATTGAACTATTCATTGCTTTGTTATTTAATTTCTCATCCGTCGTATGATCCATAATTTTTATTCGATGAAAAAAAGAAAAAGAAAAAATAAATGATATCATTATTTCTTCGTACACCATTGACGAAAAAAAAGATATGGACCAACCGCCATCGGGTACAATAATTATAGAATAATAATTATAAAAGCAAAAACGGTGGGATGACTTTCAATTCAAGCGGGATCGATCGCGCCGTGATGTAGCTCGGTGCATGGCTACAAGCGCGTCGATTTTACCTGCAGTAACGTAGTCACATACGTACACGGTACTTGAATAATAGAAGCTTCAAAAACCATTATTTTCAGCGTGCAGGTGCTGCAGCCCGAAGCTGCCTCGATGCAGAATAGGTCAACGCACAACGTCGCGTCGATGCTCATTAATTGGAACAAATATTTACCTCTCCTTGAATTTATTTTCATAAAAAAGTATCGATGCCAGCTACGAAAGCAGCTCGGAATAAACTGAATATTCGTTCTCTATTCAAATCGAAGAAAAATCGAGGGTCACGTGATCCGATCTCTGCCCAAAGACGCCTGAATTTCGTGGACACACATCGCACCCGTTCACCGCGATTGCGGTACGACGCGGCGCCGGTCGTCTAGTGATTCACGTCAGTTATAAGTCAGACCCTGAATCAGCGCGTTGCCCGTTATTGTACCACACAACGGTCCGTTGTTATCGTTGTCCTCGGGGAACGGTAAACGCTTCAAACTGTCAATCAGGGCGGGTTCGGGTCTCGAAGAAGAGTGAGGGTGTCCCAATTAGCGATTTTCATAAACTTTGCGATACACAAGGCTTTTCTTTTCTATAGATCTTTAAATTCAAATTCCAATAATTCTTTGTCCAAAGTTTTCGAGCCTCTCTGTGCATCGATTCCTCCGTGACGAAGCCGACGTGAACAGTTATTAATAAGGGACTAAAACGAAAGGAATAAGGCGGTGGGTCACATACTCGTACACCCAGACCCGGTGTCCTAGTGCCGCGCCTGCGGTCGCGTTGCGTTTCGAGTTTGTTGTGTCGGTTGCGTCTCGTGCGGCGCAGTACAGGGTGCGCATTCGGGGGTATCGCGCGTGCCTTGGTCTTCAGATAGTGACCAGGACTCTTCGCCTGGGTCAGATATTCGCGTGTGATGCTGACCCGTCTCGTTTTTTATATTCCCTCAATTACCAGGCCGTGATAATATTCCATTCTGAACAAAATACAGTCGCGATTAATGTTCGAGTGGTCAGATACAGAGGAGCAGACGATCAGCCCCGCAAAGTTCAAAATCCCAACTTTTTCGTCACACTGGAGAGCCTCGTGTGAATAAATTATTGTGAATAACGACAGTGTCAAGCTTTTCGCTGCTGTGAAACTGTGAGTGTTTCTTTATTGTTTTGTTTTTGTTAAACCCAATCGAAGTCCTCGGACGAGAGGAAGCTCGCGAGACCACGTTGCAACAGGTACGCACAACTTTTGGCTATACATTTTTCAACCTCCCCCCCCCCCCGACTTTCGCGTGGCTTTCGCAGCTCCTGATTTACGACTTGAACCCTTTTCGGTTTATTTTATTCATTCGACGATATACGTTGACGTTTATTTTATTGATCACAGGTATTGTTTATTCCGAGTGGATTGATTGAGTATAAGTTCTGCCGGTAAACACTATTGTTTCAATCACGTGCAGAGGACGGATATCATATGAATAATTGAGTGGAGAGGCCAATTTCAATTCGTACCTCGTTCTTAAATCTACACGTTCGTGACGAGCGATGAATTTTTTAAATCCGCATCGATACCCGTGAAAAAAAAAATGCATAGATCGAATCATTACGTCTGGTTCGTCGTTCGTTGAATCGGAATGCGCACATGCATAATGGAATTTTAAATATTCATTGTAGGGCGGGTAAATATAGACCCTTCAATTCTTCACATGTACCATTATGTTAAAATTAGATGTAACCTTTGCACACCTATATCCACATTATCGGAATCGTAAGATCAATCCGAATGTACGATGGCTGTAATTGGATCTGCCTAAAAATAATTCGAGGCGCGGTCTTTGAAGACGGGGGAATAAAAGATTCGATTTCTCGTACAACGAGGCACAAGCATCGACGCTCCGGCAAGGTGTTTCATTTTCACCCGCAAAGTAGTCAGGGGCATAGAATGTCCTACTTTAGCAACCCCTGACGTCACGCGGCTCGGTAATGACGGGTAACTGTCACGTGCTCGCCTGCCATAACTTTTCGTTCTTGATTCTAACATCGGGCCAGCTTGTTTCCGGGTTATCTGGTCATTGCATGCGAATGACCTAAGTCATTCTGGCCATGTTACATCGGCTACGAGGAATTAATTTCGTCGATACTACTCGAGGAACCGTTCCATCCTCTTCTTTTTCGCGATATTAGAGACACGCGAAAATCTTATCACTCGGCGAGGGTTGATCGAGGGTGCGGTGTGGATCATCGGATTATCGAGGATCAGCGGTACCAACCCGGCACCTGTGGCCAATATGCGATGGGACCGTAACGAGCGAATATTCGCCGAGGTATCAGCCCACAGATTAAAAATTTGGGCGATATTATTGACCCTGTATATTGGGTGATAGAACGCTGAATATTTTACAATCTATTTTCCACGAATAACGATGAACGTATTTCCGGTAGTCATGGTCAGCCGTTATCTGCCATTATCTTCGATACCGGAGGGAAATAACGTTTAATGACGTACGGGATTTTGCGATTTTCCCTTATCTAATGGGTCGAAACCGTACGTAGATAGCGAAAAACGAAAACGAGAGTCTGAAAACTGTATGAGCGACGTCTGCTCGGTAATTCCCCAAGCGAGGGTGCGAAAATATTCAAAGTTGTTTGCTTCCGAAGACTGACTCAATTGGCTTGAAAAAAAAAAAAAATTATTGAACAGTGAGCAGTCCGCGAAAGCTTGTGAAGTAGCTGAATTTTCGTTGCAGAATTTCTGCTCGGTAGCCCGTGGCGTAGCCAGATACTGCTGTTATGTTGGAGAATTGATACTTCTGATAGTCGTATTGCGCTTGTAACCCACCGCTACAGCGAAGCTTTGGTTATTTTGCCGCCTCGATGGGCCATTCTATTTCCCTCCTTTCCGTTACGAGCCACGAGAGCTTGCAGATACGGAAAATATTCACTTGAATAATAAAAGGGTGAAACGATCAGTCGGAGTTAATAGAATGTTCCATTTTCACGGTGCAGAGGTGTTTTTAGAATTTAAAAAACAGCATTTCATCAGCCTACAGTCTTCGTACGTTTGGTTGCAATTTGATTCTCTGAATACTTTATAGGTCGCTGAAAAACAAGAGCCAGTCTAGATTTGACATTTAAAATTGAAGGCTGAGTAGAACTCGTGATTCTTTTTTTAGATGAAATTTACAAAGTTGTACAGGGGTCGTTTTTTCTTCATTGACGATTCAGACACTGAACTATAGATCACTGAGTTTGATCGTTGATGAATTATCTACACATCGTCTATTTTTAGACTTTTATTCTCAGCGAACGGTACTATATTCGGATCAGGTTTCTGTATCAAAAGCACTAATCCCTGTCTTAACTTTATCAGCTTTTCCGAAAACTTGGTAAACCTTTTTTCCACCCCTATATTGCTACCGTTGAACTGAGTTATGTCTTCTTCTACGCTTATTTCACCCCCCCCGAAAACACTCGCTTAGATTTCATCTTTTTATGTTACTGACAAAAATAGTCTTTGTTTCCTCACCATTCGTGATAATCCATCAGCCTGGATTCCCGAAAATCGTGATACGGAGCTTTGTGATTTTTTCATACGTACTTGAAGCCTTTGAATTTGATGTGATTACTAGAATAGCAAATATTGGCTCAGTGAAATTGAAGTGAAGTCGTGACGGGATAGAACGATACATTCTTTCTTGTATCTGTAAATTTGAAGCCTTGATCAGTGTTTGCAGTAATTCTAGACTTTTGTAGTAGGATTAAATACCAAACTATGGAGCTTTATCTCTTAATATGTGCCCAACAAAGTCAAATGCAGGAAGATTCAGAGACGAAACGAACCGGATGGGATGTTGGTGAATGGGACGAAGTTCGTACAGTCTGCAGGATCTGTTTTGCGATAACATGCCCCGTTATCTATACACCGCGACTAATCAAGAACACGAAACTCTACATAATGCTTCCTGCAACTTGCCAATTTACTGGTTTCGTACTAATCATATTTCGACACTCAACTTGAACACTGAGTAGTGAACGTCAGCCCACCTGCTGTGGACCAATGTTCAATAATTCCCTCGAGCCGTGTATACGGTGACCAGGCCGCGTACACACTCGATCGATATTGAATTATTAATCAAAGGCAAGATACCCAATTGAGAATTTCACCGCTCTCACATCAATTCCTCATGTCTGTTTGTTACACGTGGGAAACTAACAAGCTCAGGTAGCACACTTTTGTTCCTTTATGGGCTTAAGGGGACTAGGAAGGGCCTAGATTTAACTGAAAAATTCGCAAAATTGAGCTTAGGGCGCCAGTTCTACATGAATCACAGTATTTAAGGATGTATTGGCCGTACAATCTCAACCAAAAGTGATTCTCGTCGACGATATTAGGTACTTCGGGATAAGATAAAAATCGGAAAAAAATAAACCACAATCAAGACGATCAAAGTATCAACTTTGAATCATAATAATGCCCGACAGTTATCAATAAATTGTTTAAACAAATTATTGTTGAACGAATTTTCTGGTAACGTTATTTTTTTTCATCTGAAATGGATGCCCTAATTTTTCTGAATACAAATGAATTTTTTAAGAATTTTGTCGCTATTTTTAAATTTCCGCCGTTTTCAAAAATTTCCAAATTTTGAAAAATGGAAAAAAATATGAATTTCGGATATGTTTTTTTTTTTAAAACGATGTCGATTACAATTCCGAAGTTTCCGGAGCGTGGAACAAATAGTTTCGTAAATACAGCCTTTACAAATTTTCGAAAACGGAAATTTCAAAATAGTGACAAAATTCTTGAAAAATGCAAGTATGCACGGAAAACTTAGGACATTTATTTGAGATGAAAAATTATTGATAACTTTCGGGCATTATTATTATTCAAAATGAATACTCTGATCATCTTTATCATGTTTGATTTTTTTTCCGATTTTTACCTTATCATCAAGTACTCAATTTGCCGACGAGAATCATTTTTGGTTGAGATTGTACGGCCAATAAATACATCCTTATCTCGAAACTACTTTTTCTGTTAGTCTTGCCACCATAACTCGAGAACGCCTCAAGATATCGACTTAACTTTTTTTCTCAATGAAGATATCAATTAGTTCCACAGATTGAATCGACGTTTGTCAAAAAAAATAATTTTTTGGTACCGACATAACCATTATTGAGGCAAATTTTTCGTGTTTTTTTTTTTTTTTTTTTTTTTTAATATTAGCCGCCATTTTCCTAATTTTCATGTTTTTCTCAAATTTCGTTCGAAAACTAAAAAAATTCGCATCCGGGTACTTGGAATCGTGGCAATAAGGGAGCAATCCGCGGGACTCGCGAGGCTCTTCAACACTCTAATTTCCCTTAATTATAATTTTTTTTTCATCGAATACCACTGATTTTCATTGACAAAAATGCGACAAACAATTTGAAACTGAGAAAAATTGCGTATACTTCTTGAATTTTTCATAAACGGCATTTGAATTTTTTACCCCACTGTTTTATGTCAAGCCAATAGCTGATTTCACGCTGTAAAAAAGCTCACAAATGTCCTCGGAAGAGTCAAACGATAGAAAATACCGAAAAGTTGACTATTATATTTGTAGAGGATTGAAGATTTTTATTTGCCGTTGGGTAAAGCAGCGTATAAATCCACTGGAACGAAATCCATTGAAAAGAAGTTTTGAAAAAATGACTAGGGTTCAATTGGGTTCGATAATTGATTTTCTGAATTTACAGGGTGTGTAATTTCGCATCGATTTATACTATGCGTTTCGAGGCGTCAATTTGAGCATGTTGGAGTAGCAAGTTTTGGTTGATAATAATTTTTTGGACTAATCAGTAGAATTGTCTGTGGGAAACTAAACACGAGGCGAAACGACGAAAAGGAAACGAGTATAAAGAGACACTCGTGACTCCGACGGCACTCCTCTCTCTCTCCACACGTTCCAACCCATTTTCCCTCGTTTTCACAACCCTGGGCTTATTTCTACCGAGTACCAAACACTCGACCAGTGTCCTTTGTCTTTCGAAGCAATACTATACTATTTACTACGTGAATTAGTTACCCTCGGCACAGTGCGGCGTGTTGTAGTAGGGGTTCTGTGTACTTCTTGATTCTTGCGACCTGTCGACCCAGCGCAGTACCTACATGCTTCAAACAAGGCCGCAGTTGGCTTCTGAAAACCAACTACATACAACGATTTGTTTGTCGTTAAATTTCTCATCGTTACGGAATTAACTGAATTCAGTCACGAACAAAAGATTTATCGTTGAATCATGCCCCTCGGAATATAGAAATTAGTTTGTTTGCTTGTAATTGCAGAGATACGATCTTTCGGGTTTTAGGCTTCACGCAAAAAAAAAAAAAAAATTACCGCGGCTATATTAATCTTGCGGTAAAAGTTCACCAGTAAATTCTTATCGCAAAGGTCTCACGCTTATGGTTAGCGTAATTATAAACCTTTCACATACTACGAGCCTCGTCTATGTTCGGTACGCCGCAATAAAGGCCACGACGTTCAGGTAAATCAATAAACATGTGGCATCGTGACCCAACTCCATTCCGCCAAACTTACGGACATCTTAAATTCACGCTTTCATTACAATTAAACCACCTAATCAATTGTGGTTCAAGATACGATAAATCAATCGGTTTGATGCTTCTAGAGCTTACTTTCGACGTATGTGCGGCGACAATGTGGTCAAGTACAATATTGATTGGTATTACTGTCAATCTTCTCTTGGATATCGTCAAGGCCTGAACATTATAGCCATGTGGTTTCTACGTGCATGTTGGAGGACCGAGGGTTCCGTCCATGCCGCACGCATGCAGTATTCTATTTTTAAAACACTATATGAACTATATCGCATCGATTACTTAGCCGCCGCGTTGACACGGTGTGACAGTCGATTCATTTTATTATGAATTTCTTTTTTTTATCCGTACAACATCGTAACGGATATTTGAATAAATATTTATTAGGATCACCGCACGTGGATCAATTCGCGATATCGCGAGACGGAAAAAAGTTTCCTCTTTATTTTATTCGGTGGTCCTATGTTAACTTGGGCCATTATATGAGTGAAAACAGACTCTTAGTCGTCGGACACGGTCGTTTGCATGTGGCTGTACATAAGAAGGAATTTTCTGCACTGAATATGACACTTTTTTAACTTCCCGTTTCTCTGTTTTCAGAGAAAAAAGGAAGTTATTGTGATCACCCCGAAAATGAAAAGTCGAGTTTTTACTAAATCTCCACATTTCGAGGTCCAAAGAATCACCTCCGACTATTTTCAGTTTGACGTCTGGGTGTGTGTGTGTATGTGTGTGTGTATGTGTGTGTGTATGTGTGTGTGTATGTGTGTGTGTATGTGTGTGTGTGTGTGTGTGTATGTGTGTGTGTGTGTATGTGACCACATTTTTGTCCGCGCGATATCTCGAGAACGAGTTTGCGGATTTTGATCAGATAGGGCTCAATCGACGGGGCTTTTCTCAACTTAGAACTGATTAGATTTTGGCTTTGATCGGATTAGTACTTTTTGAACTATTCAAATAACAAAATTCGAAAAAACACAACGAAAATGACGATATCTTGAGAACGAATCAACGGATTTCAATGAAATTTGGTACCATATGGTTTTTTCGATCGCTGATCACGAATCTGAAGTCAGTTTTGCAAAATTTTCATTTGGCGTATTCGATATGCTGCAAAAAAACTAAAAACATTTGGATTTGGATGAAACTTGGTACTCGTAGGTTTTTTGGGTCACTGATCACGAATCTGAAGTCAAATTTGCGAAATTCAAAATGGCGAATCCAATTTGCTGGGAAAAACACTAAAAACATTCGAAATCTTCCAGAAATTGGTACTTGAAGGTTTTTTGAACCGCCGATCAAGAATCTGGGGTCAATTCTTCATTTATTTATTTTTTATTTTTCAATGTCTTATGTATCGAAAATTTGTATAGGTATATTTCGTTTATGGCCTGCTTGTTTGGGTCAATCAATGATTTTTCCTATTTTGGGAATCATTGCGATTATTTTTTCCGACACATAAGATTTACTATTTTGGTTTTCGGAAATTTAACCTCGGGTCTGTAAGCAACGACCCAAACAACGCTGAACCATTACTTCATTGTCATGAGAATCGGAACTGTAGGGATGACCTTCGGTTCGTTGAGACTCCGACTGTGTTGTTGGGTTTGCCATGTTATATTCTGGAAATCTGACTCCGAATCCGAGATCAGTGTGTCCTCGAAAGCTACGGGGTACGAATTTTGGTGCCATTTGGTTTCCGACTTTTTTTTAACTTCCCGTTTCTCTGTTTTCAGAGAAAAAAGGAAGTTATTGTGATCACCCCGAAAATGAAAAGTCGAGTTTTTACTAAATCTCCACATTTCGAGGTCCAAAGAATCACCTCCGACTATTTTCAGTTTGACGTCTGGGTGTGTGTGTGTGTGTATGTGTGTGTGTGTGTGTATGTGACCACATTTTTGTCCGCGCGATATCTCGAGAACGAGTTCGCGGATTTTGATCAGATAGGGCTCAATCGACGGGGCTTTTCTCAACTTAGAACTGATTAGATTTTGGCTTTGATTGGATTAGTACTTTTTGAAGTATTCAAATAACAAAATTCTAAAAAACGCAACAAAAATGACGATATCTTGAGAACGAATCAACGGATTTCAGTGAAATTTGGTACCATATGGTTTTTTTGATCGCTGATCACGAATCTGAAGTCAGTTTTGCAAAATTTTCATTTGGCGTATTCGATGTGCTGCAAAAAAACTAAAAACATTTGGATTTGGATGAAACTTGCTACCCGTAGGTTTTTTGGGTCACTGATCACGAATCTGAAGTCAGATTAGCGAAATTCAAAATGGCGAGTCCGATTTGCTGGGAAAAATACTAAAAACATTCGAAATCTTACGGAAATTTGTACTCGAAGGTTTTTTGAACCGCTGATCAAGAATCTGAGGTCAGATTTACAAATTTGAAAATAGCTGAGAATAAAATAAATAACGGGAAGTTCGAAGGCTGGCTCATAGTCAGCCCAAACCCGCTTGTTTTTGTTATTGTATTAATGATTGACGACGTGGCGTAAAAATGGCGAAGACCACAAGGTCGTATTATCATATATCGACGATCTTGATGCGATGGTAAATTTGTTCAAGGATGTAGAAGAGAACGTACACTGCGGAATGAATTAACAATTGAAAAATAACTATATTGACGAAGGTCTTCGATCGAACATATGTCCGTCTCGATTTTTGAATTTTTGAAAATTCACAAATATTTACTACGAAGGGAGGCGATTTATATACACCGAAAGAAAAATATATATTTTTTCGACACTGACAAATCAGATAATGTCAGATTCGGTGAACGTTTCCTCCCCCATTCACTTCCGTTGAATGATAAAATATCGAATCAACTGAGATTGATGATATGAACCATAGCATTTTTTAAATGCCTAAAGTTCTCCAACTGTTTGTATACTCAATTGACCGAGAAATTTTCAAAGTCCGTAATTATTCAATTTGCATAATCATTTCTATCCCCACACGAATACCTCGTACATGTTAGATTAAAGTTAACTCGAAGCATTAGGGGTTGTGCCTACAAAGGCCTAAAAAATATCTCTCGAACTTCAGAAGTCTGGGTATAGACAAGAAAATAATTAATACCTGGGAGTTAAGCCCGCTGGGAGTATTTGAGCTGCCCCAGTCTGGGGTGCGGCAAAAAGCACGTATGTTTGTATACGCACATGAACAATTACCAGGGGTCAATTGGTGTCTGGGAACCCTGGAATGGGATGTAAGATATCCAAATGACGTTCGCAATTTTCGTGCAGCCATTGATACGTGATTTTCCGATATCTCGAATAACCGCATTTCGTAACTCTCTGCGATTTCTTCCAGACATAAAAGAGGCTTCTGATTTTATCATTTTTAGTGTAAGTCATTTGCGCCGGTATCCGGGTCAATAAAACATCAAACCCTCGTCTCCCGCGTAATTCTGAAAAAATATTATCGACCCCAACCGAAACGAGCCTTGTGAATATTGAAGGAATAAAAGTGGGCTGCTCTATATCGAACCAATTCATCAGTGTCATTATGTGCAAACATTTCGCTATAAAGTAAAAAGAAAAAAGAAAAAAAATTAGCGTATCGCTGAAGCCAAGGTACACCAATCTTTTCTTCTTCAACCCTGCCTTTTCTCGTTACCACGATAAGGGGAAATGGCAAACAAATTTTCTTAAAAGAAGAAAGGGAAAAAAACCACTTCGTCATGGCGCGTTAAATTCAACGAGAATAGTAAACGCCTCGGGTTGAACTCCACCCTTGAGGTAACGGTTCGGTATTACCGCCGCTACGGGGTAGGTTTATCGTTCAGTTAATCTAATATTAGGATTGCAGCACATAGCTACCATGGGGAACGGCGGCTAGAGGCTGTAGGGTTGGTTCGGGAAACAATTGTTGGCAAATAAACGTCGGCCAGTTCGATTTTTCTTCCCTATACCACAGAGCCGATCCGGTTTCCTGAATAACGTCGAAAAACGTTTCGATTAATGCTTCAGCCAATTCTGACGTAACGAGTACTAAAATTGGCCAAATCCACTTCGCAAACTACTAATTCTCACGCCGAAAGTGGATTACTCGTTCAACTTACATAAAAACCGTTGCCTACTTCTCTCGTTCCATTGTGAACCGTTTTTAGCCCCCCTTGACTTCAGGTATAAGAAAACTTTCGATCATAGTTTGAATTCGAGAAATAATGTGAACGGTGAGACCGACTGGTCAATTAGTTTTAAAACTATTCACGATAAGGCAGCGTGCGGACGGTGTGACAAAGTGGTGCTTCGACGTTACTGTAGATTGCAGATGACCGGTAGGAGATTTTGGTGGAAGGAAAGGAGAATTAATTATGACTAATCGATCACGAAGTAACGTTCCCATGACTATCGAAGGATGTGTTTGAATCCGACCTAGTCTACCTACGTCATTTTTATTTGACACGATGATTATAGAGCGTCGTGTGCGACTTGCAATTCATCGTCAGATAAACTAGATCCTATCGTGTATAGAAAATCGATTGATGACTGAGTAAATATTCTGTCCCTCTCTCGCTATTTCTCCACTCCTATATCCACTCGCATTCATATGTATCCATTAGATGTCAAATAACGTAAGTACTCCCGAAGGGTTGTCACCCTCGCCATCGTCTCCACGCCTATGTCTGCTCACTCAAGTTACACGAAGTTTGCGTATAGACGTCCTAAGTGTGTTTCTAGTATGAACCCATTTTTTGAAACACTTTTTATTCATAGATCTTGATGATACAAGTAACAGAAATTAATCTATTATTTTTTTCCCGTACGAGACTGGCACCCGTACATTTTTTTAAACCTGATTTTCTGACGCGAGGTTACCAGTGTACAAGTTTATCTCCACGTTTTCATTTATCGATTTTTTTTATTTACGGTGTACGCACGCGATTCAGCGATGAGTTATTATCAGAAAATCACATGGGATTATCAGACATGACGTTATACCGTAATGAATGTTAAAAAAAAAACTTCAATCTCTTACCGATTATCTTTCTCAGAGTCGTAGAAAATTTCTTCATATTGTAGCATAATTTGAATAACCCGCCTCACAAAAGCAGGAAATAAGAAAGAGATGAGTATTTTTTGTCCCGCTTTTGTCAGACTGACTTCTTTTCAAGTCACGTTGTTAAGTTCAACCTCTGGTAATAAACGAGGCTTAAAGCAACGACGACAAAAAGTCCCTAATTTTCTCAAATGGGTATCCGGGTGATTATGAGTGTAACTTCCGGTGTATCGGCTGGTTACGTTATTTTTATTTTGCGTAATCTCGGTCTAAATGGCCGTGTCGTGCCTCTAGAGGTCGATGGATCGATCTGCAGCCTTTGGTGGTTGTGCGAAACGTGAACGCAAAAATATTTGAAACCTTGAAGCGAACGAGGGTCCCTTTGACGTACTAGTCGTTGAAGTACAAAAGCAAAGAGCTTTGCGCATATTTATTTCATACTCTCCACTTCGAGTAACACTTCAGATATCAAATACAATACAATCGATACATTTCTGATGATGAAAATCGTCACGAATTCAATAATGAAAATTTCCCTTTTCTTTTTTTTTCCTCTCCACGTTTTTACCGTTTTTTGTTTTGTTTTATAAATAAAACGTGGAATTAAAGTCGGTTTGAATATTTCACGCGTAAATTTTGCCTCTAATTCATCATCCGAAAACTTTTCATTTTGTCTGGACTTATATCTTGATCTCTATTTTCGCTGAAATTAACTAATTAGACGGTCTAATAATTTGAACGAAATTAATTAAACTCTAGGCTGGAAATCTCTTCACTTTTCAAGATGTATATTCCACCATATTCAGATCATATTTCCTTGGACAAAGCAATGAAATTATTAGTTATCAAACTGGTGGTTCAGCAACGATTTATTTAATTAATGATACCCTGCTATGGAACAGGACGAATAAAATATATCACGATGCAACGTCCAAGTTGATTGATTATTTTCCGTCAAGGTTTTCTTATTGATAGTTATGAGCGTAGCAATCGTGAACGTTGATGTTAAAATTGTGCAACCAATTCCAATGAAACTTTGCCAAAATCAAGACGGTCTAAATTTGCGTTGGGATCTCGCTATGCCAGATTATTCGTTATATCAAGAGACTCGGTAGAGTCTCGAGCCAAGTACATTAAAAAAAATTTTTTTAATACGTTGCGTGAGACTCGAACCGAGTCTCTTTACCCGAACGGGAGCTGTTCGCGGTAGTGGGGGAAATCACAATCTCTTATTTCTTTCATCTCGCGATATCCATGGGCTCTGAAATATAATTGTTATAATGTCGACACGAAAAGCTTTCATTTGAGACCTATTTCGATTGAATCGGTGCACGTGAAGAAGAGTTATGATTATTTCAAAGATCTGACAGGTCCGTTTCACTCGAAGAATTTCGTCTTCATCGTTTTCATCTCCTCCACGGGACAAAATTCACTATCTATGAATATAAAAATGAGAGAAGAGCGGCCTCTCTGGTCTAGAATTCAGGATTTTCGCAAAGAACGATAGTGACCACTAGGTAAGCGCTAGTGTCGAATCTAGGGAATATTTGAATTTCGAGTTTCAATAGCACAAAATCTAATGTATATTCTGAGTT
This sequence comes from Euura lappo, assembly GCA_018257835.1. Classification (NCBI taxonomy): domain Eukaryota; kingdom Metazoa; phylum Arthropoda; class Insecta; order Hymenoptera; family Tenthredinidae; genus Euura; species Euura lappo. The sequence continues at coordinate 763,925 of JAEUYN010000978.1, read as the reverse complement.
TTTAACGAGTACCATCGAAATAATTGCATCGAACTCTACGATTCCCGACAACATCAACAATAAACACGACTATAAGTGTTTTGTTTGTCCCTACCGGCGACACTAGCGCTTACCTAGCGGCAAGCCTGGAACTGCGATTGAGAAAATGATCAATTACGCGGAGAGCAGACAACTATCCAGCGTTCCACGTCGTTGATTCACAGGTGGCGTTGTTGTCAAAAGTCAATTCGCACACATACGTATAGCATGAAGTATAGGCTGTTGTTTCGGCTGCTAAATTCAGAGAAGAGTAGCGACCGCTAGACAGCCGGGACAAAAGCCACCCGAGTAACTGGCTTTAGCCTAGGGATGTGCGATTCTGTCTGAAATAATCGATTTTCGAGATCGATTCAGATCGACCTCGAAAAGATCGATCTGTAGATAAAATCGGACTAAAAAGATCGATCTTTAAGAAAATCGATTAAAAATCGTTTCGCATTGCGAAAGATTTAATGAAATTCTGATTCAGAATATACCATGATAACGAAAGGCCAATCATCATGTATACTGTACGATCAGAGATATTTCGCGTGACTTACTGCACGTCTATGGATAAAGGGAAATTAATCTATAAAAATTAGCAAAATATATTCTTTTTAATGCACTCGGTAATCATTCCAGTACGTATATAATTAGTTTTATATTTAAGTAGCTTACACAAGAGACTGAGTGCGTTCGTAAAGTCTACTCAGTCCGCGGACCGTACCTTGATAACCAATTGTGACATTGAGTTCAAAAGAATTAACCAATTGCCAATGCGAACCGCGGACTGAGTAGACTTTACGAACGCACCCAGAGAAGACCGCGATTCTCCGATTCTGGGTGCGCGAAAGATCGATTCTCCGGAAATCGATGTATGAAAATATCGATCTAAAAGATCGATTTTCCAAGCTACGAAGATCGATCTTTGGACGAATCGATATAAATCGCACATCCCTACTTTAGCCGCCAGACAGCGCTTGTGACGGCACTGTTAGAATCACGGGTTGGATCAAATCGAGAATGTAAACAAGCCGCCATCTTTAAACGTAACAGATCGAGAATCGATTGCCCGAAACTGCTAGCTATAGCGTGTTGGCTTCGGCTGCTTGGGTTTGACAGTTTTTTTGCTAAACGGAGACATTTCATTCCGCTCGTTATCGCTACGTGATATTGAGGTACATGACGTGATATGAGAATCATTACCGAAAAAATGAAACAAGTCGGGCTTTGAAGTTTATACATACAGTCGGCTCTACCACACATGGAAATTGCAAGCCAGTTTCACGGAAGAATCGAATTATGGGTTATCAGAGTCAATCAGTTCGATTAATCACAAAGCCTTGGGTATATTAGTTGTTCATATAATTATTAACATTTCCGGATGAAACTTGTAACGTGTGAGAAGAAATTGGTCTAGACCAGCTTATAATAGTTTGTTTTCCATTCGTAGCTAACCATCTGATAGTATTTCTGGCTCGGTGAGAAATTTCTTACAGTGTAGACTGTAGATTTCAGAGTAGATTTCAGACTGTAGATTTCACTATCCCACAGGGAGAAGGGCATCGGATTTGGGCTACGGCACATTTCACTATCCCACTGGGAGAAGGGCATCGGATTTGGGCTACGGCACATTTCACTATCCCACTGGGAGAAGGGCATCGGATTTGGGCTACGGCACATTTCACTGTGCCGCTGGGAGAAGGGCATCGGATTTGGGCTACGGCACATTTCACTATCCCACTGGGAGAAGGGCATCGGATTTGGGCTACGGCACATTTTACTATCCCACTGGGAGAAGGGCATCGGATTTGGGCTACGGCACATTTCACTGTGCCGCTGGGAGAAGGGCATCGGATTTGGGCTACGGCACATTTCACCATACCGCTGGGACAAGAGCAGCGGATTTGGGCTCCATCGGAATTCACCATGCCGTTGGGAGAAGAGCAGCGGATTTGGGCTCCATCGGAATTCACCATACCGCTGGGACAAGAGCAGCGGATTTGGGCTCCATCGGAATTCACCATGCCGTTGGGACAAGAGCAGCGGATTTGGGCTCCATCGGAATTCACCATGCCGTTGGGACAAGAGCAGCGGATTTGGGCTCCATCGGAATTCACCATGCCGTTGGGAGAAGAGCAGCGGATTTGGGCTCCATCGGAATTCACCATACCGCTGGGACAAGAGCAGCGGATTTGGGCTCCATCGGAATTCACCATCCCGCTGGGACAAGAGCAGCGGATTTGGGCTCCATCGGAATTCACCATACCGCTGGGACAAGAGCAGCGGATTTGGGCTCCATCGGAATTCACCATACCGCTGGGACAAGAGCAGCGGATTTGGGCTCCATCGGAATTCACCATGCCGTTGGGAGAAGAGCAGCGGATTTGGGCTCCATCGGAATTCACCATACCGCTGGGACAAGAGCAGCGGATTTGGGCTCCATCGGAATTCACCATACCGCTGGGACAAGAGCAGCGGATTTGGGCTCCATCGGAATTCACCATGCCGTTGGGAGAAGAGCAGCGGATTTGGGCTCCATCGGAATTCACCATACCGCTGGGACAAGAGCAGCGGATTTGGGCTCCATCGGAATTCACCATACCGCTGGGACAAGAGCAGCAGATTTGGGCTCCATCGGAATTCACCATACCGCTGGGACAAGAGCAGCGGATTTGGGCTCCATCGGAATTCACCATACCGCTGGGACAAGAGGAGCGGATTTGGGCTACGGCACATTTCACTGTGCCGCTGGGAGAAAGGCATCGGATTTGGGCTACGGCACATTTCACTATCCCACTGGGAGAAGGGCATCGGATTTGGGCTACGGTCAAGAGACTCGGTAGAGTCTCGAGCCAAGTACATTAAAAAAAATTTTTTTACGCGCGAGAGACTCAACGGCTCTATATACCCGAGCGAACTCTGTTTCGGCCAAACGGCAATTTTCAAGTCGTGTTTATTCCGACTTCGTGACAAATATCGCTTTTCGCATACAAGGTTTTGAATCTGGGTGCGAAAGGCTCTCATTTAAGCCCAATTTGAACGTAATCAGTTATCCGAGAGCTTAGATATGATCAATTATAGATTTCTGATACCCCGTTTCATCGCCTATTTCGTTTCCTCCGTCATACGTCGTTTCCAAATTCTGAATACATAATACTATAGAAAGTCGTTCGAGTGATAGGGAAGTTACATGGTGCTGAAATATTACAGAGTTTCCGATCTATCTAGTATCATACATGCAAACAGACGAAACAACATTGTCTATGGCCGTCAAGTTACCGACCGTGCTGTCGTCCCATGTCGGCTGCTAGTGCGGCTGCGAGTTTTTATTACGAATTTGCGTATGTTAACTATTGTTACCGCTGGACATATTATAATAATGTGACGTTATTTACGACTTATTTATGATGGGATAAGAAACAACGAAATTTATGATTCTCCACTGAATCGAATATATGATTTCTACGAGAATGAGATAAGTCATTGAAATTTGGGAATACATAACCTATGGGATTGATCGTGCTACATCGTAATTGAATTGAAATAATACTCTAAGATGTTGAACGTTCGCATCGTGCTCTGTCTTGTGTGAAAATATTAATTCGGGGGCGATTTATTGATATTCGACGAGTCCTAAGGAATAACCGGAATAACAGACGTATATCTCGGCGGACAGTCTAGAGCAGACGTAACTCGGAATACGCTTCGAGGCGATTATAGAGCTCCGTACACATTTCCTACCCGGTTTCAGGAGTTACGTTTCGGTTCTAAACTGTCCACCGAACACGTCTGTTTCCGCAGAAGTTATTGATATGAGCAATCATTCAATTGTTTTGGTTATATTTTCCCACGCCTAGTTCTAGCTCCACAGAGAAAATGTGTACGCTGCAGTATGCTCCGGAAGTTTTCTTCGATGACTTAGCTTTAAATTTGCACGTTGCGGAACAGCTCTTGGAGCACTCGAGTAACACGACGTCAAATCATCGGATTCTGACGGTAAGAATACCTTGATGGACCGGAGCGAACGGACGAATCTTGCCATGCAATCTAATAACAGAAGTACTATCTCGGAAGACTTTATTGAGTGTTTATCGACAGTCATTAATTGATTTTGATATATTTCCATACTGTTATTATTTTTGTAGGAAATCATAAAAACATTATACTGGAGCATGGCAGGATACGGATTTCCACTTATGCTGAAGTTCATTGTCGGACAATTTGGAAAGTATTCATCCGGCCAACGTATTCCCTTGAGGGGAGACTTCGCTGAAATTTTGTGAATCGCTATCAGATGTCAAATAAAATTTTTTTTCCAACAGTTCCTGAGTAATGGTAGTATAGACTGTGAAAAAAAATGTTCAGCCTTCTCCGATGAAGGTCTAAGCGCAAGAAACCTCGCGCAGAAGATTTTGCCCACCGCTGCCAAAATTCCTTGCTTCTACACTTTCACTACAGGAGGGTTACAGTTTGTTTCCGCACCCTGCATACAGTATACAAAAGTACTGGACGGACTTTTTATATATACGTATATATTCAAAATTCAAATTCGCAAATTTAAAATTAATGACATGACAGCGGCAACTAGTTATAACCCTGCGTGCAAGTAACTCCACCAATGCCGGTCCCAAGTCCGAATGAGAAAAAAAAGGAGGGTTGCACGCAGGGTTACACGTTGGGAATATTCACCAATTTGTTAACTTCATTATATATCGGCTGCTTCATATGACAGCCAGTCGACAAACAATAACGTTTCATTCGAAGACTCTGAGAATTGCATATTAGCGTTCCATATTCGTCTAATAGACTTCTCAGAGTTTTATTGGATCTGTTTTCCATAGCGAAATACCTTCGTTCTATCTGAATAACAATCTTCACCTATACTTATTCGTTGGAGTACAATATCTTCTATGTCTTCTATGAATTATAGAAATCCGACCGAGCGAGCGTAGCGAGCGAGCACAAATATCAGGTGGTCCAACGTAATTTTACAAAAAGGAGTGATATCCCCCAAAAAAGCACCTCTGGTGCAAAAACCTTCGCCAAGTACATTAAAATCTTCCTCCAAAAAATTGTTTTCCACAAAAAGTCTTCCTCCAAAAATTGTCTTCCATAAAAAGTCTTCCTCCAAAAATTCGACTTCCACAAAAAGTCTTACTTCACAAACATCTCTAAAAAAGGATTGAAATCAGATGTAACTGCCAAGTACAACAGAATAATGAAATCCTACTACATGGCGTTGTTATGTGCTCGTTCGGTCGCTGCGCTCGCTCACTCGATTCGTTTTTTAAATGATTTATAACATCATCAAAATTAGGAGCAAAAAATAACCAAACAATAAAATTGTAGAAAAAAAAGGACACATACATTTGGAATTAGCAATGTATCAGAATGTCACATAAACATGTAACCTAATTTCACTTGCCCACACCTGGCCCGCAAAGTACCACGGACAAAATTTTCTTTAAACATTTTTTTTTTCAAATTTTTATTTCCAAAACTTTGTTCTACAATTTTTTTTTACAAATTTATGTGTTCGTATTTTTTTTCTACAATTTTATCGTTTGGTCACTTTTTGCTCCTAATTTTTATGACGTCACAAATTATTTAAAAAACCAATCGAGTGAGCGAGCGCAGCGAGCGAACGAGCACAACGCTATGTAGTAGGATTTCATTCGTATTCTGTTGTACTTGGCAGTTACATCTGATTTCAATTTTTTTTTAGTCGTTACTTTCTGAATTCTCCTCAGACTTTGATGAGCACCAATCAGAGCGATCGATCTCACCAAAGTTTCTCTTGTTATGTTTGACCGAAAAATATCCGCAATCGCATCGAAATACTCTTCGCACAAATTTTTATATTTCAATTCACTAATTTCTTACGATCATTAATTACCCGGAAAAATTATCTGCGTCACGCTAAAAGCGAGGCGAAGCCTATCGCGTGCTGATCGGTCATTGCGATTCATTTCAAAACCGTGGACATTATTTTCCTACATACAAAACAGGAGTCAGGTCAGAGTATATCGATCCTAATACCATACCCTAACTTTCTATCACTCAAAAAACAAATAAAAAAGGCCAATATGACAGCCTATGAACTTCCTGTTCTTTGTAATCAAGAAGATATGATTAGTCAATTTCAATTTCAGTCACTCAAAAACCGTCGTGTACCAAATTTCATTCAAATCCGTTGACGCGTTCTCAAAATATCGTAATTATTCATTTATTTTTCGGGACCTTTTGGTATTTATATAATTCGAAAAGTGATAAACCGATCAGAGCCAAAATCTATTAAGGTTTAAGTTCGGAAGAGCCGCGTCGATTGAACCAATCTTCATGAAAATCCGATTATCTGAAATCAGAGAAACGAAAATTTGAAGAAAAAAAACAAAACAGAAAAAGGAATGAAATAGCGAGTAACTCAATGCCTCTGTGTTCCAGGGGTTGCATCGGCATATCGTGACGCTGTTAGCTGACCTGGGTGAAATCTGGTGCAGCCCGGCGTTTCGCGGGGCATGGTACTAGCTGTGGGGGCAGGGCGATGACGCTTTACCGCCACCCGCCGTCGCCTCCACGCGTTTCCCTTACCCCTGAGGACTTTTTGGTCCCGGACTACCCAGACCTGGTTACTCACACCATAGAACCACCCTGCTACCCGGAGGACTCCACCTTGGACCCACAATTCTCGTTGATACCGGGTTCGAGGAACCATGAGGAACCACGCACGACACCACGAACATCATCACGGCACGGCTATGCCCTTGGAAGAGGTGCAAGGACTCTTGCCTCCCACGTCCAGGACAGGTTTGTGAACTTTCATTCTTCAGACTTATTGAGTCGAAAAATGAATTCAACTTTTTGCTGTGATAGCTTCAAGCATGATTTTTAGTCGTTTATGAAGTAATTGAATGACAATACAGGTTTCTTATTGGAAATATTTATAAAGGTCACCGAAAAACATCAAAGATCAAATACTTACTTGACAATTCATTTTTCAATTTGTTTTTTCATCTCTCTCAACCTTTACACTTCTTTGCTACGGTCCACACCATGAAGGTGTGACTTCTTCTTTCCGTTAACCTGAAAGAACTATAAATTTTATTGCGTTTTATCAAAGCCTTGGAATTTCGCGTAGTGATAAGTCTGGAGCTAAAAATCATCAAGAATGAAACAAAAATTGACATTCGAACAAAATTCTATATTTTTCAACGTATTGAGCGACCTCTACACAGAAATATTTTATCGTCGTCGTGGATGTGGGCTATTAAGAAAACTACTAGAGGGTGAGGGTCTCGAGGAATACAATCTAAAAAATCGAATTCCTACCTATAAAAGCTTTTTCTTACAGCCAATTTTGTACACAGTAAAAAAGGCGTTCCATAAAATCTGTTGTACCATATTGTTGTACCATTTGTTGTACCATAAGTAGAATAATTTTTTAAATTATTAAAAAATGTAGGTAAAATGAATTCGACTGGATTTTCTCAAACACAAATTTTCGTATTGTATGACATCCTATCCATGTGTGTAGGAAATTGAAGTATCATCGCTCGAGGAACTTTGACATTCGAGGTGATATTTGGTTCGCCAAATGTCTTGAAAAATTCAGAAATTTTTCATCTAAACCGTGAAAGTAAAATTTGTAAAAACATTTCAAAGATGATATTGGTTCAATTTATCTGTTTGTTTCAAATATTATAGATTTGCAGATAACACGGGTCCACCTATTTTCACTATTATGTTTGTTACGATGTTACTTTCGTTCGATGATCCAATCTGGTTTCTGGCTTATCGTATGAGGGACTTACGAAGCACTCTAACGAGTCAATTTTCGGAGATTACATGGCTTAACGTTAAACGCTTCTAATCCCAAGATGAATAGACTAACAATATTACAACTATTCGACACACAACAAATTACATACTCGCATTTTTATATCCGAGCCGAGGGGCAAATGACTCGAGATTTGAGTGACACGATCAATTTTTGAGGTAGAAGTAATTCAATCTAATTAATTATATTGAATTCAATTTTTTTCCTGAATATAAGTAATTATCGTAATTAATCTTCATTTAGGTGAGTATTTAAAATTTTTAATTGACTTTCTTGTGTTATCCGTTGATTTGAATTATTGAAAGCAAATCGACTTAATTTACTTTAATTCTTTGAATAATATTATATTGAATTCAAAATGAAATTAAAAAATTTCAATCCATTTTTAATATTTCCTGTTCATTCAATCCAAATAATTGACGATATTTTTTGATTAAAATTATCGAAATTTCAATTATTCCTAATTAATTCAGGTAATTGAAAACCGTTATTAATGTACTCATTGGTACGTGAATTCAACGAGTTATTTCATTCCCCCCGGCTCGTTTATGTACCTAAACTAAATTCGGAAAGATTTTACATTAGTGAGATAATTATTCCGTTATACTCCGACAATATGTAATCAGGGATGTTTATCATCACGTTGGACGTACCCCCGTCATTTTATTACTATATTAGAGTTCATTTTATTACTATATTCCTCAGTTCATCTAATTAGTCATTTTATTACGTGATGATTAAGCGCTGAGTGTATGAATTCCTCTCGGGAAAAAGATCAACGCGTTGTTATTTTTTGTTCTTATCAAGGTAACCGTGGACCGCTTAGCGTAACAATTGTCCAGGTGGGTGGTAACGGCGGTAGCGTGGGCAGTTCCGGGGGAGGCGGTGGTGGTACAGGTGATTTATTGGGACTTGAACCTCCTACTGACTTGAGACCTGCAGTATCCCCGCTGTCTGAAATAAGCGCAACTCTTCACTCCGACAACAATGACACCTACACAGGTGGTAAGTAAATTATCACAGTATCTTCTCATTTCCTCATCAAGTCTTCACAATTGTATCAGTCGTTTGATTTTTTTTTTTTTTTTGTAGCCCAAGAAAATTATTCAAAGCTTTTTAATTGCAGGGTAAAAAATTCGCTCTACGGATGCAAAATTATGTAATATAGGTACTAATTATGACTTTGATCAAAGCTCGTGTACATAAAATCGGCTCAAAGCCTCCTCCAGCCGGAGTTGAGGTTGGTGATATAATGTCGATGCACTAATAATTCGAGCAACCGATAATTGATCACAAAGGGAATTAACCGAATTAGATGATAATTGGGAATCCAAAATTTTTTGCTTACATAAACGAGACAAAAAAAAATGTTAATAACCGATTTGACGTTATAATGATTGATTACATTTACTCTTCCTGTGAGATCGTTAATCAATATTTCATTCTCATTTTCTTTTTTACTCAGCGTCAGTCGTGATGGAGTTGACAAAAAAAAAAAACCTTTAAAACGTTTTTATTAATTGATTCTAACGTGAAACGTTGACAGCTGCGAGCAACGTTTTTCAATAAAGTTTTTTTTTCTTTTTTTATATCTTTGGAAGCTGCGTACCAAATGACTGAATTACAGAACCAAAAATTTGGTGTTCGTCAGAATCTATTCTAGGCCAGGCAATAGAGCAGAAAAAGAGTCATTTCGTGACAAAAATAGTAGAAGAAAACCGCGAGTGGGGGAGTGTGTGGGGTGACCTGTGGATGTTTAGTGATAAGTTTTCGACACGCAAATATCATTACTTTTTTTTTTTAAATCAAAAACACAAAAAAAACGTTTTTTTTTTGTTTTTCGCTTGTAAAATCTGAACGAGTGGAGTTACGTTGACGCTTTCAACAGATAAATCGTCGAGAATGAAAAGACGAACAAAATGAGCGCTTGTCCGACTCGATCGGACCATTATTAACGGAGAAAAATGAGAAAAACCGGGAAAATGAGCGTTTTTTCAAAAATTCATAACTCCGCCATTTTTGAATTTGTAGCGCTCGCTTTCCGGCTGAGAGTAGTGATTGATAGGTATTTTAAGCGTGCAAAACCCAGACGTTGTCGGATAAATAGTTTTTGAGTTTTTGAATTTTGAATTATTTCATGCACTATTTTTCGGAACGGCTGGATGCTCTGGAAGTTGTCCGATTTTGATTCGCAAAACGGATTTTGAAAATAGAAGTATAGTACTTCTTTGCAACGTCAATCTTGATTTTCCGTTAAAATGTTGAAAAATAGGTGAAAAACACGTGCAAACATGACCAAAAACGGCCGAGCGCTCGAGCGCGGTCGAGTAGTGGGGGTACCCGGCCGGCCTGGGGAAATGCGTATATGTATATAGTAATACAAACGCGCTGCGGCCGGGCGCGAATCTTTACATTCGATTATCTCAGCAACTACTGGAGCTATCTTGACGGTTTTTTTTTTATTTGGGGGTAAATTAACCCGTTGAAACTGATGCTTCACTCGGTTTGCCTCAATATTCATTGGAAAAGCTGCTTTTGGCTACACATCCTTATATTAATATGAAATTAGGAAAAAGAGGTGAAATAGAAACTGCCAGGAAACTTATTTATTAAAGCGCATAGGGGATTTTTTTAGAAATTTCTGTATTCTCAATTAATCTACTAATCAAGTCATTTAACATGTGGATATGCTTATACATATACTAACGCACATACTAAGTATATTACTATTCTTATATACTAACTAAATAAGTTTTGTTTTATATTACATTTTACAATTATGTACTAACTTATTTACTAATTATACACTAAAGTATTTTACACGATAACCGATAAACGATAAACGATATACAATAAGGTATTTACACGATCCTCGGTCGTTTGACTGGCCTCGCAAACTCTATTTCACCAATATCTTTATCAATCATTTCAATATTTCCGAAAATATCGCTTTCTGTGAAGTCATCGTCTTCTTCATCCTCCGACGCAATCGGATGATGAATAGTCTCCAAATTTGAACATGTATTTTCGTCGCAGTGTGCACAGAGACTCGTGCACCGCAAACCATGTTTTTTGCAACTGCACGAACTATTAATGCACCCTTTTTTGCTGCAGGAACACGAAATTTGGGCAAGTAACTTTGGGGGGATCGGTGGATCTGTACTCCCTATAGGCATCAACTGTTTCTGTTTCAATTGCCACCCCCAATCTGTTACTTCCAGATTCGTGTTCCCTAACCACAGCTGTAGCTGATAGAAAACCCGAAAAGCATGTTGCTTCGCTGCTCCTTCTGTTGGCGGTAATGTCTCTAAAGAAAATTTACTTTTAACTTTGATCTTGCTGAAATGGAGATATCTTAGATCGCTCAACGAGAAGGAGGTCAACTTTTCTATCAGCTTTTTTTCAGCTTTGTTGCTGTAGATTCCGACGATCAACTCACATGCATTCGTGGTAATTTGCTCCCGACTGGCACTTCGGTCGTAAAAAACCGAAGCTAATTCCACCAATCTATCGTGAGGAAACGAATCTATGATTTTATTCTTACCAATTCTGAAAAACGACGATGTTGTATCGCATCCACAGAATGCATGTAAGAAAGCCACGACTGTTCGTAAGCTTGCGTATTTAAAACTGTTACTCGCATAGAATTCGTCCGGTTTCGAGCCTGCGTTATCTTTGCAGAAGTAAATATTATTTATATTTACCGCTAGTTGCGAGAAAATCACAAGCAAATCGATATCTTGGCCTACAATAATGACTGTTCCCTCGGAATCCACAAGAGCATTCTCAATCGCAGTCACAACTATGACTATGACTCTATCGGCGTCTTCGGGAGCAATTTTTGTTCGAAAGCCAGCTGCATTTAACGAAGTACATATTACATCTATTAATTTCGATTTATTTCTATCGTTGCTGAGAGAAATTGCTTCTGATTGACAGCAATCGTAGTATTTTTGTTGAAAGCAATATCACGCCCAATATTCTTCGACTGTCTACGCGAACGTTCTAAAGATTTCGTCGACAATGTGTCGTCCTCTGGGTAACCATCGAAAACGATGAAACTGTTCGGGGCATAATGCCTTATCGCATAGGAAACGTAATCTCTTACTATTTCATCTATTGTAATATTACTTTGCCACACCACTTTGTGCAAAAAAAAACCACCGTCGACAACATGCGTAATGGTCCCTCTTGTTATGATGTCATTGGAACAATTGAAATTGCAATAAAACACGGATTTCGTATTTTTGCGCGGCATGCCGTTTTCATCAAGTATGGCCAGAGGTATCGGAGACAGTTCATGACAGCTATATTCTTTCATATCATCCTGAGATTGTATGTGTAGCGATATTTTTTGAAATAAGAGCAGGGGCGATATATGAACTTCTTCATTAGCTACGTTTTTCATCGTCGAACTTCCCGCCGCCAAATGCACGACTTTCGTGTTTCTCTTGTATTTAACGTCGGTGAATTTTTTATTGGATGTATCACCCATACAAACTTTACCGATTTCAAAAGCCCTGTGACAATTTACGGTACCTAAGTCACCAATCACTCCCGAATAAATGCCTATTAGCTTGTCAGTTTCGGGAAATGGGTTATATGTGGTAAAGAATTGCTGCGCTTTCGCTGAATCGTCTGCGTCTCTACACATGCGAGAAACTCGGTTGTCCACATGCTGTTCGCTCGTCGTAAATGATCTATTACAAAATATTTCCATTGCATTGCTGACTTCTAGTACAGCAACCCTTGATGTAACCCATTTCCCGATAACGTTTTCTGTCAGACCGCGACCATGTGTCAAGCCTCCAATGCATTTTATTGTCCGCATCAGCACTTGCTCGATCGTCATATCGGACCATACACCACACCAAAAACGATGTGAACGCCGTATTGTAAAGAAAGCCTGTTTACAGAATGTGTCATACTCGACAATATCCATTACGTTTTTCAAATTTAACATTTTTTGAACGTACAGCAGACAAGCTTTAGCGTACAAATGATGGCCCGATGCAAAAAAGAAAGGTATCATTAATTGGACTGTTTCAAGATGGAGATAAAAATTTCCAGATCTCTCTGCGTCAATGTACCTTTGGATCAAGCAGATCATTTTGAAATATTGTACCCAGAGTTGACTGGTTGGGCCGCTCTTTTCTATATCATCAATAACAGACACGAATTTGCCTTGTATGTCTTTCATGGCTGGATCTGACAACAAATTTTGAAAATCTTCATCCCCCACTTTTTCCAAGCTTTTACTCAAATACGCTTTTTCAGTGTCTGTGAATGGAATTTTTTCGCAAATTTTTGTGGCAAGTGCAGCTTGCATCAAGAGATGGGTTCTCACGTCTCTAGAAAACGCATGATCCGTCAAAGCTTTATCAGCTGATAAGTCAGCATAGATAGTGCAAAACGCTTCTTTCAAACCACTACCAGCCATTATATTCCCTATGGAGCCGAGAAAGGACATTAACAGATGGAAACCCCCTAAACGAGGAATTACTGAGCGTAGATTATGAGGATCATTGTCAGGGTCGATTGATGCAACGATTTCACTTGCCTTCATATAAAGAGGTAAGTCAAACGTCACGAAACAGTGCGTTTGATGATTCTCATCAGCTCTGTGCCTTGCATCAATCAAAGAAGTTAGGATCGTGGTATGATCGCTCGGCGGTGCCCCGATGAATGACAAAGCAATTACTCTCGTTGTCGAAAAATCTGTGTTCGAATTATGATACTGATTCATGAAGCCATGCCAATTAGCGGTCTTCTGTGGTGCCGTATGCTTGCCGTAAAAATATAAGACGTCTATCGGCTCGATTTGAACATTGAAATCAATACCATCGGCTTCCTTCCAATTACGCACAATGACGCTATCTAATTTGAATGGCTTCTTATTTTTGAAATCAGTCAGTGGCAGAAAACCGTACGTGCCACTAGTACCTACTTGCTGGTAACGCACCTTTTAAGCGGGGAATACTGCTACTGAGTGATACAGAAGTGGTTGGTGTCACACACATTATACCACCCATGCAATGGAAGGTATTTTTACCGTCAATCGTGCCTGTATTATGATCAGCATTATCATAAATGAACTGTAAGTATGCGTCGGAGGTCAAATCAAATTTTTCTGGATGATTTGCAATGGAGCTTTCAAATCGGAGGGTTTCGGAATATGAAGCACATAGACCTATATTATACAAACTGTCGATTAGTCCTCTAGCAGCAAATTTTGTGTGCATCATGCACGAAAGCCCTAATAAAACCGAAGACTGGAATGATCGCGGTCGAACAGAAGTCATTAAAATATGGGCTGCAGCAACAATTCTATTGTCCCATTTCGCCCAAGACTCACTTTTCGGTGTGTGTTTGTGCGTTTTGATTAATATATCGAGAAATAATTGCAACTCGGATATCCTGCAATATTATGTGCGCGGCCAACTCGACTATTCTGGATTTCTCTTCTTCTACATCATTTTTACGATTAGAATACCGACTTTCCTCGACGCATTTACCCAAACTTTGCTTAAAACAGATGAATCGATCTTTTGCACTCGAGTGAATTGCTATCTCATCTCCAAAGTGTTGTTTCAAAAGTTGCTCAATCCTATCCAGTCGGGGTATTTCAGTTTGCCCGTGTAGACTTTTGTATCGTTCTAGGATCTCTTTCAAGGAAAATTGACACTCGTCGCTGTTTTCCAATATATAATTAATAATGAAAGATGATAATTGAAATATACTTTCGCTGATCGGTCTTGCCCGAATATTAGTTGGACTAAATCGATAGAACTGCGCCATACATTTTGGATGGTAAGAAACGTCATTGTCAGTATAGTAATTATCATCTTTCGTTCTTAATTGACATAAACGCGACGATATCATTTTGTTGATTTCAGTCTTCGGATAAAATTCCAATCGCGCAATGGCGTTATCAATAGTCGTTTGAGACGTTACACGTGCACAGCTCTGCGTCTTGAACAGTTGGTTCGAACAAAAAACACAAGTCGTCGAAAAATCGAATTCACGTCCATCTGAACGTCGTTTTCGATTATTTCGCCATGCTTCTGCCGATGCCTTTGACGCTAATTTTATATTCGATTCCCTTGTGTACGTACTCTGACAAGTTTTATGTACGGTAATCTCTTGCGATTTTCGTAGTTTCAGATGTTTTCCATCTTTTCGCTTAATACTTGCTACTATCAGGCTATTAATTCCTCGTTCTTTAACAACGCAGGACTTGGAGGGTTCCATAAACTTGTCGCAAAGCAGACAGTTGTCATTGTCATTAACGTCCGCCCACAGTTCATCATCTTCTTTATGGGATGCATTTTCATCGTGCCTAAAAAATTGTATTCATGGAATATGCAATGCTAGAATATTTACGAAAATACATGTATTTCCAAGCGAAAGTTATTGCGGTTATTATTACCTAACATCTGCAGATGTTGATGCTTCTGGTATAGGGGGCTCGTCAATTGACTCCATTGCACTGCAAGTGTGTTATTGCATCATACACTGCTTATCTGGGAATCTCGAAAACATACTAATATTGAATATTCACGATTTGGGACTATTCTACGATAACTGAAACGTTTTTGCTACTACAATTACTTTGGAATTGCATACGCATTGTATATTTAGTAGACAAACAAAAGTATTCAACTTACCTCGTTTAATAAACGCAACATTCGCTGAGCGTTGTAAATAGTAAATATTACACTGCACTCCAAAAATTATACGTGTTTCCGCTACAACGTCTGCGTAGCAACTAAACGGAGTTCGAAATGACCGTTACGGTGGCGTCGGTCCCCCTAGGTTCGGACGGACCGCTGGAGTCGTTTCCCCTCGTACTTAGAAATGTATACCTGCTCTGCTGCAGAGCGGAGTATTATAGGCAGCTGTTCTAAATTCTTACATACACTTGATCCCCGATTATTACATAACATAGAAAAATGAAAAGCGGCTTTTCCAATGAATATTGAGGCAAACCGAGTGAAGCATCAGTTTCAACGGGTTAATTTACCCCCAAATAAAAAAAAAAAACCGTCAAGATAACTCCAGTAGTTGCTGAGATAATCAAATGTAAAGATTCGCGCCCGGCCGCAGCGTGCTTGTATTACTATATACAGCGTGTATTCCTAACGACTGAGCGGTCTGAAGTTGACGATAATCGAAAAATGAGCTTCCAGACAATTGGATTGGTTCAGAAGAGTCTGAAAGCTTGTTTCTCGATTGTCGCCAACTTCAGACCGCTCAGTCGTTAGGAATACACGCTGTATACGCATTTCCCCAGGCCGGCCGGGCACCCCCACTACTCGACCGCGCTCGAGCGCTCGGCCGTTTTTGGTCATGTTTGCACGTGTTTTTCACCTATTTTTCAACATTTTAACGGAAAATCAAGATTGACGTTGCAAAGAAGTACTATACTTCTATTTTCAAAATCCGTTTTGCGAATCAAAATCGGACAACTTCCAGAGCATCCAGCCGTTCCGAAAAATAGTGCATGAAATAATTCAAAATTCAATTACTCAAAAACTATTTATCCGACAACGTCTGGGTTTTGCACGCTTAAAATACCTATCAATCACTACTCTCAGCCGGAAAGCGAGCGCTACGAATTCAAAAATGGCGGAGATATGAATTTTTGAAAAAACGCTCATTTTCCCGGTTTTTCCCATTTTTCTCCGTTAATAATGGTCCGATCGAGTCGGACAAGCGCTCATTTTGTTCGTCTTTTCATTCTCGACGATTTATCTGTTGAAAGCGTCAACGTAACTCCACTCGTTCAGATTTTACAAGCGAAAAACAAAAAAAAAAACGTTTTTTTTGTGTTTTTGATTAAAAAAAAAAAAGTAATCATATTTGCGTGTCGAAAACTTATCACTAAACATCCACAGGTCACCCCACACACCCCCCCACTCGCGGTTTTCTTCTGCTATTTTTGTCACGAAAAAATCTCTATTGCCTGACCTATTCGAGTATTTAGTTGATTTTCAAAATTTTAGTCGATTTTTTTTCAAGTTACGTAATTTTCTGCTGTGTAGAATACCTTCGTAGTTATCAGATCAGTCTTAATCCTGCCACGACCAAAATATCCGGAGCCAAATGAAATCGCGCGGAACTAAAACTCGATTGGACTGGCTTAAATGAGGAGAAAAAGAATCAATCTCGTTTCCTCCACTCTTCAACAGAGATTTTCGTTAATAGTTTCTCAACATCTGGTAGAAAATTAGGGAATTCTATATCCGTGTAAGCGTAAGTAGGTGGGGTGCGCAACCACGAAACGAGCAAATTCTCCTCCAGGTGGTTGCGTCCCGGTGTTTCATACAAGGGTTGGTAAAAAATCAAGTTCAAAGGTAATAACTGCTCTGGTCCTAAACCCCTGCTCTAATCTATTTCTTGCCGTTGAAAATACCCCCGAAATTACACGGACTGTCGGAATTTAATTTCTATTATGGAATAGTTTACTAACCACGATGCGGAAGGCGAGGTTTTTATAATGAGAAAATATACAGTCTGTGGATATGATAGATCGGACGTAAGATCGATGGTAATAACTTATGTTTGTTAAACCCCTTTCGGGAAGAGGTCGGATGACGTAATATCCTGCGGCCGGAAACGTTTAAGGGTGCATGAAATCAGGCGCGATGTAGACGGTGAGAGGGAAGTGCAAAGGGGGAATGAACATTAGCACGAATGTGGAAGCAATATCAAAGACGAGAAAATCTCTGCGTCGATCCACTTTCTCACCCACTTCTTTCTTCAAGAGATATGAAATTGGAAGAATAACTACAAAGAAATAGAAATACTACTAGGGGGATGTCGAGCCAGACGCGAAACTGAGTGCCTTGAAAATATTAGTTTTAGCTCCTTTGTTATACTCCTTTCGTGATCTTGTAACTCACCCAGTATCTGGAACATGAGCAGTTTTATATTCTTCCAAATTTCCTCTTACGAAATAACCAGAGGAATATTTTTATCGGTTGTTGGTATTTACAAGAATTCTAATGATTATGTTCCACGTTCGCACTTGGAAGAGTTCTGATACTATAAGAGCTGGAGTCGTTTACGCAGAGAAAAACCTATTATTACCTTATTGGAAATAAAAATCTTGACGAATCAAATGATAAAATGGTCTTGAATCAAGTCTCATAAAGTCCAAAGGCAAATATTAATTCGTGATTTTTTTTGTTTAGCCACAGCTATAAGTTCAAGTTGTGAACTCAAATGATTTACGTGAAAGTACCTTGTTGATTTTGTCTGTTAATATCATGATCAGATTCGAGTGAAGTCTTGACCTGCACACTCCGATTCTCTTCTCTTAATTGATCGAAAGATTCTATCAGAATTAACATCTCGTTTCTCTGATTCGAAATTGAAGACATAGAGAAAAAATAACGTTTTCCGTTAGGAATGTGTTACGTGAATTACGTCCGTTGTGGGGATGTGAGTTAGGTGAGGGTATGAAAGCGAATCCGAACTTGAAACATGGGAGCACGTGGTTCTGGAGACTTTAGCAAACGTTAATCGGATTACCCTGGTCTCCGCTGAGGTCAGTGTTGTCCCCAACGTCCAGTGAGATTCTTTATTTATTTTTTTTATCGTGTAAAACGTCGCTGCGGATGTTAAAACGTTTCTAACGCAACCGTCTATAGTCATTGTATCAAATTAAAGAATTTTGTCGATCATTTTTTCTACGATTTACCTCGCTACCGATATACGTTGTTAATTAGCTCCGCGAGCTCGTTAGACACGAGCGTTACGCAACCCTTGCAACTTCATTCGGCTCATCACATGAATTGTTTAGCGTGTTCTTTGCTGACCTAAATATAACCTCGGGTGAAGTGTTTGTTAAATTTTCACAAAGGAACCTCGTGATCTTTGTGCTGTTGGACCATTGTTGGATATTATTTTCGAAAAATTCGTAGTGCCTCGAGTGAATTTGTGAATGGAAAAAAATCGTTTTTTGGTGACAGTGGTCAGTCGGACTCCATCGTGTAAAGTCAAATATAATACAATGAAGTAACGACTTGTGAGCTTTTCCGTATATAACACAGACTTCATACCTTATTATGGAGCAAAATAAGCTCCAATTACCAAATGTTTTCGTAATCGATTGTGACCAGGATGGAAATAACAATGGACAAACAACTATTGTCAAGTCTCATTCTGTCTATCGCAACTCCAGCATAAGAAGAAAGTCTCTTAATAACCACGGGATGAGTACTTCTTTCGTCTTACTCTTATTTTAGCTGAATAAAGCTGATGCAAAAGCTTTTGAATCGCATAAAAAATTATTAAGGTAGTACTTTGATGCGTCAACGACTTAATGAGGTCTCCAATTTTCCTTACCTTATCCTCGTCCATTAACTGAACTAAGTCTGGCTGTAATTATAGTTCATATTACCTCAAATTTCCCTTCCGTAATGTAGGCCTTAGTATTGATTTGTAAACTTGAGTTTGAGCTGAAAAACTCTTAATTGTTCTTGGAAAGTATACCTGCATGCCTAACTCTACGTTGTAATTACGGAACTATACTCTTGTGAAGTAATTTTTAACTCTACAATGTTGAAAAAGTTTTCGAAAAAAAGTAGCATAAGCATAACGACGTGCAATTAACCTAATCTTTGTATTTCCTGGTGTTACTTTTATCGCGTGCGCAGGAGGGACCTTGCGTCTATAAGTCAAGGACGATTTTTTGTTGTCTGTTGTACAATCCGAGACCTGCTTGAAGTTTTTTTTTTTTTTTTGTGAGTTCCTATAGACGAAATTATTCGCTGACGTATCAAAAGAAAGGAATGTCTAGGTCGCGGTATAAATACGACATCAAAGTTATTGGAGTAGGTATAGAATGCCGTGTATAATATAAGAAAAAAAAAGGTTTCTTTGACAAAATACAGCGATATTCAAACCTCGGCGAACTTCGACTTTTATTTAGAAAGTTCAGCTTTACACCAGGGGTGAAAGAAGAAAGGAGGTACCATCCTTGTTTGTATTCCCTGTATTATCTCGTAGAATTCGCAGAGTCGTTTATCATTCGAATACCAATTCCTTTATCCATTGTTACCGAACTTATCGCGAACTTTTATCCTGTTTTATTCGAATACGATTCCATTGATGGGCGAATAAAAGAAATCAGAATCGCTTATTCGACCCACGTGACTCGCCGAAAATCCGCTCCACACATTTGCCTAATCTATGATTAATCAAATCTATCGCGTTCGTTACAATAGTCGTCAGCTGTTTGCTCCGTAATTACAATCGCAAACTCCTCTTTCAAGTGAAAACTTGGATAATTAGAACAACTCAAAGATTGCTTTGCAAATTTTTCTTCCAGGAATTCGTCATTTTATACTCATTTTGCAATCTGTACATCTGCTGATTGGCCTCTTTCTCAGGAAACAAAGAGCAGAACAGATGGAAGATAAAAAAAAAAAAAAAACTGAATCCCCTTGTGCCAAATAATGTCTAACGTGTTTTTTTGTTTTTGTTTTTGAACATTTGTACGCGGCGACAGGTCTCGATCCTCGTCTTCTCCTGGGTGGACTCAGCGGTGGCGATCGACTCGCGTGGGAGGGAAGATATCAGATCAAGGAACACCGTCGTGCCGGAAAAGCTACGTTTCAAGGTCAAGTATACAACTTCCTGGAACGACCTACGGGGTGGAAGTGCTTCGTGTATCACTGCTCAGTGTAAGTGAATTATTTTTACGATTATAATAGTTTTTTGGGTCCCCGGTGAAAATTAGGGCCTTTGACGTTGAATGTAAAAGCCTTTCATCCCCTTAGCCTTGACTTGTCCCCGAGAAACGGGCGTAAGCCGGTTTCCAGTACATAATACAACGGACCCTACCATTTATTTATAGGTCTAGGTCTAGGGCGAAATATAGTAGTAGACCTACGACAGACCCTATAACTTGATCAATGATGCATCTATGGTCGATGTATATGCGTTGAAACTTCATCGCGGGTTCAGTTTTAGCTGGAATTTATCAAAAGAAGACATAATCCAGTCAATTTTTGGAAAACGCGACGATATTATTAAGAGTCGGTGAATGATGATTTGATCCGATTAAAAAATGATTAGGGAGGAAACATTCTTATCGTAGGTATCAGTTTTATCTTTATCGCGATATTTACTTTGTTCCTAATTTTTCTATCGCGTGATCGCTTCGGTTCGATTCTGATATCCAGCTAATAGCTATGAAACGGGCGGTTCAATTACTTATTTCTTTCGATTGTGTATGAACAGCTCTATTAGAATCTATATCTTCCCTTTGTTTCTTCATCAAATGAATGAAATAAGAATTCGTTGATTATTTTTCCGATGGATGCGTTTCTGCAGGCTGCATTCAACTTTGTGTAATCTACCGGCGGTGACTGAACAAGACACAGACCGCAATAAGAGCAGACAAACCGCAACAATCGGCTGACAGTCGATGAGGCAGAATGAACTATTGCATTCTCAGTGTTCGGTCGTACTGTTATCAACGATATTGTCAACCCTGTGTTACGGTTATATTCAACGCGGTTGACGTATCGTGGAGAAATATAATTATACGTTTGTTGTATGTAAACGTTATACAATAGAAATACAGATTATTACAGTTACGTGTGACGAACGACCAGGAGAATAATTAACAAAAAAAAATATATTCACATTTTGAAATTTGTAACTAAAATTAATTCGAAACTGATTACAATAATTTTTTCTAAATATCAAAGTGAATTTATTTTTTAGTGCAAATCTAATGTTATTTCAAACTTTAATCAATTTGAAGTTCCGAGGGCGATACATTTTTTTTTTTTTTTTTGATTGGATTTCGAACGATTTTTTTAGCTGACTGATTTACGTCCCTTTGGTAAACGCGAACGTTATTGTTTGTGATCATAATTACTGAATTCCCACGCGTTCAAACATCCATCGATTATCATTGTGCAGAGTTTAGTGTCTCTCGGGTGTGACGTGTTGACAGGTGACGAATGATACATCTTTCGCAATTAGCTTCATTACATCTTGAATTTAATTTTGTCACCAAAGAGCCACCGATTATCCACCGAGTACATTTTCCGCTCGTTCTGTCCGCAAAGAATTGCAAACCTCCCCGTCGCCGGATCATCGGTTCTCGACACGAATCCCTCATGGGGAGACGTTCGCGTCGTATAGTCTAAAGAGACTAATTGTGGTTTTTCCGTGGTCCAAGCCGGTGATTGAGGATTCGGAGATAGTCTGTGCGGACAGCCTCCTCCTCCTCGCATTTCAACGTCGGCTGGATCGCACGGTTGGAAGGTTTATAGCAAAATTATCTCCATTAATTAATCCGTCTGTAAAGTATAGCGGCTCAGGCATAATGACTCCTATGTTCAAATGATTGTGATTCGGGGTGAAGAGACGAAAAAAGAAACTTCAGGGTTTCCTTGATTCCTTCGGATCTGTATCATTTACGTTAGTTCAAGTACTCCGTTGTACATTTCCTGATGTGGATCCCGCATTCGGAAAGATGCTTCTGATTCTGGCTGGACGCGGTGATTCTACTGGCGGCTGACTCCTTGCCGACTGTTACTACTTATCTCGCCTGGGCTTGGGTCAGCCAGATGGCGGGCCGGGTACTCGGTTGTTCTACTTATCTTTACCCTCGCGGCTCGCTGTGTGGCTGGCCGGTATCGGGCGTGCTCTACTGAAAGTGTAGGAAATTTTATTTCCAACGTATCGAAGATAGTCGACTTTCTAAATACGTGCATAGTTTATTTTTTGCATTTTTTTCTTCCATCTCTGTTTCGTTAGAATTTTTCAAGTTTCCCAGGACACATAATTGTGACGTAGGAGTTTGATGAAGAGTATAAGGTAACGTTTGCCGTGGAGTTAATCACTCTGCGAAAATGATGTACACCGATTAGGATTACAAAAGAAGACAAAGATTACAGAAAGATCGCAGGGATTACGTAATTATTTCACAGATTACAAAAGGATTATGAAGATTACAGGAGAGTACATGAGATTACAAAACTTCTGTACACCAGATTACGTAAATACCCAGATTGTTTTTACTTTTACTCTGTAACGCTTTTTCATTTCGGAAGTTAACGATTGAGCTTGAATTCATTGTATATTATATATACGCGAGCCAGAGTTGCGAAGAAACATTGTTCGGTCAGGTACTTTTTTCTGGTCACGCAAAGGTGCACTAAAAATTTATGTGTAGTCGTGAAAAGTTAGGTTTCTACTTTATACCATCAGAGGATATAAAGAGAAGTCAAGTCAAGTTTTCTTGAAACTGCAGTCGTAAAACAAAGTGCAGTTGTAATCTTTCGTAGCTAGATGCGACAAACAGCATCGAATCCGATGCTATAGCATCAAAATATATTTCTATTACAATGATTAAACTTGAAAACATTTTTGTTAAAATAAAAATATCACGCTGTTCCTCTAATTTTTTCATCAATATTCACACAAAAAAACTAATTCAAAGAACAAAGGTTCGCCAATTTCCTTTCTTTACATCATTAGAACAATTTTCTTTACCCATTTGTTGTCTCAGTCGATTATAACTACTTCAGTAATCAATGAAGTTACTCAAACTTGAATTTCTGGAGGCTATTATCATCGATTTCGTGGTTTCATCTCTCTCTCTCTCTCTCTCTCTCTCTCTCTCTCTCTCTCTCGCCATCTTTCTCTTGTTTTCGTTCTTCTTGCCCATTGTTTCGCCGCCTTTTCGAATGTAAATTAACTAGTGGTAGTTGGGAATACGAATAGGGCGAAGGAAAATGAACGGTTAATCCAGCGCAATCGTGGCATAACGAGTATCACGGTTGTAAGTCAGAGATAAAAACGTTGGAAAATACAAATTCTACTTTTTCATCGGAGCTTAAATTCGCGAAAAATGTATTCTCTCCCGTTACTCAATTTTCACTTCTATTATTCGTTTCCTCGCGTTTCGTCGAAGAATTAACCATCGTAATGAGCTCGGTAACGTAATACTCGTTGAAAAATCTCGTCTGTTCATTATAATTTCGTCCAACCATTTTCTCTCCTATACATATATACATAGCGTATAAAGAATCGTAAAAAATGGTTCAAAAAAATACAGATTCGAAAAAACCACCCACGTCGTTCTATGTCTCGCGTGATTTACCCTGAATAATTTAAACGGTTGACAACATGCCGGTGTTCGGCGTCCGGACGTCCTACCCATTCCTTGCTTCAGCCTTTACCTATAACTTCTCGTCCTCACACGTCCTCAAGCTTCTCCTCGACACCTCGACCTCGTCCTTTATTGTATCTGTTGGTAAGAGCTAGATTAATGGTCACGGTTAGAAAAGTTCAAGGTTTCATTCTCGGAATGACAATTAACGCGAATTACTCTGTTAAATCCTACACTGAGAAAAATTCTTATTGTCGTCGCATTTTATGATTGGCAGAACTATAAAAATAATCAATTGGGATTTTGCATTGAAATTTTCTTTCCATTTTTATATAGTAGCTCGAAATAATTAGACAGTGCTTTTCCTTTTTCGTTAAAAATTATAATCACAAAAGATACAGGCAATCAAATTCCAGCCTTTTGCTATATATACCTTAGCATGGGTGACGTCACAACGTAGTAATTTTCGATCCGTTGTATTTCCTTCAATTTTGTTCCAATTGAGAAAAAAAGGGCCTAGTTATGTATTTATTTTTTTTTTCAAAATACCAATTGAACTGAAATTATGACTGGAAATACTATAATTTAGTTTGATTTATTGTAAAACATAGTTGATCCCATATTTAACCTATATCAATGGTAACTATAGCTAGAAATTTTTTTGAGTGTATCACCTGCGTTCCGGTTTTTTATTTTCATACAATTATTGCAGAGTCGATTCGAATAATGGGTTGAAAAAAAAAAAGTTTCATCCGAATCGGTCGGAAGTTGATATGAAATTGAAAAGAGGGTCGAAGAGGGTGGATAACGGACAGTCGTTAAAAATACACTCAACAAATGCGCGGTATCATACATTATGTATGCGTATATCATTACCATATGTACATGAACTACTATATTGATTTTCTTCGGGCTCATGAGCCCGCACCAACACATTTACGTACGAAATGCTAGTCGTCGTTCTATTTTGCTTTTAACTTCCTTTTTTTTCCTACCTATTTCACCAAACTTTCTTTTGTACAGTTATTTTTTTTTTCTCCTCTCTTTTTCGTATACCTATACCCAGATGTAGCGAGTGCAACCTAGTTCTTTTCAACGGCAGTAATACTGAATTGACGTTGCGGGGGAGTGGTATAAAACGACTATCATGCACGCGTTTATATTCGCAATGAGTTTCTACCGCGAACATGAACCATTTACATACACGAACATCGTTAATGCACACCGTGATATCGGTTTATTTCTAACTTGATTAATTTTAATTTTTTATTTATTTTTAGCTTCTATACTAACCCTGTGCCATTTGAGGTATAAAAAAAAAGGAGTTGGAGGTCAACGGAAAATGATCATCGCTTCGATTCACACGGACTCGAGGGGCTCTCGTGCGCACCCAATAAAATAGACGAGTAAAAAGTGGATCTTGCCTGACTCCATTTCTTCATATTTCCTTTGAGTTCGCACATCCTCGTTCATACGATACTTATCCTTTGCTGGGTTTCTTGATTGTACTAATTTTCACCTCAGCGACAGGCACCAGGCGCCCTTTGTTGGGTCCATTTTTCCGAGAGCTTTTCTTTTTGGGATCATCCTTATCGTTCGTAAGCTTCACGCTTTGCGCTGCGGACAATTTAACGGTTGACGTTTCGCGGTTTCTTGAGTAGAAAGAGACTTGCTGAGAGCAGAGACTACCAAAGGGGTGGTTTTCCGGTATTTCTGCACGCCCTGTCCACCCGCAAACGACCCGTAAGCGCACGGTTCCGATTTATGAGCAACGTAATTTTTTTTTTAGGGAAAACGGGTATATCGTGGGTTTCAATCACATTCTATCTCACTTCCATTTTTAGAAGATTTTTTTTATTCATAATTCAATATGCGATTATCGATGGAATTCTAAGAAGTTCTTGAGTACAATCGTTTCTGGAAAAAGAGTGAAATTGCAGAAGATTAATTTGTTAGAAGTAACTTTTCCCCCTTTTTTTTCACTAACTCTCCAAATTTTATTCTGTTCCTCGCGTACCTTTTTTTTATGAGCCTGAAGGGTTTACCGCTGGTTTGGAATATTGCTTCGTTTTTATATTGACTTGAAATTATTCAATTTTTTTTTCTTTATAATTTCAATTTTCGCGTCGTAAAAGAATATAAAGAAAAAGGTCACAAGTTGACTCTGTTTTACAACAACCCTCGTAAATATTCAAGGTCAAGGTTAAAGTCTCGACATTTTATACGAAAATTGTTATACACGTCCATATCACTCACCCTCTGAGATCTGAACGCTTGCTTGAATTTGATTAGAAACTTTTTTGCCGTCTGTGTCGCGAATAAAGTTGAATAAAAAAAAAATAAAAAAAATTGAAGAATTGAATCGAATATCAGCGAAAATTAGGGTTCGCGTGCCATCATTACGTAAACGTGCACATGCATAACGGTGCCTCTAATTAATCTCGACGGTTAGATGGGGGTTTTTGAATTTATCACACGTCTCTCAAGTCCAGGTAAAAAAAAAGGGTTATCAAGTAACTATAATTAATTGCGTGATAGCCGTCTTTCCCATTATTCTCTCCAGCCGGGCACGAAGATAATTTCTCGAGTCAGCTGTTGTCAGCAGTATGTATAGAAACCGGCTATAATCCTTTGTATAATGACCTACGAGATTAGAGGCGATTTACCAGCCAGTTACATGCAAATGTTGCAGACGTGTTTTTGGCACGATGGAAAATAGTAGTCTGGGTGGATTCGCACAGAATTCACAGTCCATACACCGAGATGTGCTTTTGGAGCTTTTTTTCAATTATCCCTCATCCAAGAATCCATGATTCAATGATAGAGGTGCTGCCTTTTTTTTGTTATGGTTTACGAACTCATATTTCCGGGATTCTTTAATTGAAGAAAAATTGATCACAGTATACAAAAGATTCAAAATTACAACCGTACGACGTCACCGTTATAAAATGTTTGAGGTCACGTAATCCACTCGAGGTTAGTAACCAACTCGATACCTGCGTCTACTTCTAATTACAGCTCGTATTAATTGCTTGCATTATAACGGGACGTGGAGGTCAGCGTGGATTAGAATTGAGGGTAACAAGTTTGTGGGGTAAACGCAAAATACACTGCAATGTGTCTATACCCTACTTCACATCGTATTACCAATCAACGTTTCCAAAGTCTCGACGCGTAACAAGTATGTATATGTAATATAATTACCTCTTCAAGCTGCGGCGAGTTGAAATCTGACAGGCAAAACGTCTAGAGTTTGGAGATGGAACACCTGAAAAATTAGAGTCCATGAGAGGAGAAATTAAGGTGGGATTCTTTTCATAGTTACATATTATAGTAAATTATGCGACGTGCGCGTCAAGTTTTTACAGGGTGTTTACTCAACTTAGGATCTAGAATTCCAGGAATCCCATGTTTTTCAACTAGATAAACATATCCTTTGGAAAATGCGTTTTTTAATCATTTTTTTTTTTTGTCCTTTTCCAAGTAAATGGGACCCTTTGACTGTTTCATATTTGCAAAATTCTAACGGTATCTTGAAAAATAGCCGAAGCCGATATGCGACAAATTCAGATTATACCCGTTCAATGTGTCTAATTTCAGTGATTAAACAGGGTATCTACTCAATTTGGGATCTATAATCCCCTGAGAATTCCAGAATAAACAAAATTGCCTGAGCTCTTCGAGACTTATAGGTTTTTTGAGGCAGCTAACTGCCGTAAAAAGACTTTTTATTGCGGTCCTGAATTTAGCCGTATAAAGTGGCTTTTCATGTCTATACCGGAATTTTTGTTTATAGCTATCGTGTGATCCGAAATAATTTTGAAAGATCGAGGATACGAACTGAGGGGAAAAAAACAGCAAGTAATGGGGTATTCTTGGAGCTCGGCGCGTACGTGGGTCAAAGTTAGGTAGCTGCAGCTGGCTTTCGTATAAAAATCAATAACCTCTCAATTTATTTCTAACTTTATGCGAGGTTCCGTGAATTCGCAGGTTTTAGATTTTCATATACCATTGACAAACCGCGATGAATGTACCTATAGGAGAAATTAATCTATCTCCCACGAAATGACTCGGAATTCAATTTGGTGAAAATGGCGTCTGGCAACGACCCCTGTAATGAAACTGCCTTTTTTTTTGTCTTCTTCTCATTTCTATGATTTTTATCGAACCCCTCATTTCCGTCATATTCTCAACTGAAATTATCGGAAATTAATCTACTGCGAGTAATTCTATAGATATAACGAGGCGTGATTCTTGATGTTGACGAGGTGCACAGGCTAGGATGACGATGAGACGTGAAGGTTTGAACTTCACGTGCTACACCGAATGGTAGGTATCATTTATCCGGACGAGATGAAGAGACCATTTTATATCCTTGAACTTTGCTTTATGGCAACCTGTTATTTTTCCCTACAATTTTATCACACCCTCGTTGTGGGTTTATTACTCTTATTATCCAACCACGAAGCTGCACGGCAATTCGAGAAATAAGATCAAACCCCACAACGTCAGACTGCAATTTGTTGTGGGTGCAGGTCAAATTTTAGGTGTAAAGCTGGTGACGTTGAAATCTATTTTCAGAAAATTACAAACAATTTCGAAGACTTTCAAAGACTTCGGAGTGAATCTTCCCTCGCAGTTTAAAGTTTCCTAAAATAATGGAAACCTTGTAATATTCTCGTGTCAAATCGGTAGACGCGATAGTTCCGAAATTCGTTGACGATAAAAATTCATTTTTCATATCATCTTTCTGATGTATATATATTTTATTATCCCTTTTATACATTTCGAATCAGACGGTAATAACGACCCAAATATTCTTATCTTCCTCCCTTACGATCGTGACTATAAATTTTGTTCAACGTTAGAATACATTTTTCCATCGCGACAATTAGTGGAGCATAAAACTGTCTTGGTAGAGGGTAAAGAAATTGTCCATAAAAGGTTAAAGAAAAAAAAAGAAAAAAATGAGAAATTTTTGTTCGTTTCATACCAAATAAAATGAGCAGAAGAAACAACAATCTCGATGGGTTCTACACCATGCGGGGAACGATAAATGCTTTCTTCAATAATAATTGAGGGTCGTGATGTGGCCTTGCCGCATCGATCCGTAGACTAATATCGATTGAGGCTTGCCGACGACGACCCAGTCACCCGGGTATATCGTACTTGCGTGTCCGTCTAGTACGTCTATGTCAAAAACACCTTTGTCGAGGGGCTATTCAATCAAACTTTCAGTCCAGGTACGAGTGATTTTCGTGATTTCATATGATTTTCCGTATTATCTCATGTCCAATTATGGATGATTGATTGTCGCTCATTTTCGTGATTTCGAAGAATTTCAGCTGATTTTCAGTTATTTATGAGTGATTTTGTACTGATGACTGATTGTCTGATTCCTGCAACTGATTCCAAACCAGGTTGTACAGCTGATATCACCTCGACTTTTGTACACTATAAGATCGTGTATTGTAATTTTCTACAACAAGACGAAAAAAAAAAAACAACGACAACCTAGTTGATGGGCAGAATAGGGGATCTTTGAGGAGCTTTTTTGATCCATCTTGATAGCGGCTTTTTATTTTCATACATTGTCACAGATCTGCCTGGATTGATTTTTTTTTTTTTGTTAAATATCTTCAAAGACTGTTCCAATGTAGGGGTTGTAGGGTTCAGGAATTCTGTGACGGGGTCTATATCCAAAACTGGTAAATAGACCTTGAGGTATGCAGCACTATCTATTGTACTCAAAGCTCGAGGTCGTCGTACCCCATTCGTGTCCACTGGGCCCGACAGATTCCTGAGCGAGATGAAAACCAAACCCAAACTCCAAGGGGCAGGGGACTGCGAATAGCTTAGATATTAGATATGCTGGACAACAGAGATAACATTCAACACGCTGGCAATGGTTTATCAAACTGATACGGCCACGCGCAAAAGCAACAGAAGTATAAATGAGGTTTTTTTCTGTGTGGTAAATTGGCTAATTAAATATCTGAATTTAAATACATAAAATATCGCCAAAAGTTCGGGGTCTGGGTGAGGCTTCGAGGGTGAGGATTATTCCCCAGTTTATCCCACTCTTTAATCAATTCCGATCGCAGAACAGGCGAAGGGTGATAAGTCGTTGGAATCCGACACTACACCCTTTTATAGCAAAATTATCTCCATTAATTAATCCGTCTGTAAAGTATATATAGCGGCTCAGGCATAATGACTCCTATGTTCAAATGATTGTGATTCGGGGTGAAGAGACGAAAAAAGAAACTTCTAAGAGGTACAAAGGTGATTAAACGTTTCAGGGTTTCCTTGATTCCTTCGGATCTGTATCATTTACGTTAGTTCAAGTACTCCGTTGTACATTTCCTGATGTGGATCCCGGATTCGTGATGTACCTATATTAATGACAAAAATAAGAATATGAAGAATTCATTCAATTGGAAGTAGGTTTCTTTTTTTTTGTCAAATTTTGAATGAATTATTCCCACGTTTTCGAGACCCCCAAATTTCGGTTCCGTTGATATGTTCACCCTCCTGAACTAAGTACCCCCCATTAGATCCTGCTTTTTTATAACAAAACGATCATGATCCACTCCAGTCGGAATATTCTGTTTTTACCTGGAATTTTTCTGCTGATGTACCTTTCGTAATGGACCGCTAATAATAATCACCATTAGAGTCCGGTACGTAGGGCTTGGCACCCCCGGCTGTTTTAATACTGCGATGTAATCATATTTTCATTACTGAAACGAAGGTATGGAAGACCGTGTGTGCTCGCTTTTTCATCAAACGTCATAACAGTAACAATTATTCAGATATATTATACAAATTCTGGTTTCAACGAACTGCGTGTCTATGTTACAAGCGCGTGAATCTCGGTGAAAAATTATACTCTTGAACGTTATACCGACGAGGTACATACTCGTTACACAATACTTTGAAAATCTTGGACGAGGTCAGCTCCACCCATTTTCCGGTATGATATGCCTGAGGTACCGACTAAAGTGTTCTGGAGTGCACTGGCGTATACAAACAGTTGCCTAATGGTCTCTCTGCACTTTCTACTCATCTCTCATACGGTACATTGCAGCCTGAAAACATACAGTACCGGGGGTCGGATGCAGATTTACACGTACATCCAAGTCGAGATGAATCCAAAGATGCTTCATGCTTGTCCAATATCCAGCCGATTTTACCCTCATCGCATACATAAATAAAAGAATTTTTTTTCGAACAAGGAAACCAGGGAAAATATATAGTAGATGTACATTTCTGTTAGTAATTTATCAGCGAACTCAATGGAATCAGCAACGTGGTTTTTTCACTTTAGAATTCGTTTCCCAAGTGGTCAGAGTCTCCAATTTTCTCGTATCACGTCTCATCGGGTGTAAACCTAAATTTTCTATTCCACTCAGAGTCTAGTGGGGGAGCACCGCGAGTTCAATTTGTACGGCCCCCTGGAGATTTCAGTGGAAAAAGTATGAGTGAGAAATTGTATGAGTCTATAAAGCCCCGAAATCATCCCCTCTTCGAAATACCACTTCGTCATCGAGCGAAGGTTCATACATCCGCGGTACTATAGTCATTACCGACGTACGGATCTATGTTAGGGTCGTGGATCGTCGGGAACACCCCGTCCCGTCAATTCATGCACTATCGAGCGACGACTCCTCTATAAATAGACTTTGTGGGGTACCGCAAGTATTTAGCGTTTCGCGACAAAGTTCTACTTCCCCCCGGTAAGGGGGTGGCTCGAAGAGTAAAATGGCCGCGAGTTTGTGGATGGGGGTTCGACTCCAAACTTGAAACAATCGTACGAGGTAACGGCTAGGGATGGCTGTTGGCTGCTCCTGGTTTCCGGTTACCGCTGCTACCCTCAACGTCCTGTTACAAACTTGATGCGTATGTGTACATGTACAATATGTATCCGATACAGAGCTTTAGAAATTTCCGGAAATCGAAACCCTCGCTTCGGCGTGGCTGTTATCAGCGGTTTGAAAAAAAAGTTGGTTTAATAATTCGATCAACAAACTCGTCGTGTTAATAACCTTATCCTTATCATTGTATACTAACACAATCGTGTGCCCATATAGTTTGCTGAGGGGGTTGAAATCTGGGTAACAGTCCTGTTTACAACTAACCGGAACGTGTGATTGTCGTTCTAATGTATCAGAACTTGGAACAAACTCTCGTCTGGTCCATTTTAACCCTTCATTGGTCACACAGGGTCAAATGGATTTTGGGGCTGAATATATCCATGAATAATTGATTCTAATAAGTACTTTTTCTGGAACGTCAAGCACCAAACTATGATTTTCTTTAAAGTATCTCATTTCAAAAGTATCACCCATACATTATTGAAAATTGATCAAAGTTATGATTTATTTATATTTATTTATATTTTTTGTTCAATATTACTGAAAGTTTTCATCTACTTGCCGTTTGAAAATTAATGAGAAGTGTGACAACGAAGCGCTAGGGCACTAATCCGAGTCGTGATGTTTTTTTGTTATTGATTACAGAATTTTATTACACGAATTTGACACCCTGTATGCGTGTAAAATTCGTGGTACGATGTAGGAAAATGGGTGCAGAGGCGGTTGAGTGAGAAAATGCTTTTTTCTCAAAGAAAGCTTTCAAGCTCTTTAGTTTTCACTTTGACAAATGCTCATGCGGTGGTTATTTCGAGACGGATGAAAGCTTTGTGTTTCTGCGTAAATTTTTGTCACCATTTAATTTTTTTTTTTTCATCATTTCAATCTGTTCTCGCGTTAATTAATAATAATAACTGCGGTATTACTTTTTTCGTTCGCTATGCGAGACCTTTTTCACACACACAAAAAAAAAAGGGAAGTAACATTTTGATGGAAGTTGGAAGTTTGATATTTGCTCACAGATTGCAGCGGAACGACGAAGCTTCTTTTTCGAAACAGTCACAGATGCCAATCTTATCAGAGATAGCAATAAATATACAATCCTAAAGAAGATGAATCTTCCGACGGTTTGGATCTCGTATATCCGACGATTTAGGGTTACGGTGGTTTCGACACGAAATCCTTCCGTCACATTTTATTACCGAGTAACTTCAATTCTATCAATCTCTGTCAATTCGAGATATTCCATCACATGCTGCAATATCAAGTTTTCGTATCCTGATACCGTACGAAAAATCGTATACAATAAGAGTTTGTTGAGATGCGATCGGATTCTCTCCAGATTCCATCGGCTAGCAATTATTATAATCCGTTCAGAGGTAGAAGGTCGTATCGTTGAATGAAAAGGGAAAAACATGCAGTTGCTGCAGCAGACTCGAAGATCTTACGTTTCTGCTCGGTGTACCTCGATCAATGGACCCAGAGGATGTAACTGCGATGATATTTTTGCTGACTGTATTCCTCCATCACGATTGCAGCAGTCTATTGCTTCTCTGGTTTTACGTATGCTCTATAAAACAGCGATAAAAAGGCTTTTCAGTTGACGGCCGAACTCGTGTCGAGTATTCCCATTAATCGAAACGATGCGATGAAAAATTGTATCAGAATATTTCTAACGAGTTTTCGATTCGGTTCTTCGCAGTCTGTGTGCAGCGAGAAATTTATCACTCCTTGAAGCTTGTCCTCCATAATACTTATACTTTACCTGGCCACGTAATAAAAAAGAACATCTAAAGAAACGGATATAAAAATGCCGCGCAGTAATTTAGACAGAAAAGATTGAGGATTGGAGAAAGCTTTTTTCTTCTATCACCAAGGAATTCATCGAGTCTAAAAAAAAAAAAAAACGACCAATTGTTGTAAAATATAATGAATCTTTCTTTGGGAAATGTGAAAATCAGTTAAAACGGAAACGGAAATCCATTTCGGACGCGAGGAGACATGAGAATCGATGGATACATGGGTCTTATACTGTAGAACGAAATGGCCGCGGAGAAAGGGTAAAAAAATTGAAACTGAATATTCTACAATCTTTCCAATTTTTATTCATAATAGTGTTCACAGAGTTATTCCAATTCTAAAGTGTTCGTTACCTCCTCTAGGAAATGGTGACTACTGAGTAATCTGGCATCCGGAGTTCTCAAGTCTAGAGCCTGGAGTCTGAAACTCAGTCAAAAAGCGGTGGGACGCGCCGCATTAAGACGGACAAGTTATACAGGGCAGTGATTAAATCGCAGCGAGTAGTTTTGCCGGTGTAAATTCGAAAACGAGTTAGCGAGTTCCGAAGTTCTGCTAGACTAGGCGAGGTGCTATCATTCATTCCAGCAGCTATAGAGAAACTGCAGGGAAATATTCTCCCGATGTACCAATAAACGCTTCTACCACCGAGTTAATTCCTTGTACAGCTTTCATCGCGAGGCATATTTTACCGATGTGGTAACAGCGCCAAATCATCCCCCAAGCGACACGCGGTCGAACGACGAACTAGTTAGGGGTGCAAGCCACAGTTGGTTGCGGGCCGCAGCCCCGGTAACATCACGCCGCGTTTATTCTTCTTCGATTCAAAATTATTTCGCAGTTACAGCTAAGTTTTTATCAACCTAATTGAGACCATGGTTCAGAAACCGTGTTTTACATTTTTTCGTTTCGAGTGCTTCTTTTATTCAAACTGACTAGAAGTGGGAGGGTGACGAAAAGAGAAAAAAAAAGTTGATAATGCTCGATGGTGGAAGGAATAATTGGAGTGGCGAATGATTCGAAGAAATCGTTAGCCCCGGAAATGGTAAAGGTCAAACGGTGTTCGTGTTCGTTGGAACCAGTAGACCGAATTCGATGATATTCGTGAAAAGTAACGATTTGATTTTTTTTTTAATGCTCGAGAAATGAGTTTTCATTTGACTTGAATATAGTTTTTTGTTTTTTTTTCATCATTTGTTGAACCCTCGTATCGCTGCGTGACGGCGACGTTGTAATTGAAAATATATAAACGTGAAAAAATACGTGTGAGGAGGAGTTAATATAAAATCTGTACAACTATTCTGTGATTATATATCTAAACGTTAAGCAATAATTAACACAAGCAATCAATATTAAGGCAAAACAAAAATTAAATGAAAGAATTTAACCAGTGAATAAATAATCGACCTAAGTTCAGTCCTATTGAAACACTAAGACAATAACGATTTCAATCACACGGCTCAAGATGATGTTATTCGAATTTCCTTATCCCTGCACTCAAGGAAGAAGCTGATTAATTTGAAAAAAATCGAGAACAACAGATGTAAATCCCGAATGTGCGAGTGGAGATAATCCTGAATAGGAGATTCGTCGATTTAATACTCGAATCTTTTCACCCTACGATAAATCCAGAAGTCTTGAGCTTTTATCGGGGGAGGCGAACGTTCGGCGACAGAAAAAAAAATAAAAATAATTGATAACGATAATACAAATGGAGCTGAAAGAGCTGGGGTAGAATTTTTATTCACCGCAATCATAGATGCAGACCTGGAAAAAAAATGTGTACGACCCCGTTTTCGTGAGTTGGTCGTATCGTGGTCCTTCGATAATGCGAACTTCGGGATCTGATCGTGTGACCCTGAAAAGGTTGGGTCGTGACCTCTTCAAGAAAGTTCTTAGGTGAGGTGAGGTTATCTGGTTGAAATTCCGACCAGTGTGAAACGATTTTCGAACTTGTCGCGTCAGAATTTCAGCAAAACAGAAAACAAGAACAAAAAAAATACTACCAGGACACTAGCGGTTAGATAAGTTCGCCAAGTGCAATAATAAAAAAAAAGGTTTTGGTGCAACGATTAAAACCCCTATACTGCAATGTGCACTTTGAATTCCGCGGATTATCGCGGTCTTTCGAAAGGACATAAGGAGTCGGGGATCCGGTATGCTGCAGGCAGTTGTATTAGGCAGTAGTCCCGGTCGTGGACGAGGTAAATTTTACCGAAATAAAAAATTCTTCGATCACAGGACGTCGGCAGGCATAAAAATGAACCGAGGTGAACAGGAGACTCTGTTTCGCCAGAGTCGACAGCTCACAAGGATCGTACCGTCCCGCGAGGATCTGGTACTGAGCGTTTTAAAATCCCCGATTAATCAGCAACAGCATCAACAGCATCAGCATCAGCACCAGCAGCAGCATCATCAACAACATTTTGCTCAGTCGCCTCAACAGCAGCAGCATTCGTCGTTTCAGCATCACCACGCAAACTGCCAAGCTCATGAAAATTATAAAAAATGCACTAACCCAGGTATCGTTCGAGCTTTGTGGGACTGGAAAATCAGTTTAACGATCCTCGACGCAGATGCAACGTGGTTTAATGGGCTACACGTTTGATGGTTTCGTATATGAAAAGCTCCACGTCCCTTTAAATCGATTCTAAAGTCGCAGTTACGCGTTATTTCGCGATTTTCTTTACGAACTTTACGAAACTTTTGATCCCAGTTTTTCGTCTAAAGTATATGCTGGGAAAAAGATTGCCCTAGATTTCAGGCGAGTTGTATGAAAAGCTTTTGAATAAGATTTGAAGAAAAAATAGTTTCATACCTGCGGCTGGAGCCACTTTATTTCAGTCGTTATATAATTAATACGGTATAAACGGAATTCGTAGCCATTTTCATAGACCGCGTAGATCAAAGTTCACGTTAATTATAGAGCAAAGCGAGTAGCCCGGGGGGCTAAAATTAAAACTTTATGTCCCCGGCGTCGTTCCAGGCGAGAGAAAATAATTTCAAATGATAAAAGTATAGGAATATTATTTTTAGAGCAACAATCGAAGGAAGGAGCTGAAAGAATGAATTGACGAGCTGATTCTCAAGGCTTTTTTTTAATCGTATTCTTATATTGCGAAATCTTGCATCCGGTTCTGACCCTGACGAAGTAAGCAGGCGTATTTCCCCAGTAAAACAACACGTTTCACTCCGCCGATAAATAGAACGGTGAAAATTATTTCTGATATGAATAGCTCCTGATATTATATGCAAACCCTCCTTCAGTTATTCGCAGTCCTTTATCAACGAATCTGTGCCGGGGTTCTGGCGGATTTCGAAGATTTGCTTCGCGTCTGATATTCCTGTTCTTCATTGTAGGTTTCAAATATTGAAATCGATATTCTTTAATTATACTGTCGTATTTTCTACTAATTCTTGAAAGTTTAGACCAGAAAACTCGATTTACTGTCGTCAAGGAAGATTATCACCATATAAGTTTCATCAAAGTACGCTGAGATTGGAATTTGGAATACAGACAAAATCAGAAAATTGGATATTCGAATACTTGGAAGATCCGTGAATTGACTTGACTATCGAGAATGAATAATGAATTTCCCATTCCCTGGGAAAATTTCATCTGCCATTCAACGGGCTTTGTCAACGTGTTGGGATCCCCACATGAGAGGGTGAAAGGATTTCGGGATTCAGGAAGAACTGAAAGTCAGAATTTAGAGCAAAAGTAGGGTAGCCAGTTTGCGAATGCAATCATAGAATGATTGAACCCAGTCAACTTCAACTCCACTAGAGACAGACGTAGGATTTTGATCCTTGGGACGCACGTCAGACGTTGCGGTATCAAGTGGACTGCACAAGAATCTTCGTGTCAGGGGATTGAAACTCGGACTAAACTTGCCAAGTCACTTTCTGTCAGCTCATTTCAAGCATCCAACTTCCTCCTCGTCGCATTCTGATGCACGAGTATTCCTCGACCCTTGGAACGGTTGATGTCGGTCGAATTCCACGCCCAGGGTATAACTTCCTGGTCTTCAAATATCAGTCATGCTTCAAATTCTGTACTGTTATATGTACCGTGGAATTTTGAACGTTGGTAGGCTTCGTGGAAGCTGTTTGTTCTCATTGGAGGCTAATTTTGTGATTTTAGTTGCGATAATCAGCAAACATGTAACATTAGCATAGTACGGGTTCGTTGATTCACGTAGTAGGGAAACATACAGAGGATCGGTTAAATTTCGAGCTTCAGCGAAACCAGTGACGTGGGAGTTATATTCCTCGAATTGAATTTTTCGTCTCAACGCACCTGAAAATTGAAACAGCTGCTCTAGTTCTTTGTTAAATTTTTTCTTTTTCGAATATTCCGGTATAAATTCGACAGACACGTTTGAAAAATTGACGCTTGATGAAAGAAACTCAATTTCCTGATGGCTTTTCATCTCGTTTCTGTTTCATTGAATATAATAGCGGGCCATCTCGCCTCAACAACCACAAAACTCTCTCACTTCATCCAGATATTAAATGTCAATCACGAAACACTTCGAAGCCAGACTGCCACGAGATACCAAGTATTTTTTTGTTTCTACAAACTGGGTATTCGATATTCAGGATTAATGAGTGGAAACTCGATATTTAGCCAGCTTCGGTGCCTTCAAACGTCGATGGAATTAACTGATTCGAATCAACGTTATTTGCCAACTTTTGTTCCAAGAGCCTCGCGTACCTATGTGCGAGCGAATAACCATTCGAACTTGACTTTACTCAGTCACTAGACTAATAGACCCCATTGTTTCACCATGAATCGAACAACGCTCGACGTTGCAGTTGGTTCGTTGGACAAAACACTTCTTCCTTATGTACCAACAACTGCACTTGAATGGGATCGATATCGTGCTGTGAAGAGGCAGTGCCACTGTTCAAGGAGCAATTCTCTACGTGCCAACGAGTCCGACACGATATAGTAACATCTATACCAGGGCGAGTAAGTACCTGATGCAGATAAATTGCTACCGATATAGGAAAAATTGTTTACAAGTATGAGTTGGAATTCCTTCGCTGAGTTCTTCCTCGATTGCCTCTCACCCGAAGGTATTTATTCCGCTGAAAAGTTTCGCTTTAATAGACCCTGCACGTTCACAAGTCACGGGTAGTGTAACTTCTAGATGGAGTTATACCGATTTCCAAAAGTTTCGGAAACTTTATTCTACCAATAAAACTCACCTCTAGTTTTAACCGCCCTTAGAACACGTGTGGAGGATCGGAAGTAACCCTAGATAACATTCGATCTCACGTTGCATCTGCGTCTTGCCAATTTCTTGTAAAGCTGAAGCTTTTCGAAACCCTTGAGAATCGACTGACCAAAGAATCCCCAGGTCACGCTTTCACCAACGAAAATCTTCCCCGAAGTAAGGAGCAGTCTTCGCGGCTTACCGAGAAGAGGTACAGCGCGGCTGCGGCTTACGCCGCTCTTCAGGGTAGCGAAGACGAGCTGGTTGGCGGCGGAGAGACGGAAGACGTCGCTCTGAAGACGCCTGGGAGCGAGACCGAGGACACGGACAACGGAGGGGCTGACGAAGAGACGCCATCGAGGAGGTTCACCTTCTTGCGGAGGTTCCGCACACCCAGATTCGGCGAGGCCCATCACAAACGGGTCCCGACGCCGATGAAGAGGAAACACAGGAGGCAGAAGAACGACGAAAATGGTATCGACGACACGGTCGACGACGGTGTCGGCGAGGAACCGAGAACTGACAAGAGGGGCGTTCCTGATCCGTACTACCCCATTTATCTACCCATAGATCAAGCCTTCAAGGCGAAGTACGTTTTCCATCATAAGAAGGGGAAAACCTTTCAGGAACGGTTGTACGTCTTCCTCGAACATCCGGGAGGATGGATTTGTTTTGTTTACCACTTCAGTGTGTGAGTAATTTTCATTCTCATTAAATGGACTCTCAAGGTTCTGATATTTTAACACTTCGCGAGCCTGATTTCAGTGTTTTGGTTAGAATATCCATTGAACGTCGCACCGCAACGCGATATGCTCAAATCCCTCATCAAATTGAACCCATGAATTGAGAAGATGACAACCAAAAAGATGAAACGAAAAACAACTGAGAATTTTATTCCGATTCAATTTCATG
The DNA here is from genome assembly GCA_018257835.1 of Euura lappo. Taxonomy (NCBI): domain Eukaryota; kingdom Metazoa; phylum Arthropoda; class Insecta; order Hymenoptera; family Tenthredinidae; genus Euura; species Euura lappo. Next base: position 724,121 of record JAEUYN010000978.1, on the reverse strand, counting down.
TTCATGTCTTTCCTGGGGAGGATGTCCAATTGACATTCTTGGTCGCAGTTTAGAACATGTCCATGCATTTTTGCTCTTAGAATTTTTTTTTTTTTGCCAATGTTTTTGTACAATCACTAATCTGCGGCGATAAAAACTTAAAAAATTCATTTCTGAAGATGATGTTCTAAAAGCGTCTCTGAATAATTGATACGTTGCTTTCAGAGTCGAGTAGAGATGAAGTGTGTACCTTTTAGGGTGTAATTCTTGCCTCATAATGATTACATTCGCGTCTACATCCGATCGATACGAGAATTGAATTCCAGTGGTCGTTTACCGTCGTCTTGTTAATATTGTCGACAACGAGAACGAGCGCTCGGAGATCGTTATATAGTAACTCATCATCGATTAGTTACTCGGAAATTGTACTTGTGGGAAACCTGGTGATAGGGTGTCATCCCAGTTTGGCGGCTCATAGTTCGTGACCATATTGAACAAACACGCTATACCGAACTTGAATGGCTGATTCACTGCTCGCTATCACCGATAACAAAAGTTCTTGAAGCGCAACGAAGATTTAACTCCGAAGAACTGCTGCCTAAATTTCGTATACAGCTTATCCATAGACTTTGTTATCACAGTCAAATACCGTCCATACAAACTTCTGAAAGCTTCTATTTGTCATTTTTTGGAAACTATTGTTGGGTCAATTAATTGACCTTTTTAATGTCGTATACATGCTGAAAATTGACGCACGACCAGCGGGCATCGGAATTATTCAAATTGACTCAATTATTGCGATTCAAATCACTTCCATGTTTTCATTATTTGAGTTGGCTCGATATCGCGATTGGGTTGGGTTTCGGTTGGTTTTGGTACGGTATGTGAAACATTGATAATTAATGACTCCCCTTAGGCAATTGCCGCGTACCTCTCGTCTCGTACACACAAATATGAAAAATCCATTCGAATTATACATCTGGTTGGACGTTTTCGAAAAGAACTCGAACCTTCGCAAAAGAAACGAACGAAAAGTTGAATCCTGGAATCCTGTAAAAAATTCGAACCCCGTCATAAATAGCCAGCTGATGAAAAACTCCGTTCTATTATTCACCGCGATGATAAAATTCTCTATACCGGGATTATTTTTGTCGACGGATACCGCAAGCTGTTGGAGTTTGAAAAGCACTGCTTTACTTATTCAAACGTGAATCCCGTCCGTTATTTTAGTTCACAAATCTGTACGAAACCGTCGTAATCGAGGGATTATCGCACCTCAATCTACCGGTGAATTAAAGAAATAATTGCCCACCGGTAGTCTAACGTCGAAATCGATCCATAATCAAACCACGAAATATTTTACAGAAAGTTCGTGGCTGAGAGGTTTTTGGGATTAGTATTTCAGTGACGTCGTAAATTACCAATAATTTAGGTCATCGATCTACCTTCTCATTGAATATATATATTCAAATTGTATTACCCGGTCGATATAGCGTACCTACATGACAAGTAATTATACCCGACGAAAAATATGCAGGAAAAGTGTCCCTTCGTCCTGACATCGAGGAAGTTGTCGCGAAATTTTACTAGGCTCATAGATCAAAGACGATACACGTGATCGCATGTCACGTTTTTGTTGTTCGACACAGAAACCCAGATGACCTAGAATCCATCAGGTGTGCCGAGACTCGATATACGACCTCCCACCTGCGACAAAACCAAAGCTACGCGACTGTCATTTGTCTAGTTGACAAATTGCTTCAAGTGATAAAAAATATCGATTTTTCATCGCTATCGAACGCGTCGGGGCTCATTGTTAGCCTACGCGGGGTTTGAGTCACTGATCAATTACAGTGATCCGGAAATCGTTTTTTTTTCTTCCTTCTCTTCAGTGTTAATTTAGGTCGACCTGAATTTTATTTTTATTCTTTATTTTTTGGTTGAAGTTGAATTCCCATCGCTTGGGGGGTGGTTCCCATCAACCAGGAATATGAAAAACGAAAATAATGAACAAGAAAAGTAAAACAAAAGCGAGTGCTGGCGGTCATTTTGAAAAGTCATTCTTTTGCAAACTCCATTATATTTCGGTTGCCACTTTAGTCCGCAACAAGGCGAACGTTCATCAAGGGAAGTACACTCCATTGAGACCTCGAAGGTACTTTATACGAGCACTTTACAAATCAGATATCCTCTCCCTACGAGCGACAGCCTGGGCGCGTTCGCTCCAAGGGTTTTTCGAAATTTTCGGGGTAATGACCACCCTCGAAATACAAAACCGTACCGAATCACAGAGCAGAGGGAGAAATGAATTATTACAGCTGGAACAAAGAAAAAAATATATATCTCGCGACATCTGTATACACACTTTCGGGTATCATAGCGCAGCTGGTGTCTCGAATCGATTTTTCTCGATCACATGAAGCTAGCCTGAGTCTGGTTGGATCCAATAACGTTTTCTCAATATAGTATAGGATTATTGAAAAATCTCTTCAGTATTGGCAAAATATGGTGGTTTCTTGTTTTAAAGGGACACAAATCTTTGTACTGTAATCATATACTTTGTAATTTTTCCAATCTGAATGTGAAACGAGCTTCTCAAGAAAATAAAGCTCCACCCGTTCCTAATAACTGAGGGATAGACGATCACGTTTGAGGTCATGGAGTAAATGGCCCCTTGATAAAAATTTAGCGGTTGTACGGTTGTATCACTGAAAAAAACGTTCAACGATTACAGCCAGAATTCTCATCCGTCTAGCCATACAGTATTGCTGAAGAATGCATAAAAATTTCTCATTCAGACATTCGATTTTCTGGATCAACCAAATTTTTTCACCATAGCGCCTATGATTTATAGCTGTAAGCGTGTCGCCATATCGTCCGATGTAACAGGTTTTTTCTCTAGAGTATCCAACTTTTGGTGCGGTTTTTGATAAGAGGAGTGTAACCGCAACTTGTTCTCGGGAATTAGACGTTCTACATTCTACTTGTGCGAGCACTCAGCAAATTGAAGTAGGACTTGAAGGGTATGTCTATGGTCCGTTTCAACTCCGTACAGTTGCGTAGCTTGGTACCGTATCAGGGTGCAAGGTAAAGTTGGATGAAGATTTTTCTCTTCTCTTCTCTCTTTTTATTCATTGTCTTTTGTATTTATTTTTTTTTTTCACTCATTCTTACGTTTCCTTCCCTTTATTCCGGGGAGAATACCTCGCCTGGTGTAAACCTGACAGGTGTAAAGCAATACGTTTCATTCCCGTAACAAAAGTGTTCTTTATTCATAGCAATTCGCTGAACGGTATACTTTGGGGAATAAGAACATAGGAATAGTCTTGTATCGGTGTTTCGAACGATAAATTCATGACTCTGTGACCCAATTAGATTCGGGAATGAATGTTTTATTTATCAGCTGGAATATCCTTCTATAGCTTCATTGCGTCGCAATCAACGTTTTGATACAATTCATTCAGTAATTCTTCCAGCAGTATCCGGTTCATTCCATCTTTGCTGTTTTCTACTGCAACGTAGCATAGCTCTCCTCAAGACGCTTTGTTTCAGGGAATAAAGGTACACGGAGTACTTGAATGGCCGAGTTGTTGGTTCAATTCTGTGAGTAGCATAAAAATAACTAAAGAATAACGAAGACGAGTAGCAACAACGCCTGAGGGAGTTTCGTTGAAATTTTCAGACCGCGAGTTGAAGAACTGTCCAAACAATACTCTATAGTCTAATTAATGCAAAATTTCCACAAAGGTGGGTACATTATTTTGGTTTTGGGTTAGGTGGCTTCGTGATTAGCACTTCAGGTATACCTCATACCAAAATTCCAAGGGATAAGGGAGGGTGGACGGTCGAGGGCTCGCTTTCATCCACCTAAGGGTGGCAACAGAATCCGAGAATCCTCTCATACTTCAGGAATGGATTCGAGTCTGTCCTTGAGTAAATACCTTAACTCGTCAATAAACAGATTATCCGATTGCCTCTTCATTGCGGGTATTTATACTCGCTACGTTTCCTACTGTCGAAGTAACCACACCGTGATCAAAGACCGTCTTGGTCTGTGACCCGTGTTTCTGGATAGACCCGCACCATCCCCTGCGCAATTAGTAAATTGCTAATCAGCACCGGTACCAAATTAACGAATGTAGAATTTCAGGGACAGGGATTAATCGAGTCCACAGCCGCTGCTCATCGATCGATCTTCACCGTTTTCATAGTCACTTTTTCACAACCACCAGGTGTTTGGATACTCGGTATGGAAAATTCCACGCGAAGGATGTTCGCGGGCTGTTTCGTTAATCTATCCTTGTCACGCGACCCCCTTGCTCGATCCGAGCGTATACGATGTAGATCTAGATGTGGATGTGGACGTGTTTTTCATACGTATGTACGGGTTGATGTCTACCTCGCGGGTAACTAGCATCAGACAATTTCAGGGCATGGCAGTTGATTGCAAAAAAGGAAAATGAGAAAATTTTGTCTACCTATAGACGAAATAAACGAAGCGAACAAACCGCCAGGGGCGATACTCGCTACAATGATGCGAAAGAATTTATTGATTTTATCAATGGTCAATTTTTAATTATAGTTCCAAGGTAATCCAGATCGGGTTCCGTGATTGACAACCAACCACAAGTATTTCACTAGATGATACACCGCGGAGGAACATATTTCTGATCATTTGATTCCTGGGTTTTATTTATTCAGGGGTCCTTTTCATGGTATCGTTCTAATTTTATGGCGTCGTTTTTACCGGGTTCGCGATAAAAACTTGTCAAGTACCTGTTCCCTACTCTGTTAAAATTTAAGGGTTACTTCTTCTCTTAGTGGGTCAATTTTTTCATCATATTACACCAGCCATTAAACCTCTTCCTCAGACGCATGTAACTCCGCGTAGTCGTCATGTCGTAATAACCGAGCCAATGAGTAAAACCAGCTGAGTTTTAACCTATATAATTTAAGATCTTCAAAGAGTGTACATTAATTGTTCTTTACTTGAAAGTTTAATAAGGGCCAGACATGTTTACCCTTATATCAATAAGAAGTAAAACTCTATAAAAACTTTGGGATTACAGACTTTATAAGAATTTTACGCAGAATACGATAACGAGTATCGTAAGTAAAAAGCAGCGAGTTATAAACTTTCACATGATCCGAGGCGATTTTGGCCATTCTAATAATTATACGCAATTAATTATCACACTTGCAATATTGTGGCTCGTTTTTATCGAACTTTATCCATTGGATAAAGTGGTTGAAACTTTGTGGTTGAACCACAAAGTAGGAGAAGGGTATAGATGACTGAGGGGAGGTATCGCAGGCTCCATACTGTTTGGACTTCCCCTATTCCACCGAGTGTTTAGAGGTTTACACTAGCAATTCCATCCCTACATGCCCATCCAATTTCCCTTTGACACTGACGTCGATGTCCAGTGATGTTATCATCACTAGCTTCTGCTGCGGTCGATTACAATAGTATCATGAATAAGAGGACAAAATTTACCACATGGCCAACAAAATTTCTCCTCCTACCTAGTTATAATTCGACGCTGCTTACGAAAAGTAGCATGATCTAAATTTCTTACGAAACCTAGCAATTTTTCAGTCTCACCGCGAAAACCAGAATATTTCGGATTTCACCGCGAAAATCAACACGTTTTCAATCCCGCCACGAAAACCATCACGTTCCATTTTTCACCACGAAAACCAGCACGTTTTTGTTTTCACCGCGAAAACGAACACGTTTTTGCTTCCACCGCGAAAACATGATAAGTAAAAAATGATTACTCAATCTGAAGTGGGAAAAGCTACTTTAGAAAAATGAGAAAAAAAAGTAGTCATAAACGCGGTGAAAACTGAAGCATGCTAGTTTTCGCGGTTCATATCCAAACGCGTTTGTTTTCGCGATAAAACCTGAAATGTACTAGCTTTCGGGGAGTGATTGGAAACGTGCTAGTTTTCCCGGTGATGAATAATGTGCTAGTTTTCGTAAAAAAATTAAAATATGTTACTTTTCGTAAGCAACGTCGAATTGATATCACCAAAAAATGAATGTCAGGTTATATTTGCTTGAACACTGACGACGATAAATATTTCTGTTGGGATTCTTGGCGGAAGGTTTTAATAGTTCATTACCGACACTGTTCAGGAAGGTTTAAGGGATGAGGCTAACTTTTGTGTCCGAGGGCCATGGGACTACCCTTTAGAATCCTAAACAACTTTTAAATAATATAGCTCGTCTTCCAAAGCCTGGAGGGTGACACGCGAGAACCGTTTTGTATCGTACAGCGATTCTTATGCGGGTTCATGGAGGTTCATTTGCGAAAGTATTCCTCGCCGTTTCTTAACGTTTGATCAGTTCATGTAAATAGAGAAAAAAAAAACCTGCAATCATTAAAAACTGATTTAGCCAATTGTTACACTTCTGGACAGCTGAGAAAACCGCGTGATATAAACAAAAAAAGAAGGGAAATGTTCATTTCATTCGTCCTCGTGATGCGTATGTTCGTTAGAATCGTCAGAGATAAAAGAAACATTACCTGCAGTGCAGTGTGTACATAGTGGTTCACAAACGTCGTTTTCAATCGTTTAACAACGATGTAGGTGTAGAGAAATACCGTTGAAAATCGATAAAGGCGCGTTTGTGGGAACGGTAAATACCAGAAAAAAAATTTGACAAGTAAAATAACGGTGTATCAAGTCCCTAACTGATGCTAACCGGTAAAAACAGTTCACGTTATCTGTGACCGCGAATCAGTCGTAAAATTCTCGCAGCCTGTCACGCAGATTTAACCTTTCAGCATCGATAGAAATCCCATGTATTGTAGATTTGTATATCACGGGTGGAGATTTTACCTCCTACGCTCTCATGCTGCGTCAATCAACCCTCGTCTCGACTCGAGTGAAAACTAGAAGGGAGCCAAAATAGCGAAAGAGAGAAAAATGGAGATTTTCTTAAAGGGGATGGAAATTGAGTAGAAACGAGAAACCGAGGGGTAGGTGCGATCGTCGAGAAGAGAGTTGTTTGAGATGAGGCGAGTACTGAAGAGCCAAATATGTGACATGGGGGAGGCTGCACAATTTTATATGGAATAATGGATAGGGTCGGGAAGTTTACTCAAACTAGGTTCACCCTTGGCTCTTACATCTTCGACAATTTCTATCCTCTCGGTTTTCTTTCATTTTCTTTCATCTTGTCCCCCAACGATCCACGTCAATAATTGAGTGTGCATTTATACTTATGTGTATGGGATCGAATAATCCCCGAACATCGATCATCTTTGCCTTAAATAACTGCCACAGTCTTCTCTACCGAAGCCATTATCCTCGCCAAAGAAGACAAGGTGGTAAATCAGCCTTTCCATTCATATACACAGTATCGAAGAACAATAATTTCACCATGTGGTGAAGAAAATTTTCTACGATTTGCCGAAAACCGTAGATTTTTTTATTCAGAAAAAGACCTACGACTGTTTACAAATTTTTATAAAAATCTGTGCAAAAATCTGAATTTTCCTCAAAATTCTTAGTTCTAGTAGGTAATTTTGACAGGTAAATTTTTGCTAGAATCAAGTGAATATGATTTGACGTAGTCGGTTACTTGAATCAAACAAAAAATTGTCTTCGTGTATCTTCGTTGGTTTCTTTTTTTTCTGAATCTGATGAAATTTATTGGAAGAAGAATCGTGTTCATCGGGTTCATCGGGTAGGACTTTGGGCCTTAATTTCCCGGTGATAAACTGCAAGCCCAAAGACTTGGACAAGTAATGGGAACAGACCTGCGATAAATCAAGCATGAGGTATTAATACTTCTCGGACTTTAGTACACCCTGTTTTATTCCCATCGTTATTCTCAACACGTAAGAATAATATTCTCGTTTTGGATGCTGTCAATTTCTCAAATTTATCCATACCCCTCAAACAAGTTCCCAAACAAAAATTGCCATAGCTTTTCGACTTATCGCTTCATTTCGGAAACGGTAAAGTCGATTTAGATTATATTTTATTTTAGTTTTTTCCTCATTTTTAGACAGAAAATTATATATTTTTCTCCAAAATGCTTGCAAGTTTTTATACTCTGATAATTGAAAGCTCAAGATTATAATTTTGTCTAACTAACCATCTGCGATTTTGCAAACTTTGTTGTAGTACTTAATGATATTTTGTGCAAAAAAAAAAAAACTTCTCAGGGAAAAGAATTGTTCTCGTTTATGAGAAAGACGTACCTGAATAATTTGCATGTAAACCTAAGTCGACATATGTTGGTCTTCATTTGGTGAAAAACTCGTAAAGTTTAACGAGAAATGTAACGTGCTATATCGTCCGCGTCTATTTTTGTCACCACGTTGCCGGAAGTTGGGGCGAGATAAAAAAAAAAAAACCGTTATCAAAGCTTCGCTCGATTTTCGTTTGATTGAACAGAGGTAATGAGGTAAACAGTTACAAAATAAATACATAAAATATACACGTCAATTTATCACGTCGACTAGCTGCTGGAGGCTAGAGCTTTTTTTTCTGTAATTTCTGTAGTAAGCCTAGCTTTACGGGCTTCGTTCAAATAGCATGCGTATAACAACTCGAGAATCTCACGATCCGGAAATGAAAGAAGAAATCGAAAATCACCGCTCCCAAAGTTCCTCCAATCAACCAGCTTCGAATTCGGGCCGGATTTATTCTTGGGTACATTTTATTCGGACAATGCAGAACCCCGGGCTAAACAACGTCCATTATCAATTATGGTACACAATGACACACGATATCTGTCTGATATCTATATTTTAAAGGGTTAGAGATCTCTGTGAATACAGCAGACTCTCACTCTCCCCGTGGAATAATGGTCCGATTCTGACTAGTCGACAAGGTCGTTGGGTCAAAGGGTCACAGGTAAGTTCTTGCGGCAAGAGCAAACCTCCGGGGCCGCCTGTTTCTCTCGCTTCCGGATAATTTCCTGACACTTATCGTGCGGATAACACCAAGGTCTGATAAATGGATAATTATTCCGCGATACCTACGGGGAGTCACGCTACCTGTGAAAAAAACAACCCTCCGACGAAATAATCTTGCGAAAATTTTATTATTCCTGTTCCATTAACTCTGATTATATTAGTTAAAAATGACGAGATTGACCCTGACGAATCAATCGTTTTCTTCGGATTGGCTGATTCGACGTCGAGTACGTGAACGATTCCGCAGCTCCTCTTAACCTCTTCGAGATGCCATGTCAGGAGGTCGTAATTTCTGCAGTTATAACATGCACTGGGTTATAACCATAGCCTGACCTCACCTTACGTTATAATCTAAACTCAAGCCAGGACTGACCTCTATTGATTTTGATTAAGATTTTTTTCCTTTGCTATGAGAGCGGAAAAAATTTGCGTAAGGTTCTTAGATTCATCTTCAGCCGTTGGCAAAAAGGTATTGACATTTTCCCATCACGTTTTGACAATCAAATTTTTATTTTTCTACGTATGTAGGATCAATAATCGAGGAAGAGCAAAGGCGTGAACCCGCGTGAAGTAAATTCAAATAATCCTTCCCGTTATAGCCATGCCACCGTAAATAAGAGTGTCAGATGGAGCTTTGCCCGTGAAATTGAATCAACGTGTCAGTCAGTCAAAAAGTCACGTCGAATCACTGCTCCATTAGACGAAGAATATCAAACAACCCTTAATCTTGTCTCTTCGGAGGAAAATGAGGAGGTCTTATAGGATTATTTTTCAGGGACTGAAAGGTCTGATCCTATTATTATAATCCATTACCTCAAGGGTCTCCCCAATTAACGACGATAGGGACTCAGGAATGTATACGACGATACATGATCGTCGTTGATTGGGGTTGAACAGGAAATTTCCAGCATGTACCTATAATATTTCTGGTCCAATTATACGAGGGGAGTGATATTCAGTTTTTGCTCAAATTTTCATCCGTTAGTTTTATTATGGAGATTTTGATGTTACATATTCACGAATGATAACACCGAGGAGTTTCGTTTGTTATCTTGCAGTGAAAGTAGGTAAAGGCGGAAAGATAACACGTATACATTTATTACATGAATATTTAGATATGTATGTATATTATATATGAGGTGGGGTGAAATTATCGTTGATATGCTCTCACATCGTGAAAAGAAAACGTTGAGAATGAAAAAAGTAAAAAATGTGTATAATTTTGCCTTATGCTTCAGGTTCATGGTCGTCTTAGTGTGCCTAATCTTCAGCGTATTGTCAACGATAGACCAGTACAGCAATTTCGCAAACGAAACCTTGTTTTGGATGGTGAGTAAACATTTAAGTTTAATTAAGATCCCTCAGTAATTAACGTTACCTCAAGATAAAACGTCTAATTATCTCTTCTCTTCGAGTTGACTCGAGTCGTTATAACTTATATTAAGACACAACTAAACAGGCAGGACGGAGACCAGCGCCGAATTCTAGCTTCCAAAAAACAAAGGGAACAAAGCAATCGATTCATTGTTCGATACTATGATCTTATCTTCCTTATTCATCGGTATTAGAAACTTGGCCGGATTTTTTCGCACACCTTTGTCTCCATATTTCCGAAACGTAGGGGATGAAAGTGAGATCAATTGCAGCTGCGTATTATACGTATATCTTGCCACCCCGCTTCGTTCGTTATCAGACCATAGTCGTGGTCGTTTAGTCCGAACAACCGGCCGCGCGTGTAGTCCCTAGTATCTGATAACGACAAGTGACAAGTGTTCCAGGGCTGCGGTACTCTAAATAATTAACTCGAAACTATGTCATTTTAATGAGTTTAATTATAGGATTCGGGATTATGCCACGTCAAAGAATTCCACCAGCATCGGCACATTATGCGTTCTAATTAAAACGCTAATCACGTTGATCGAGTTTCGGAATTAAATATTCTGGTATAATTAGCCTGTCGTAAATTAGCATTCGCGATATGGGCTTGATTACCGATAAGCCCTACATCTTCAATTCGTACATCTTGTTGTCGTGGTCGAGGTTTCGACAGCTGACTGTAAAAGTTTCCTTCGGTTTTGCGTCAGGGGGGATAAAGTTCCTTCGTTTGTGAAGACAAGGAAGAAACAGACTCGCAAATAAACGGTAAAACGAACAAACGAAAAGGAGGAGAGTGACAAAAAAAATTATTCCTCTTCTGTAGGAGCAGAGAAAACTCCGAGCAACTACCCAGGCCCTTCTGGCTAACAATAAAGAAGACAGTCGACATCTGGACCTAATATATAGAAGCTGCGCTCGACTGAACCAGACCTAAAATCAGAGAGGCAATATCGTCGGTTGTTTGATATGCCATCTCACCGTCGACTGTCTTTTATTATATTCTATTCTCTAAAAATTTCATTTCCTATAATATTCTCGCAACGCGATATCGTTATCGTATGAAACGATCAAATTATACACTTTCGATGACAGTTTAACTTCTTTTTTTCCAGTACATAAGAAAGAAACGCGTAGAGTATAATTTGCCGAAACATCAATTTACCAAATTAAACCGTTTCTAAAATTACCTGGTAATTATTCAACCTAAGCGAAATTGCGGGTTGACCAATTTACATGAAAATTGTGAAATAAGAATTTTCCACGGTTAGGATAGGCGCTTCGTATCCTCGGTATAAAGTTTATCTCCGTTTTCCCTCGTCAAGAATAGGCGATACGGTGCGGCTGGCCGTCTCTGATTACTATATAGGAGAAACGGTGACAATTTGTCGGATGGAGATAGACCGACGGTCTTCAGTACCTTTGGATAAGATTTACGATATTCAATCTTTTCTTTTTCGCTTTATATACCGAATGAAAGAAAGGAAGAAAATAGATCGCTATAATCAGGTTGGAATGAGATTTTAAATTCTTAACGTGCTTATTATACCGACTAAGCACGGATTGTGGCTCGAGCAACGCCGGATGGACAGCTTTTCTTCGCCTCCCTCCATTTCCCTTTGTTCTCCTTATACCACGGGTAGAAAATGAAGAAAGATTCTGAACGAGGCCAAACCCAGAGTCTAATTGAAACACCGGGTGAAGATGTACGTTTTGTTTTTTATATTCTCTGAAGCATAGCAAAAAAAAAAAAACGTAAAATATTCTTACTCCATTCGGATTTATATTGAATGGGCGCTCTATCAAAATTTGATCGAACAGTGGAACTCAAAAGAGCAAAAGGTAATTGAAAACACAGATATTGAAGTTGAGACGAATGACGGGGAGTCAAAGACGATAAATCCTAGTTATTACAATCAAAGTCGTAAGATTTTTACCGGTTTCGAGTTAGTGAAATGAATTCTTGGTTCTTTGATAAATGTACAGCATAGAGTGTAGAGCAGAGCCTCTCGTATATATACATCCAGAAACCTGAGACTAGGTGTAGGGGTAGTGGCGTGTAGGTGCTCCGCCGAGGATATATTGATTCAAGAACTCCTCCGGGATGGCTGAACGCTTCAATAGTTTAGACTTTCCGAGTTTTTTTTTTTTCTCGACGACAAAAGACGACAGGGTTGTGGGGAGAAAACGTATTCAGGTACAAAAATAGTCGTTTCAATTTCGGGGAGAACCGAACACCCGAAAATCTATCGTCTCAAGTCACTCCAACTTAACAATGGTAAAAATAGAATGAAGTACTTTGGAAGATTTTCTCTCTATGAAAACGAAATGAAAAGAAGAAAATTATCGCAGTTGGTTGTTTCGAATTTCACGAGAACCCTAAGGCCTCACTTATTCCCAGGGCTGGTTTGTTTAGTTTTTTTCCTCTTTAGATTGTATCGATTAATACATTAGTCGAACACAGACCGATATTTCATGCCAGTTGTGTGATCCACGAACGCGATAGAACGAGGGTGATCTTCATAGTCGATTGAGGCGACTGAGGGAAAGTAACAAGAATTACAAAAAAAAAGAAATCGCCCTTGTGATAATTAAGGGATGAAAAATGTGTCATTTTTCGCGTGCTCTGTCTCACCTCCGAGTTCCTGCCCAATAAAAAGATCCACTGACCCCTTCTCAGCTTGATATATCTTCTGTCATTCTTCTAACTATAGTGACTTTGTCCTGATGGTAATTAATTCATGAACTACTGAAATGGGGATTGAGGTCGATCAGGGAACTATAGTATGACCAAAAACTCTGGCGAGTAAGCTTGTCGATAGTAGATAAAAAAAATTCACCCTCGTTTCGCTCCGCCCACCGTCAGACACAAAGTTTCAACCCCTAATTTTGTGTTATTATATTTGTAACGAGCTAAGAAAAAGTCCTCAGGCAAGAAATTTTTGCTAATAATCAGGAAGACCAATCGAAAAATTATCGTGGCGCCAAACCCCTGGTCCTCGTGCCACGGAATAATAAAACAAGACAGGGGCTTCGTTTCTTACGATCACTTTATGCATGCAGGTTCTGTCTAAATAACCGACACGCGACCTGTTGACGTTTCTGCTGTTTCATAAGCTAGGGAACATACATTTATCGAACCGAATAAATTTGCGGGGGTTATCATCGCCGAGAAACGATTCAATGGTATGAACTCATGCTTCGAAGTAAGCGAAATGTGCAATCTGCGGCGCACCACCGCATTTCCGCATTTCCGCATTACCGCATTTCAATCAACCTTTGTCTACTGCAAGAGGAGCAGCTGGAAGCTCATGAGGATCAGGGACTCGTGAGATTCTCAGATCTGAGTCGGGAGCCGGGGGAATTTGGCCTATTGCATTTCCGAGTTATGCGTTGCCCGAGAGATCTCTGGCTCATTTGATGTCAGTCAGCCTGTGGTAGACGAGGGAAGTAATAAGCTCGGGTAATCAGTAATCTTAATGAAAGAGTTTTTCAAGTTGAACTTTGCGAGGATTTTTAAAAGCGGAAATTCGCTGAAGGCTTTTGTGACACTTCTTTGACCGATGGGGTAAAATTCTTGTTGAAACTTATATTATTGGGTATACGGGGATTTGTTAAAGCAATTGCGAACATTTTTCCGGATTATTTTTACTCGGATGTTCAAACGAAGAATAAATATAATTTTCGAGAGATGCTTACTTTAAAAGTTTCTTGAAGAGCTTTTTTTAAGCCTGCGTTTCTTTACAACGATCAATTGTATTCTTAATTGACGAACTTTTGGCAGACAAATGAATCAGTCGAGGGACTTTGGTGTCTCGTTATGAACTCGTTGAGTGAAAATAGAACCTACAATTGTTAACCGTATAATATCAGTTCGTGATTCATCGCCAGCCAACAAATAATCGAGAAGGAAGTAAGTGACTCGAAGATCGAGTACCTATAGAGGGTAGTAATTTTTCAAAATTGATATGAATAAAATTTCACCACATCTCGTTGTACGAAAAATAACTATCATAGACTCAATACTGAGACACAGTGAGCAAAATTATTTAAGAAAAGCCGGGCCTGTCACCCACCCCCTTCGATTTGGCTGATTTTTGGTGAACATGTTACCTACCTGGAGAGTAGTCAAAAGCCAAAATATTATGTCCCGAAAAAAATTATTGGCCGAGTTACAGTTGTTTTTCACATTTTTGACTCGAATTTGGGTATTTTCGATTATGCAAAGGTTTTTTGTACTACGTGGCTGAAAATCGGTTTCTTTATGTAAAATTGACCCAGGAACACGAATCTGGCCACAGATTTGACCTACGAAAAAAACCTACAGTAATATTAGCCAAAAACACCCAAAATTGACCAAAAAAGTCCCAAATCTTGGGGAAACGGTCAAAAAAAAATGTTTTCGTCTTTCTGAGGCAGCAATCTTGTAGGAAAAGAGCTAACGAATCCAATAACCACATTCCCAGATTTCTAGGACGAATCGTTCAAGAGATACGTGTTGTCAAAGTTGGAGAATCTTGTTTTTCTGGCAATAATGGACTTTTTTGACCTCGTTGGACAAATGTCCGACCTAAAGGCCTATTTTGCGGCATTCACCACGACTATCTAAATCGAGTATCAATAGGTTATTTTCATCAAATGAGATTCGCTAGATTCTGGTCGAAATAATTAAATTTACTTTTTCATGAAATAAAATAATAAGAACCCTTAAAAAGGTCCATTATTTGCAGAAAAATCAAGATTCTCCAACTTTGACAACGCGTATCTCTTGAACGGTTCGTCCTAGAAATCTGGGAATGTGGTTATTGGATTCGTTAGCTCTTTTCCTACAAGATTGCTGCCTCAGAAAGTCGAAAACATTTTTTTTTGACCGTTTCCCCAAGATTTGGGACTTTTTTGGTCGATTTTGGGTGTTTTTGGCTAATATTACTGTAGGTTTTTTTCGTAGGTCAAATCTGTGGCCAGATTCGTGTTCCTGGGTCAATTTTACATGAAGAAACCGATTTTCAGCCACGTAGTACAAAAAACCTTTGCATAATCGAAAATACCCAAATTCGAGTCAAAAATGTGAAAAACAGCTGTAACTCGGCCAATAATTTTTTCGGGACATAATATTTTGGCTTTTGACTACTCTCCAGGTAGGTAACATGCTCACAAAAAATCAGCCAAATCGAAGGGGGTGGGTGACAGGCCCGGCTTTTCTTAAATAATTTTGCTCAGTCCGAAAGTTTGTGAAGTTTCTTTTTTTTTTTTTTTATCTTTCATCCGATTTTCAAATTATTGGAAGCCGATAAAATATGCAAATGTAATAAAGCTGGGGAAAGCAGGTACATCCAATTGTATCACAAGTCAGACTCTTGACACAGATATAATATCGGTACAAATGATCCGAGGATTCTCAATCAATGGGAAAAATAATAAATGAAACCCCTGATGCAAGCGACGAAATAAATCTCACAAGGAGAGTAACTTTAAGTGGACACTCCGATTTGGATGAAAATTTAGCCATAGGTAGTCCTCAGTGTACTGATCAAAACGCTATATGACATTCGGGCAGTAGGGGCCCTGGGGCGGAGCAAAAAAATTGAAAACGTAATTTTTTCATATAATTTTTTTTTTATCGATAACAAGCGTAATAATTGTTTACAATGGTCGAGTTCCGAAGCAGTTGCAGGTATGAGTGATCGGGTAGTTAGAGAACAAAAACTTCACAGTAATGGACATCCTTTATCCCATGTTCGAAGCAAACTGTACGTTTACACCATCCACATTTTCCAAACGCATCGTTGGAACATCCAGCATGGTAACAGACTTTGTTACGGCAATCAAAGAAGAACTTCACTGGATGTTCGGTATTTCGGGGATCGACATCTGTATAACCACTTGCATACCAAGAATACTGCCACATTTTTTGATACCGTGGTGAACTGAATTGATTGTGGATTAGCGATTGTACCTTGAGAATATTGTCTCTTTGATACAAATTGAAATCTTTCTCTTCAAGACGCACCCGATCACCAATTTTCCTTTCAAAGTCTTTCCAAGGACGGAAGCATAAAACGTCCAATGGCTGACACTCACAAGTAGTTTTCGCAGGAATACGTTGAACTTCAATAGATTTACCTTCAGGTGTAACTCTTTCGATGAAAGCATCCTTCCAAACACCCCACGAATCCAGCAGACAAGTCGTTTTATTGCGGACATTTGGAAAATAGCAATTCGCAAACCAATTTTCTGCTTCTTTTATTCCCATCTTGCCGGACTTCGAGCAATCCACATAAAGATTAGGCGCCGTGTACATGCTTGAAACGACACGTGGACCGAATTTTCCGTCTGCTTCTTGTAGACAAATGTATAATGTCTTCGCAAACTTCCCATCGAGAGACAACATTGGCATTATTGTATAAGAATGTGTTGTTGCTGCAAGCGATTGGACAGTTCCAAGCACTTTTTTTGTGCCGACAAATTCCAGAGTTCTACCAGATACAATTTCTTTATTAAAGCCTGATTGGTCAGCATTCCAGACATCACCTTCATAGTATTCCTTGATGATTTCACGAGTTTCCTGGACAAATCTGTCAGCATTGGCCTTATAATCAAGCTCCTCCATTGCATAATGTTTAGAAACAAACTTTGTGACCTTTCTATCTCCAATACGATGAGCTCTTTTAAAATGGTTAATCCATGTGCCAGAAGCTTTAAAATTTGACGTCACTCCTAGTTCTCGCGCCTTTTCTAACGCCCAATGTTTCAAGTTGTAATCATGAACGGTATAGCGTTTTAAGCGTGCTTCTTTGAATTTCGAAAATGTGTCTACCCACACAGTGTTCATTTTGTCGCGATTTGTACCCATTTTATCGACGTCATCAATCCATTTATAAAGTGCACCTCGAGATTTACACAACTTGAACTGATTTTGTAATGTGCACAGCCGTATGTTTTTTTTCCTGACGTTCCCGTTGTTATCAAATTTCCAGTAATTGACACATCGACGCTTGTAATCTAAACTGACTGGGTTTTTATATCTACGAGCAGCTTCACGTGGACTTGGTGGAATACTAGCACTTGAGCCCGATGTCGTGGACAATGTAGACGTAGCTTTTACCAGCGACATTAATTCTTCGTCACTCTGCTGTTCTTGTTCTTCTTCTCTTTCTTTTTCTTCTTCATCGCCATAGTAGATATCAATACTCTCATCTTCATGCAGTTCTTCAAGTACATCTAGCGTTGTTTCCGACTCGAAATGATTGACTGCGGAATCCTGGCATTTAATCAAAATGTCGAGAATACTATCCTTAACTTCGATTTCTTTAGCAGTGGGCAATGTAGCCACTGTTTTGTATTTGAAATGTTCACGTAACATGTCCAATACATTAATGGGATTGAAGAGTTTCATTTGTGGATAAACAAGGGCACGTGACTGGTTGCGTCTCACTCCTTATTCCCGAACTGTAATCGCACAATCAAAACGTCGCTTTCATTGAAAGGTAAGCGTCAACTGACGTGTCTAGGCGAATAATATCGGCAGCTACTCCGCTCAAAGGTGACCCCTCGTGATTTTACCCGTCAGCACTCGCGCTTTACAGCCAACGGACACCCAGCGAGAAATCCTATTTTACTTGATTCAACGAGCTACAACGAAATTTGACAATATTAAAATATCATAATATACATTGGTCGTTCATGACCCATTGATGAATATAATAATAATAATTATTATTATTATTATTTATTTTGGTAGAAGGTCAATATTATATTTATACTCACCTGCTATAATTATGTCATAGTCAAGTGTATCAAATTCCACGAAAATACCAAAAATGTCTAATTAATAAGCCATCTGAAATGTGTGAGAAGTGTGAATTGAAAAATAAGTATGAGAGAATGCCTCGTAGCACGAGTGCAGACGGGTTAATAGACTATTCGACCGAACATAGAGGAACGCATGAATACGTTTGAATAGAAGAATGCCAATGAAGGCCGGCAACTTGTCCGTGTCGAGGGTAAGGAGTTGGTCATGATTACCCGAGAGGGGGGGGGGGGAGTTATATTTTGCCAAATGTACAAAACTTGATCGATCCCGACGAAGTTTTCACTGTCTTGACAGCTTCTACGGAAAGACAATTCTAGAATATTATTTCCTAGTACTTCATGTATTTTTTTCACTTCATTTATTCTTTTCTGAGTTCGTTTCCATGTGTTGAATGTTTCACCCATGAATTCGAAAAAAAAGGTTTTCAATTTTTTTGCTCCGCCCCAGGGCCCCTACTGCCCGAATGTCATATAGCGTTTTGATCAGTACACTGAGGACTACCTATGGCTAAATTTTCATCCAAATCGGAGTGTCCACTTAAAGTTACTCTCCTTGTCAGTACAGAAGAATAAGAGAATTCTCCAAGATCTGTTATATGTATATATATTCTCTCCGACAAACTTATTCAAGCTGAAAAAAATCTACCCCAATCGAACGAATTTTATTTCCTTTCACAGGAAATATGCCTCGTCGTATTCTTCGGTGTCGAATACATAGTCAGACTATGGAGTGCTGGATGCAGGTCCAAGTACATGGGATGCTGCGGCCGTTTCCGGTTCATAAGGAAACCAATTTGTATAATAGGTTAGTCTCCTGTAATACTATCTACATCTGATACCGAGTAAATGAATTATCCACCAAGGTCAAGTGAAATATCAATGATTTTATTCAGATACATGAAATTAGTCAAATTAAGTGAACTTGATCTCGTGTCAAGTAAATCGGTTTAATTATTGTGAATTTTTTCCAGATTTGATAGTAGTAGTAGCATCAATGGTGGTTTTATCGGTGGGAAGCAACGGTCAGGTTTTCGCGACGTCTGCCATCCGCGGTATCCGTTTTCTACAAATTCTTCGTATGCTGCACGTCGATCGTCAAGGTGGAACTTGGCGTCTCCTCGGATCCGTCGTTTTCATCCACAGACAGGTGAGTCGGTGGAGTGAGTTTGGATTGACATCGCGGTTGAAAAGCTCTGGAAAACCGAACTGTGCGCATGAAAATCCTTAAGTATATTCAAACATTCAAGTTTTTTCCTCCATCGCTCTATATCTCTCTCTCTCTCTCTCTCTCTCTCCCGCATAAAAAATACGATGAGAAGAAAAAAATGTGACTATTTTTTCAGGAGTTGATCACGACCCTCTACATCGGGTTCCTAGGTCTTATTTTCAGCAGCTACTTCGTGTACCTTGCCGAAAAGGACGCTGTCGGACCCGATGGAAAAACAGACTTTTCCAGCTACGCTGACGCCCTGTGGTGGGGAGTGGTGAGTTCAATGGTCACCAAAATTCAAATTCAACACGATTACGTTCGTGTATTAAATTTGAAACGATAAGCGACGACCTGCGTGATATTCAATAACACCCACATAACACATGTTTAAATATTAACTCGATAACCGAGGAGATTCGAAGCTTCGATTACGCGGTTTATTCTGTATTAGCATGTGACTGTATTTATCGGCCTGATTTGCATGATTGTTAAAATTCGATGACTTCGATGTACCGAGGAGATAAAAACCGGTCGACTGTGCAGCCTGCATGGACAAACTTCGTTAGAATTGATTACCATTTAGTCAATTATGAAGGGAAAGGGAAAAGGAGAGAAAACAAAAATTTCGATAACGCTCGTTAACGGATGATTACGTTTTACGCTCACGTTGGTAATTCGCTTTCACAGATTACCGTAACGACAATAGGCTACGGTGACACGGTGCCGCAGACGTGGATGGGAAAAATCGTTGCGTCATGTTTCAGCGTATTTGCGATATCGTTTTTCGCCCTTCCCGCTGTAAGCGATAATATCAACCATTCTGTGTTTTTCAACCCTATGCAGAATTCTTTTAGCTCTGTTTGACCCCGTTTTTGCTCAAAAACCCCCAAGGGAATCCTCGGCTCCGGATTCGCCCTCAAAGTCCAGCAGAAGCAGAGACAGAAGCACTTCAATCGTCAGATACCAGCTGCGGCGATGCTCATTCAATGCTTATGGCGATGCTACGCCGCTGACAAAGCCATCAACAGCGTTGCTACTTGGAATATTTACATCAAGGATCCGACTCCGGCTGGGCCACCATCGACGCCACTTGGAAAGGTGAGTTTATACAATCTGGGCCATACACTCGCCTAGGTGTTGACCGTAGCTCTTAGATGTTGGTTGTTGATGTTTTTTAGTTGCTTCCGATGTTCTTGGCCGTTAAATTGATCAAGATTATATTTATATTATATATTTTAATGTTAATTACTGATTATTGTTATTGTTGGTGTTGATGAGAGATTCTTATTCGGCATCGTTGTTGAAGAATTTTTACTCAACAAATTTTATTCAGGCACCAAAATTCTGGTCAAGAACAATTGATTCAATCAATTGAATAATAACTATCAACATTACGAGCCTGACAATCACGCCGGTGTTATTAATAATTACGATATGTGACCAAGAAATAAGAATCGAGAATATCGATGAGGTGAATTCAATGATGGACTCGTTTCTGTTACTCAATTTCAATCCTGTCTGAAAATTAAATCTAATCGTTCCAAGTCCTACATATAGACGAGAAGGTGATGATGAAAATTGCTTCAGTAGGTAACTTGGGGATATAATAATTTGTGTAACATTTAGACAACAAGACAACATTTAGAGTTCAAAAAGTAACTGTGAACGACGGCTTTTGGTCCCTAAGAGACGTCTATGAGAGTCAAGGACCGCAAAAGACGTCTTGCAGAGTTAAGACAATATTTAATGGGACCAAAAGACGTCTTGAGAAGTTGAGACAACATTTAGTACAAATTTTAGTACTGCGCTGTAATTAATATTTCTAGACGTGAGGGAAATCGTAGGGATCGTCCGTTTTTAGTTTTTTTTTTTCTGTTCACTCCGGCATTGTGAATGTTAACCTCGTCTGGAGAGTCTGAAAATCTCATATTTCCTAAGAAAACAACCACCTGACTGTTTTGTTTCCTTTTTTTTCCCAGAGTTTCTCTCATATTTTCCGCCCTTATATTTTTTCAATGTCACGACAGTTTCGTCAAGCCACGCGCGATATTGCTTCGTTTTATTCCCCCATATTTTGTTACCCTTTTTTTTCTACATTACATTTTGTGACACCTCATTTATTTATGCAGCACGTATCACAATTATATGAAAATCGGGCAATTATCAATTTTAAACTAAAAAAAAGTCTCTTACAGGTCATGCATGAAAAAAATTTACCAACTTTCTTCTGAATTCATAACTTTTAATCAGAATATATTAAAGGTTTTTTTTACTTCTCGTTTTTCAGCGTATATACGAATACGGGTAGTCCGCGATCTAACCAATCTTACCTTTTGTCAAGTTTTGCTCGGTTCGATAAGGGTCGGGGTAACTTTATTTTTCTTTTCTGGTCACGAGCCAATCTTCTATTGAAAAATGGTGAATTTAATAACGTATATGAATTTAATAATATGAGTAATTAGCTGTGTAATTTATAACCGGTGAATAACTTTGCGTCTCCCTGCAGCCGTATCCAATCCCCCGATCATTGATTTTCCTTGATTAGAATAACGACGAAGAAATAAATATCTCGTACCGAATCGAACGGTAATTAGAAAAAACGTCTGACAGACCCTGAGGAACTCTCCAATAGCTTTTACACAGCCCATAATATCCCCGGGCTGCCAAAGCGACGGATCAAAAGACGTTGGGTAATATCAGCTGCTTTTTCCCACCTTGAGGGTCTTTTATGCAGCAGCGTGCTAGATTAATGGTGGCAATATCATGAACAGCTGCGTTTATTACCATTGTCGAAGTGAAAAAATAAAAAAAAACTGAAACAAAATTACGCGACATCTTTCATTCGGTTACTTTTCTTGATGAGAAAAATTCCTATATTCCATGTCTAAAAGTTTCACATCGATGCTGGGATAACGCTATATTGGTTTCAACTTGAAAGAATACAAACTTTTACCTGCGGGTATAAATTAAAAATAAATAATTCAGGTTTATGATAATTATTTGTTATTCCTGCCATGCGATTGATGTGGTATCATTGTGAATTTGTGATTGTTGTCTAGGTTTAGGTTATCGTTATTTGGTGGGTATCGAGATACACCTGGACACGAGTTTTTGCATCTGAAAATGCCCATAATAAACCCATTTAAATTAACAGTTAAGTTTGTCATTAAAAATAGTGTATTTAATTGTTCGTTTGGGAAACAACATTGATGAAATTTATCCCTATATATATTTCAGTTGATTTGTGTAAAGAAGATGGTATGTAAATGGTTTAGATTTATTTCAATTTTTACTATTTCTCTTTCTCTTGAATATGCATGTTTATATACTGATTATTACATACATTTTTCTCTTATAATACACCTCATATCTTCACACTATGTGATATTAAATACCTTCGAATGATTATTGTACAATTTTCAATCACGTACCACTGCAGACACCACGAGGCAATACCATCTCTCTCAGAAAAAAAAGAATGAAACAAAAAGAAACTGAATCATAATCAATCGCAAATGTATAAAAATACATACCGCAAAAATCAATCTTCGTTCTCTCGTTTAGACAATAATGATACATCTCTTTAACAACTATTTCAATTGCATGAGGTCTGCTTGTTTATTACAATGTAAAATTTTTCGTGAATTAGTATCTTTGTGATTGTGAAAGTGCAAATGTAGCTGCAGCCCACACAAGAGCTGATGCTCGCTGATCACTGTCCATGCTATTTGTTAATTGTTTAAACAATTAATTCACGAATGTCAAATGTTTTCGGTTTTGGCGTGTATTGTTTGCAACTTTCCGATGGGATTCTGTGGTCGTTTGTATCATCTGTTTTTATATTCGAGACAAAATTTCTACTCCAAATGACCCACTTAATTAGCCGTCGAGCGCAAAAAGCAAAAAATAGTCTTTTGAATCATACAATTTCGGACATTAGTTAGTCCAAAAATGAAAATTCTCGCGACATTACAAATACACACAATCACAATGCGTATAAATTTCGGTATCCTTGACGCTCATGAATTTAATCTCATGATCTATGAACTTGTCTTGATTTTTTTCCATTTTCAATCTCTCATAGACGCATGCCTTATATTATCGTAGTGAAAAAATCACTAGTCAGCTGAAACTTGGCACCTGATGCGAAAACTTTTCCGCCCTTGATCTATGTCGTGTGGAAGGTGGGAAACTTGACGAAGAAAAGTTCTTCCGCAAACATTTAAGCTTTATCTAATCTCTTCATCCCCGGCTCAAGTATTCGTCTCAAGTCTCTACTCGCCGCAAAATCAAAAGATCAAGACGATTAGCCAAAGAAGTAGAGAAAACCAAAGCGATAAGAGGCTCGAAACGAATTTACAATTATCCAGCTTGCACGCGGAAAACGGACTCAGTCTCCCATCGCGTTGCAAGCTCTACGTCACGTCCGTAAATTTTGTAAAAAGGAAGCTCCTCCAGTCGGTCACCGGAAAGTTCCGGTCGACCCGGTGTTTTATATTCGGCGTTCGGGTAATTTTTGGTTTACGACAGCGGCTAACCGACCACGACCACTCCGTAGGGTAGTGCATGTTGTGTTGAACGTGTCATAATGGGAGGGCAACGGGGGTTCAGTCTCTTATGATCCAGGTGGCCAAAAAAGCAAGCGTCCTAAAACGTCGGAAGTCGAGGAACCGGATGGAGGTTCAACAACCAGCCCAGAATCTACCGCCTCCACCCCAAATGTCGGGGTGCTCCACAACGACCACTAACGATGTACAGCGTCGCGACAGCGAGGGTGACGTGGTTTTTTATATGGAAGAGCCCAAGGCTGGTACTCCGAATCGCGCGAGACGTGACAATCGGTAAGCTTCTGAAATATTTTCCCGTTTCCTTCAAATATGTTCCCATTATTTCACCCTCGAGGCATTATTGGCTCCAAAAGTCACCATTGGATACGAACACACGTTTCTTGTCGCAACTAAAATTCACGGTTACATAACCAGGAGTTTCGTGGCGTGTAATTCGGTCGTTTGTCTTTAGCTCTTCGTGCCCTGAATCCCAGAGAGACTAAATACCGTATCAAAACTTGTGCAATTTCGCTCGCTCTGGAATTTCTGCGGTCCCTGATACCAAGGAAAGCGATGCACCGATTTCTTTTCGTGCATGAATGAAAAAAATGACTTTTGTAGCCAATTTGAAAGTATATTTCACCGTCGGTACCTAGTGTATTTCCGGCTTGCAGAGGCAGTCTCTTCACGTCGCAGACGAGCTCCGTCACAGAAGCAGCGAGCGATGAAATTGACATCGACATCGAGGAACCCCAGCGGGTAACGACGTAAGTTTCCATCGTTTTTTTTTCTCCTCTGAATATTTTTCGACAAAAGTTTTCCTCGTTTTACTGTACCAATAATCGATCAGAATTGACGACTAATTGGAGTATATCTCTCGGAGTGATTTTACTCGAGATCGTGATCAAAGGGTTCGGGAGTGTCGCGGAAATATAAAGTAAAACAATAGCGTGTAGAAAAATTCCGGGTTTCAAAGGCGCTTTGAGAAAGAGTCAAAAGTCAGCCTTAACGACGTCTTCACCGATACTTGGCGGATACTCGGATCCCCGAGAGCGGAGGAATGAATGAATGAATGGAAATAATTGAGAAAGTAAGCTCGTACCGACTCGACTCTCTGCGCTGCAATTTAACGTACTCAAACTTTGGTCGCACGAGCGCGTTCATTAAACTCTATGTACATCTCGTCGATAGCAATCTTCATAAGCCCAAAACGCGCGGCTACGTCCGGAAATTGAGTCTGGCAACTGCAGTCTCGTCCAATACCATGTTTCACCCTCTAGCAGAGACTAAACTCGTTCAGAATTCGACGCTTTCACTCTTTGATTCAGTTCAATAAAATTTCAGTATAGGTACGCAGTCCTTTTCTCTGGAAACTGGCCAGCCTGCTTTGCCGAAATGCTGTAGCCGGCCAGTTTCCAGAAACGAGCACCGTACAGTTCATTTTTGACACTGATCAAGGTGATAAAATCTGTCAATCAGGACATGATTGCCACAACGATCGCGAGGAGTGCATGTGTCCGTTGATATTGGTAGATTGGAATGAAAGATTAGAAGCAAAAAAAAAAAAAAACCACGTATGGGTAAACGAAACATGCGGTAAAATATCCTAGAATAACCATAGTCCAGTCGGAATATACATAAGGTCTATTCAATCATTATACTCAGCTAAAAATTTTTTGACAGCTCAATTGGATACCCAGGAACATATCTTGAAACGCGCGAGGACCGGAAGTTGCGATTTTTTGAGTAAAAAATTATTAAAAATTGAAAACGCCCGATTTAGAGGCCATCTTTTTATTTGTTGATTTTAGCGAAAAAAGTGTGGGACAAAAGTTGTAGATCTCATTGTTTACTACAAAATTGATCTCACGAAAAAATCACGTAGCATTGTTGGTTTAGCTGTAAACTGCAACAAAAGACGAAACCTCAATTCTTTTGTTTATTGCATGCAAGTCAGTGAATTATCAACGCACATTATTGAAACTCACCGTGAATGTAGAACCATCTTTCTGCAAGAGGAGCGCGCAAAGTTGGCCGTGCTATATCAGATAGTTTAGCAACAATGAATTTTCTCCCGAAATCCGCGCTTCGTCCATAGTTTCCCTAACGATTTTCTGACATGGTCCAAATAAATCATAGTTGTAGTTTTCACTACCTTCTTTCAGTATTTGATAAGAAAACATAATTTTTTTACCAAAAAAGCACGTTTTTGGCGAAAGTAAAATTTTCCCCGATAAATAAATGTAAATAACTTTGTCGATTATCAAGTTACCGCGAATTTTCTACAATAATCTGATAGGTCTTTCCAAGACGCTTTTTTTGAAACAAAAATCATCCCTTCATTTCTATTAGAACCGGAGATACAAACAGGTTTACCTATTAATTCATAATTATTCATCTAAGCAACATTTTGGGATGAATCAAAATCGTACGTGTTCCTGAGACATTCGGGTATGATGTACGATTTGTCTCATATCCCTCTTGTGAAGTTATTTCATTGCAACGACTGATTGAACACAGCCGAGCGGCCGAGATCGCACCGCCGGCCGGCTCAGTCCCAGCGAGCCGCGCGGTGGGGAACCTTCCGGCCAATCGCGTTCGACGTCGCGCCGCCGGGTTAACAATTTGAATATCTCCGTTAATATTGGTCGTATGAACTTGGTTTTTTTTTCAATTCGGGCTAGTTTTTTCTCACCAATCCGATTATGTTGTCCGTTATGAGCATCGACCGATATTTGTTGAATTAATTATCGTTTTTCTCTGATTTCAGGCTTGAAGTGCTTATAAATTACGTAATATTATTGAAATGAAGGTTTCAGCAATAGACAACAAAATTTCATCACATATATATTTTTTTCTATACACATTTACATATATATTTTTACATTCATTACAAGAATTTTAACAGGGATACTAAACTTAGTAAACTACATCACACTTCACTACTTTAGGTTCTACGTTTTTTGGAATATTTGGTACCGTGAACCTCGTCAATTGGTCTTTTGCCCGATCGACTTGTTGAGGGCTCCAGAGGACAGTCTAACTCTAATTCTAATGGGTAATCGTCAGCGTCGTCGCTGAGTTTTAAGAGAGAATAATCCTCGAATTCATCGTCGCTCAATATTATATCCGGCTCCGCGACATTCGAGCAGGATTGCCCGTTGCACTTTTTGCATAAAATCGTGCACTTGAGGCCAACTTTCCGACATGTACAGTTCGTCGCACATTTACTTTTGTCACAGGCACACGAAATGACGTTTAGTAAACTTTCCGGTATTGGCTCCTTCCTGCAGGTAATTGGCACCAAGATGTTATTTGTTTTTTTCCAACCCCATTGCAGGGGGTCTTTGGTGTGATCACCACGCCATTCGCATACCTGCAGAAAGGTGCGCAACACCTTTATCCGAGAAGATTCCGAGAAGAGGCATCTGCCCGAATGTTCTCAAACCTGCTAGGGTTCTATAGTTCTATTCTTTCTACCTGGGTTTTACGTATACCTGCAATGCCCAGGTACACCGTAGTTTCAAATATATTGCTGAGAATATCCATACAAGTTGGTGCACAGAGTATAAATAACTAAGGCACTCATCATATTAATCAACAATCATAGAAAAAATTGTATGATTAATTATAAGCACTTCAAGCCTGAAATCAGAGAAAAACGATAATTAATTCAACAAATATCGGTCGATGCTCATAACGGACAACATAATCGGATTGGTGAGAAAAAACTAGCCCGAATTGAAAAAAAAACCAAGTTCATACGACCAATATTAACGGAGATATTCAAATTGTTAACCCGGCGGCGCGACGTCGAACGCGATTGGCCGGAAGGTTCCCCACCGCGCGGCTCGCTGGGACTGAGCCGGCCGGCGGTGCGATCTCGGCCGCTCGGCTGTGTTCAATCAGTCGTTGCAATGAAATAACTTCACAAGAGGGATATGAGACAAATCGTACATCATACCCGAATGTCTCAGGAACACGTACGATTTTGATTCATCCCAAAATGTTGCTTAGATGAATAATTATGAATTAATAGGTAAACCTGTTTGTATCTCCGGTTCTAATAGAAATGAAGGGATGATTTTTGTTTCAAAAAAAGCGTCTTGGAAAGACCTATCAGATTATTGTAGAAAATTCGCGGTAACTTGATAATCGACAAAGTTATTTACATTTATTTATCGGGGAAAATTTTACTTTCGCCAAAAACGTGCTTTTTTGGTAAAAAAATTATGTTTTCTTATCAAATACTGAAAGAAGGTAGTGAAAACTACAACTATGATTTATTTGGACCATGTCAGAAAATCGTTAGGGAAACTATGGACGAAGCGCGGATTTCGGGAGAAAATTCATTGTTGCTAAACTATCTGATATAGCACGGCCAACTTTGCGCGCTCCTCTTGCAGAAAGATGGTTCTACATTCACGGTGAGTTTCAATAATGTGCGTTGATAATTCACTGACTTGCATGCAATAAACAAAAGAATTGAGGTTTCGTCTTTTGTTGCAATTTACAGCTAAACCAACAATGCTACGTGATTTTTTCGTGAGATCAATTTTGTAGTAAACAATGAGATCTACAACTTTTGTCCCACACTTTTTTCGCTAAAATCAACAAATAAAAAGATGGCCTCTAAATCGAGCGTTTTCAATTTTTAATAATTTTTTACTCAAAAAATCGCCACTTCCGGTCCTCGCGCGTTTCAAGATATGTTCCTGGGTATCCAATTGAGCTGTCAAAAAATTTTCAGCTGAGTAAAATGATTGAATAGAACTAGGTGAAATTTCTGTATATTCCGACTGGACTACCACGCCTGAGCAGTAATGGGGTTAATTGCAGATTGACGGAAGCCCATCGTAACGCTATCCGAGCCATACGAAAAATAAAGTACTTTGTAGCTCGCAGGAAGTTTCAGCAGGCCAGAAAACCTTACGATGTACGTGACGTGATCGAGCAGTACAGCCAGGGTCATTTGAACATGATGGTCCGCATAAAGGTGAGCACATATTTTACATATTTTAATATTTATATTCGTTGGAGTTTTTTTTTCTTCATTTTTCAACGTCAGAGAATGAAGAGAGCAGAGGGATCTATAATTCAGATCCAGCAGAGAAGTGAACTAAGCTATTATTAGTCGGACGAATCTAGTTCGTCGAGTTTATAATTGGAGACGTTTTAAGTGGCTACTGGATTCAAATAATGGACGAATTATTAGAAAAGTGAATCCTTGTGTAACGCGGAACTGGACGAATCAGCAAAATGTCAAGGGACTAAAAGTCCGGTGAATGTTTTTACCTCCAATTTGAGGGTATCGTGAAGTTTAACCGCAGTGAGTCAACGAATTGAACCTGCGGTTGCCTTTGTTAAAATATTTAACAATTATAACGTCATTAATGAATCAAGAATAATTACCGTGCCAACTTCATAGAATGTGAAGAATGATTTTTTTTTTCCTGTCCAACCTAACGAAAATTGATGACCCAATTATTCGTCGGCAATTATCAAATTTTATTATCTGACCTTTGTTCTCCGCAAAATGATCCAAAGACTGAGGAATATTCGACCACGTTTGGAAATCATCATTAATCAACCGAAACTTTGTCATTATTGAATATTTGGTTAATCTTTTGTAAACTGTAAATGGGGTTTCGATTTTTATCAAGAAAATACGTAATCTGATTACCCCATTGTGACTGAAGCGTTTTAAGATTTTGTAACAAAAGTTACTCGAAGAAGAATTGGGAGACCAACATTTTTTCTAGCTCAAGGTTACAATTATCATGCGAATGCCGAGCGTGAGTTCATAGGTATGGTTATAAAAATTCAGGAATCCGTGTCACAATTAAATCTGACAGGAAACAACGCGGCTGTCACTGCATCATTGCAGTCGACAAGTCAGACTTGAAATCCTTGGTTTCAAAAGCTGTCGTTCGAAATCGATTTCTGAATGAATGATTTTCTGGTCACAAACTGTTCAGTGAAGAGGTTTCTTCAAAATGCACAGAGAACTTTGTTGATAAACTCATTTTTACTCCGGTTATGACGGAAAGTAAAGGATGAAAACAAAAGAATTTGAATTTCCGGTACAATTCTGTTCATTTTGAAGAGGTCTCTTCATACTGAACAGTTTGAGACCGCAAAAACTGAAATCGCAGTCCACCAATAGATTTTATTTCGTGTACCATAAACAAAAGAAATCGAAAGTATGAAAAATGACCTAATTCTAGCAGTTTTAACTTTTCAAAAATTTCAAGGTGTATGTATCCCCTCAACTCGATATTGTCTATGTTTCAAGGGATAAATTTTCTTCAGTTATGTTCGATATTTCCACCCTGCACCCGCTGAAAATCAAATATCACAAATTTCTCGTGTTAGAAGTCTTCAGACGCAAATGAAATATCGGATATTCTGAATCTCGTATTTTCGCACAAAAGACTTATCGGGTTCCCAGAGGATTCTGACGCGAAAAGAGCATCACCTCTTATCAAATCGCATCAAAGACATTTGAAAAATTCGATTTACCTACTCAGTCAAAATTGGATTCATACTTTCCTCACATATTTTCATACAAAGTGATAATCCTGACGTTACATTTACCCTGCACCATCGTCCCATTGGTTTCTGACGATTCAATGATTATTGGAACCTGAAATCTGTCCGAATGCCAGAATTCGAAATTGTTAAATTTCTGTTAACAACGTCGACTTCCGTGTACTCATTCAATGTATATAAAATGTAATATTTATCGAAATCTATAATCTTCGAAAAATCCGCTTCTACTTATATCTACAGTCTTGATCTTTGACCGTAGGAGCTGCAGCGAAGACTCGATCAGACCCTTGGTAAGCCGGGAAGCTATTTGGCAGGGATCGACCGGGCAGGTAACGTCAAGCCCATGACCATTGGCGCACGGCTTTACCGCGTCGAACAGCAGGTTAGTTGGAAATCGTTGAATTTCTTACACTCTACCCGATGCTTGGCGCTACCTGGATACCCATTCTCGAACTCACTGCTGATAAACGTTTCTCTTACGACTTCAAAGAGGGAATTTCATATCATGAAATATCGCGGTGTCACAGATTCGAAATCACGATTTCAAATTAGGATCGAATCTGCGACTCCTATGAATTTATTATCACTTTTTCGCTGAGCATTCGCTTCAATTTTTGCTATTAAAAGCTTCTTTCTACTTAGAATGACCTTCAAACCCTGGTGAAAGTAATTTTCACCATTTTAGACAAACTTGGACAAAATTGTGAAAATGCTTACAGTTTTTTTAATACAAATTTGAAAATACGAAAATACGAAAAGTCGGAATTCCTCTAAAAATTCGTAACAACGGACATTTTCAACGGAGAAGACTTCAGAAAATTCTCAAAAATCCCGAAATGAGTCTGTAAATGACTTTATATCACTCCGTGCGTGAAGTGCGACTTTACGCACGCGAGCGTGCGTATAATCGGACTTCACCCACGTTTGTGATATAAAATTTGGTTCGATACATGTGCAAAAGTCGTTTTTCCACTCGTGAGATTGTCACCCTCGCTTTTCTCGGGCGACAAACCTCCCACTCGTGCGAAAACAGACCTTTTGCACTTGTATCGAAATATACTATTTCGGGGAGGACCGAATCCCTCGAAACTCGAAAATAAGCTTTGAGAAGGGTCAGCGTGCTTCTTTTCCTGAATCAAAATTCGGGAGGTCGACCCTAGTCTGCGTTTTTCCATAAATAATTAATCGGGTTCGAATCTTGTTGGTTAAACCGTAGCCCATCGGGTTAAAACTCGAGGCTAGACTGTTGGCAAACATCCGACGAAATGTGCGATGCATATTCCGTATCCCGGTGTATAAATGCATACGAAGTACGTCGATACGCGCTAAGATGTACGCGTAAAACTGGAGGTTGCTTTTAATATCACCTGTTAGAAACAGGTCGGTGCATCGTTCACATTACTGCAATGCAGAGATCTTTCTCTGGTATGTCGTTGTCGCATGAAATCTATACGTATATGTAACATATGTATGCGTAAATACTTGCCTTATGCCCTATACCGTTCTTGAGATATTAAACCTCTGACTCCTCGAGGCTACATAGACGCATAAAACGTAGTGTTGGTATATATCAAACAGTTTTGATACCGCCGAGGTTTAATATCACGTGCCTAGATTAAAACCAGACCCCAAACTATACGTCACACGTCGCTTCTAATAATCGTAAATATTGTATAAAACGAGGGTTGAGGCACTTAAGTCGGATACACCGTCAGTCTTGCTGTACAATGTGTATAAATACTTCCGGATTAATTATATGCGCGGAATCGAGCCAAAATTGGAGCAAAAAAGTATCTTCTTTGAACAAAATCGAAGGCTTCAACTTCGTTCCTGCCAGAATCATACACCCGTCCCAAAGTTCAGTGTCTGTTTGTTCTGCACTCGAAACTTGAAACTAAAGTCCAACTCTGGCATTCCGGAGTCACGGAGCCAGTGATTAGAGAAACTTTATTGACTCGACGATACTAGAAAAAGTCGCCCAGATTTTCGGGAGACCCTCTTCCTGATCCTAGTCCAGTTTCTCAGCTCCAGGGATCCTCGAAACACGGGAAGAGACTCTGACTAGTCCCCAACAAATGTTTTATAATCGTAATTTCAATTGTTAATTGAATTAGAGATCGAAAACATGGTCGATCCTCGTCGATTTATGGAATAGACGACGTTTTCAAGTCAGTATCCCTGATTCCTCCTGACACCTCACTCTTACCCTCTTAACCATAGCTTGAAGAGGAATTGGAGTTGCATTGTATCGGAATTGATACGGATTTTTCGTTTTCGGTGCAGCTGTCGGTGATGGACAAAAAGATGGACCAGCTGGTGTACGTGCTTAACGCAGTGGCGCACAAGCAGCAAATCCCATTGAGAAGCATAGAGGACGACGTGTAACGCAAGGCCTCCTCGACGTCGACGTCGACGCCAATGTTCTCCACCGTGTCTTCGGCTCTGTCCTTTAAAACAGGGGCCACCGTGGTTCTGCCCAAGCTCACTATCACTACGGTAACACCGGATATGCTTAGCCAGAGCTACTGAATCCTTCAGAATTTACGCGCAACTATTAGGAAAGAAATCGTGATATGTACTATATAGAAGAAGGAAATAGGAAGGATTGAGGCGATGGACATGAGGAAAGATGACACCTTTTTTTATTATTTATTTATTTTTTTTTTTTATAGGAAATTTTATTATTCTCATTTTTCGGTTCTTCGAAAGCTTTTTAAAATCGATTTTTGTTTAATTTTTCAATTAGTTTTTAATTATTTGCTATATAATTCGGTGCTGCCGATATTTTGAATAGATTGTGCGAACGAATAACTTACTTCACCTTGTAAATAAGGTTTTACGCACACGATTTTAATAATATATAGCATATAATAGTAGGCGATACCATTTATTATATTGTAATCATACTCAATTCGACGCGTTAGAAGAAGAAAAAAAAAAGTATATATATAATAATATTAATTAATTAATTAATTATAAATATCGAGGGGAATTTATAATACATAGTAAAAAGAGGCACCCTTCCATAATATATTAACGCACTTCGCTGAATTCTGAATACATATAGGATATAATAAGTTTATTTAATAATCCATTTGTAAAAAGTCTTAATAACTAGAATTGCACTTGTGCTGCTTCGTACGTTCGTTGGAAGACATTTTCATTGATTTAATGAAAAGAAATAATAATTAGATTAATGGCTACTTAAGAATTAAAAAAAAAAAAAAACACTCGCGAAGCCTATTTTGATTCTGCTGGTCGTGGATCAAAGATTTTAACGTGCGCTTTTCTTCGAATGAAAAAGAGAGAAAAGAAACTATAAGGTTGATTAAACTTATTATAATCAGTAGATAAAAAATATTACGAAAAAATTTGATCAAACTATAACTGCCTTAATTAAGGGGGGCATGATTTTAGTAATCGACGGCGAATTACTCGCACAATTCGTATTGAACCGGGCCTATTTTCATGGTATAATAAATAACGATTGAAAATTCAATGATAATAATAAAAAAAATAAAAAAAATAGCATCAACGAATTGTGAAAATCGAATCTTGTTTCTTTTATCGGTATAACAATAATTAAAGACGTAATTTTTGTTTTCTTCTTGCAATAAATAATTCAATAGATTCTATATAATCAACGTCGCGATTCGGTTTCGATATCTTGTACATACTTGAAAATAAAATGAATAAATCATTACCGTCTTCAAGAATCACTTACATGAATATTAATAAATAAAATTAATTAAACTTTAATATGAAATATTGTAAATTTATGTATAAAAAAAGAAAAAAAATAATAATATCAATGCCTATATGACATAGTAACATAACTTGTAAAAGTTTCGGAAGAAGAAAGATGACAGTTTTTTCTTTTTCTACAACA
Source organism: Euura lappo (assembly GCA_018257835.1). Taxonomy (NCBI): domain Eukaryota; kingdom Metazoa; phylum Arthropoda; class Insecta; order Hymenoptera; family Tenthredinidae; genus Euura; species Euura lappo. Next base: position 689,819 of record JAEUYN010000978.1, on the reverse strand, counting down.
TAAACTATAAAAAATTATTGAAAAATTATTTAACTATTGAAAAAATAAAATTATATTCTGAATACTCTGTATATAAATACTAAAATATTCTAATATCACAGAGTTATATATTACATACGAATAAGATTGAAGAAAAAATTTGGAAAAAATCGCGTTGAGGGTATTTTTACTTAACTCACTAAAAAGCTACTATTAGGGTCCAAAGTAGGTGTATATCTATAGAATCGATATTCTATTATTCTCCTACTAACAAAAATGAAAGAAGAACGTTGAAAGAAAGAAAAGAAGTGGATGATTCTTCGGCTGGACTTCAGCGATTGATTCGACATCGTGAAAAATGTAAAGTACTGAATCCATAGCTCCGGGCACCGATAACTGGGATTAGACTTGAATCTGTTAAAGTCTAAACGGTATATGCCGGAATATAGATTCAGGTCAATAAATTTAAGTGAAAGTTTATCCCTATTCAAAATTAAAACCGTAACAAGCTCGATATAAAAGACCACTGACTCGATTATGTTCGAGTCTATTTATTACCTGTAAAAGCACTATTAAGACTACCCACCTCATGTCTCGATAATGGTACCCATGCGGTCAGGAGAAAGATAATTGAATTGCCCCCGGTACATATTCTAAGTGCAAAGATTTATCTGAAAGCCCGCGTATAAATTCTCGCACATGACTCAACATGCACTGTCTGTATTTAATCAACACATTTTTTCATACGTTATCACGATGTATATAATCTCTGTATTTCGCCTATTCCAATTTTTCATCTTACGAATATAATAGAGGTTTTACAATGAGTAATAAATTCATTAATCTATCAGCTTGACGAGTTAACAAAAAAAAAAAAAGATCGAATCAATCGCTGGGAATTCAAAAATCGACTATCACAGCGAAAAAAATGCGATTGATAATTTGTTATCTGAGAAAAACTTAGTAAAAAAAAAAAAAAAACTAATCATCACTGTGTCACTTGAGTACAATATGCTGTCAATTCAAAAACCAGGTGATTCGTTTCGGCCACTAGAAAATAAAAAAAAAAAAATTTGAACAAGTAAAATATTGTTACAATGAATAAAAAATGAATTTTTCAATAATTTATTTCTTTCTCATGAGACAAAATTTATGACGTTGTAATTTTTTTTTTTTTCAAAAATCGCAATTTCGCCGTGGGAAAATAGTGAGTCCAGCTGAATTGAAAATACTATGAAAGGTGCGCCCAGGTAATAAATGTCTGTTTCAATCTTCGCACCGCTTCATTGTTAACGTTTTATATCGCGTATTTATATAGGTATTGACACATTAAAATATGTGAAATTCCTCGGTGCCTATCACTCGATCTTTATATACCATAATCACTGACTTAGACTGTTGTTAAAGATTTTTTTTCGGATTTTTGTAACAAGAATTTTATATAGAAAAAAAATCGCTTTTCATCCATAAACTGAAATATATTTGTTACGTTTTAATTTCTCTCTTTATTTCGCATATTTTTGGATTTTGCAATATGAAGGGTGCAGCCCGTGAAACTTCGAAATTAGTTTTTTTCTTACGATAAATAAGTACCGTTGAAAAGATATATTGAAATGTATTTATTTGAAAAATAGTTTGTTGAATAATGACCAAATATTTATTCCTCGTTATTCATACTTGAGTTTAGTCGTTGCTTCATGATTGTTGAATTTCATTGAATTGTAATAAGGATAAATTCTGTACAAAAGTTGACTGTAAATTATACCGCCCACTGCATCACGACTACCTACACTTGTTGAATACACGGATTGATAATTATCATTTTAAAGATTATTTTTCTTTTTAATCCTCATTGTATAATAATTGTACGATAATTATGATATTATCACAATTGTTCTCATGATACTCTTGTTAATGATCATCTAACGGAGCAAGTAGCGTTCGCGAAACGGCCGAATATATAAATTATAATATAATATGCGAGTTATACTGAAATATTTAGCTAATTAATTGAAAAAGAATATAATTATATAATGTAGTGCGAGATAAAATTAATAGTAATGAATAAAAATCGCAGCAACAGTGAAGGCACATAACGATGATGATAACAAACGATAAGAAAAAAATATATATATGATAATGAAATTAGAATAATATTCGCTGCTTAGAATGTGATATCGCGCGACCTATACGATTACGAAATTGTTGGTTGATTAATTTAATTAGTCAATGAAGGGGGTGCCATTTTCATCCAAATCACGCGATTGCCTCTCTCGTATAATCCGTACTTGACACAACAAAAAATAGAATTCGAATCCCGATACCGATCCGAAAATGTTATCCATCTCGAATCGTTACACTTCCGGGGTATAAAAAATGGCAGCAATTGAAAAAATTGTGTTTTTATATTATCGGAAGTAAGTTTGATGCAACGGTGATCAGAACGTACGTCTAGCAATTTGATAATATATTGTATATATCAGGCTGTAGTCTTTGTAGTCTGTAAATTTCGACTAGGTTTATGATAGCTACGGTCAAATTTGAGGTTGAGATAATATTAAAACCAGATAAGATCTTCACCAATTAAATAAAATTGTCGTGTATTATAGAAGCATTTTTGTTTTATAATTAATTCATTACCTTAATTTCTTCGATTGACTGTTTGATTCGTGAGGAAAAAAAAGAAATTGATCTGCAATGTAATATTAATTGGAAAACTTAATCTCAACTTTCTGTCGTGCCTATGATTACGTCAACTTTTTTATGCGCAATAGCGAACGTATAAGTATATGAATAATTCAGCTGTGTAACAATTATTATCTAAGTACCTAATTAATTATAGTTAAAATTAATCCACAATTCACAAATTATACATAAAATGCATGTAGAAATCGATCGCGCTGTATAGTCGAAGTAGTCATTGTATCTAACGTTTAATTACAATTAGCCGGTAAGTCGTAGATGTGGGGTTGAAAAAATGATTAATTAACCAAAAAAAAAAAATTAAACAAAGTCATTAAATTATAATACTTATATGTCCTGGGCCCAAAAACCCTTAGCGCACCCGATGAATTGGAAAATGGCATGCGAGACTATAACGGCCCTTTTTTCGTCATTGAAAATTCTTCTCAGGCAGGAATTTATTAAAATCCTATTTTTGAAGGATTTTTATTACACCACAGGGCGCGTCGTGTGCCACGTATAATATTTATCAAAATTTACAGTAAACTATTTACGGAATGTATGGAAAAGAATTTGGACCAATCGTGTACTTTTCTAAATTTCGAAACTTTTTTCATAAAGTATATATATTTATTGAATATATAGACAACAAAAATGAAAAAAAGGAAAAAAAGAAACTATACCACCATCTCTGAATGATATTTTTCTTCTATTGTTAAATAATTGAATAATTAACTATCGTACAATGAATGATATGATTGATCTTTATGAAAGACGATTCCATAGGAATAAATATATATATATATATATCTTTGTTTGAGGATAATAGAATACTTGAAGGCTATAATAAAACTATACATTTACCTTTATGTTCTCAATCGTTATTCAATTTCGAATGAATAATTACCGAGACTGACTAAAGGATATGGCCTTCGTTGAAATTAATTAACTCCTACGAAAGATGATATTCGAACAGCGTTCGTATGATCTCAATAGCAATATACCTATACACCTAGCTATTAAATAAATTTAAAACTCTCTCTGTATAACAAGAGAAAATAATAAAATTATAAACAAAATATATTCTGAACGCAGCAAGAAAAAACTAATATTTCGTTACAATGAAGAAAGAAAATTGATTTAAATAATTATTCTAACTATATACCTATACCTACCTAACTGAAACAGAAAAAAAAAGAGAAAAATACGTGAGTGACCAATATCGACGACCTTATTTTACGCAACAATCAATATAAATTTATATTTAAATGTATGAAATGAAAAAGAAACAAAAATTACCAGACCAAAATATTCCTAAATCTAATACATACTACTAAGTATATGTATAACCTACCTACCTTTTTCTCTCTATCTCTCTCTATCTCTATTTTCTGATGACCGTCATTCAAGAATATTGATTAGCTCGAGTTTTCATTTGTCTATTCATATATACATATATGAATATAATCGATGCTGATCCTGCGACCGTGTTAGCAATAGAGAAAAGTATGGGAAAAAAATACAAAATTACTATTGACTATACTTAAATTACTATTAAAAAAAACCGTAGTTGCCTATAACTAGTGTCTCGTCGATATATTATCGATATATACCGACCTCTTGAAGTCCGAGTTTCCCCCAATTTGGATAATTCAGTATCCCTCGCTGTATTTATTATCCATATTATCTACTATGATACTTGATATTGTCCAAACTGGTCGGACAGCCGGATGAGGCGTTCATAAAAATAAGAACTCTGTTCCTTGCGATTATGTACTATATATATACTATATATATATATTATATCACTATCAAATACATGTATATGTGTATACATATATACATTGTAGAAAACGTGTATAAATATTAACTGACTAAAAATATCCTTTGCTAGTGAATTATTACACCTTATTAATAATAATATTAATTATAATCACCCGAAACGATTATTATACACATATACATGTGCGTGAAGGAGAGAAAAAAAAACCTGTCAAATATTGTACATTTGTGACATCATTCTCTATAATAATAATAGTAATAATAATTCGTATAATAATCATAATAATAATATATATATAAAGTCATAGTAAAAGTTCACTTAATTTGACTAATTTCATGTATCTGAATAAAATCATTGATATTTCACTTGACCTTGGTGGATAATTCATTTACTCGGTATCAGATGTAGATAGTATTACAGGAGACTAACCTATTATACAAATTGGTTTCCTTATGAACCGGAAACGGCCGCAGCATCCCATGTACTTGGACCTGCATCCAGCACTCCATAGTCTGACTATGTATTCGACACCGAAGAATACGACGAGGCATATTTCCTGTGAAAGGAAATAAAATTCGTTCGATTGGGGTAGATTTTTTTCAGCTTGAATAAGTTTGTCGGAGAGAATATATACATATAACAGATCTTGGAGAATTCTCTTATTCTTCTGTACTGAGATTTATTTCGTCGCTTGCATCAGGGGTTTCATTTATTATTTTTCCCATTGATTGAGAATCCTCGGATCATTTGTACCGATATTATATCTGTGTCAAGAGTCTGACTTGTGATACAATTCGATGTATCGGGTATGAGGTTATGAAAACGAATCATCAGATGTCAGCCGACAAGATGAAAAAGATTTTCTTTATTGTCATTCGGAATAATCACATTTGCCGAAAATATCACAGGATCGATGAAATTCCGTTTATCGATGTACAAGATTCAATCACGGTATCCATTGCACGTGGTGGGACTAGAGGGATCGCAAATGTAGGTGTATAGTGGGAACACGGACACGAGCGGGAACCACCGCGAGCATGCGACAACAATGACCAACAAGTGGTCCGTGTTGCCAACCTAACGGATCAACATTTCTTCAGATCTAGTTGGTCGGCAAATGTCGATTTTCCAAAAGCAAAACCTGACGAAACGTTTGCCGTTCGTTTGTGGGTGATCGTTGGATCTCAGAGATAAGATTGTTTGTTGGATCGTGGTTTATATTACTCAAAAATAACAGAGAAACAATCTCAGCCGATCAGCCGGGAGACGTCCAGCACCACTCCAGTCGGAATCCGGCGTGAGTTTGGCCGGTTGACGGATACCTAACCCCGCGGGCGGTTCAAATCTAGTCCTGGTCGCATCGACGCAACGATACTTGGATGGCATTGAAATAAAACTGAATAAATCAGGGTAAATATATTTTATGTATGTACAACCGTTAAATGCTCGTGTTGTTCCAAAGGGTTCCAAAGCCGCGAGCGAATTAATCGCGGGTAAGTTCGATAGCCGGATAATATCCGAGTCGAGTTTGAGGTTAGGAACAAACGAAATATGATAATATTTGACAGTTTCTCCACGAGTCATCCGACTTTATTGGCAAAGTGGCTGAGAAATATTTTTAGAAAAAGGTGTCAAGTCGTCGCTGTTATTCAGAGCGATTCCGTTACTTTGGTTACATTAATCTCGATTCGGTGCTCATTCTTGCGAATTGACAGACGAGAGCTCAAAATCGAATGGAAGCTGCGCTCGCAGTCCAACCCTTGATATTCTCCTAAAACCACGAAGAATCAGGCTTCGGCGTAGCCCAGGTCCGTCAGCGAGAGAGACTCGGGAAACCTATTGTTCGGACAAATGACAACATAGATCGGTTCACAAGGATAGGTGAGAATCTGTACGCCAGTGTCATACTGCAAAATGTATTTACTTGCGTGATTGTTTTCAGACACACCGATACCTGTGAGCAGCGGTTTCACCAGCAGTTTACCAGCGGTCATAACAAAAAGTACCTACCGCACGTTTTCGGGAATACTAGATAGTACTGCTCTCATTGTAACTGGGAATGGACCGATCTAGTCGAGATTGCTTGTTTTCTACTAGTAATTCTGGCCGCTAAGTGCCGTGTAACAAGTATTTTATACACGTATCGACAGTATTGTCATCGATATCATTCTAATGTCTCGTTATAATTTCTGTAAAAAAGGTGATATTGTACACGAAGGAGTCGGTACCGGACGACGTGAATTCCTGGTGACTGCTGATAGTGAGAGAACCGAAGGTAGAGACCACGAGACCGTAACAAACGCACAGGCAGCTTGGTTACACCAAATCTTTCTTTATCTCGGTCGTTCGAGAAGATTTGCATAACATTGTCGTGTAATTCTAATTGCTTGAAGGAATTTCATGTCGGAATATGTTTCGAAACATGTGAATAACGACACAGATATACTCAGAGCTCAAAGTAAAATTTATTTTGCAGTCAAAATGGATGCAAGAAGGGGACGTGTCGGCAGATGATCCCACCGCCTATGTAGCAGATGAGACAAAATCAAGTTCCACCTGGAAACCTTCCCGCAGAAAGATGACAGCCTGATTTGTAGATTACTCACAGCTGCGATCGATAACGACGATAACAACACTTTTCCACCGGTACTCTGAGACTAGAATCCAAAAAAGAGTAACACGACAAACATACACAGTGGTCGTCGGACGTACCCCTCCTTGCTCGAGCCGAGTCCGATGCCTACGACGTTACACCTGGGAATACAGATGGGTCAAATGCTATGATCAGTTTGGTTCAATTTCAGAGTCTTGTTCTTGAGTAAATTACTGACCTGCGATACTTTTCCAGACTTGTCGGAATAGTAGTGGCTCATGAGGAGCCTGGCCACTACGTAGCGTTCCGCCGGCGTACGAGAGGACGTAGGGAACTATGTAACAGCGACCCGAGCAAGGACACGGGAAGATGCGATTTGGATGCAGCAATCGAACCGGCTGTTTCCTAGTTTTACAATCTTTTCGGATACATTGATAATTGGTAGAATGTGTAGAACTTGGTACCTCACTTGGAACGTATTTATCGCCATAACGAAGTCTTTCGAGTATCGTTTCTAATTTGTAATCGCGTTGATTCGACGCTCGATAAGTTTGAACCATAGATTGGGACCAGAAATCGGCAAAAATGATAATTCCAGGGACATTTTGGTCATATACCTGTTATCAATTGTTTTGGAACTCGCAAATATTGTTTGATAGGATTGCAATTAATATTGGTGGAGCATAGAAAACTTTATGATTCAATAATAATATCTACAGCATTAATAATTGGTAATATGCCGAAAATCTGTAAATTGAATTATTCAATTCAATATTGTATGCGGTGAATGATGAATTTCTTTCGTCAAATCTCCAATTGTTACAAAATTCATCAATTAGGTAGAAGTATATCTTCAATTTTTCAAAGAATGTCACTCACTGGAAAAAGAATCGTTAGTTGTTCAAAAAATGGTCAATAGTGAAGAATAATTTGCTAATTATTCAAAAAATTAGTAATGTGAAAGTCTGAATTGCTGATTGTTCAAGAAATAAGTACTGCAAAAGTCCAAATTGCTAGAGATCAAAAGATCAAATCTCGACCGACGATGAAAAAGACGAAACTACAACAATAATTAAAATAGGTTCATTTTCAGTGTCTTGCATTCTTGCATTACATGTGATATCTAAATTAGCATTTCGCTCGGCACTAATAATTACCATTTCTTTCCAACTAATTGTCAATTGACCCAATACATATATACAATTCTATTTTTGAAGTATTGATAATTTGTTGACGATTGTCAGAATATTTTGAGAAATTATGATTTTCTTTCAAATACAAATTATTATTCAAGTAATTACTCTGAAAAAACGAGGCATGCATTGGCACAAGGTAGAATCACAAGTTTATTGAGCATTGATTGATTTATTTAGAAGGCTGTTTCACGAAAACTAAAAGACAATATCTGATGGTAACAAAAGACTAAAACGAGGGGTTAATCACTAGGCAAACTGGCGTACACCGATTACAATTACAAAGATTACAAGAGATTAAAATGATTACACAAGATTACAAGTGATTACAAAACCCTTGTACACCAGATTACAACAGTGATTACAACCCCTCGGACTAAAATAACAAAAAATGAAGTAACGTGTTCTGTATGATGTAAAATTTTTGTACAACAGTTTTTATTAATATGTAAATAATATATATTTTTCAATGATTTTTTACTGATGTCTCGTTGTTTTAATTCCAAGGACTGTTGAAGATGATTATGATTTTATATTTTATACAGTATATTTTAATTTTGTTGTAAATTTAAATTATTATCGATTGAATCATGTTTAGGTCGGGAGATTTATTATTATTATTATTATTATCATCATTATTATTCCTATTATTATTATTATCTAGGGCTTGAAACTTCACGCAGCAATTGAGTTTGCCAAAATACAGTTTATTTTATTTTACTTTACTTTACTTTTACTCTACCTTGAAAATACACAAGAAATAATAAGGAAAATGTAAAGATTAATTATAATATATTCGATATATTTCTTTAGATCGAATTTTTTTGTCATTTTATTTGCGGTCTAGCCGCCGAATAGACGTCCAGCGACGAATCGAAAAATCTGAAAATCAAAAATTACAAAATTCTACGCTTTTCTATGATTACGTTTGAAAATCCCTCGCATGAAGTTGCATCAAAGTCGACGAGATCTAGATGGCGGTTCCGGAGAGACACGGTCGCTTGTCCAATCATGGTGGCTATATTCCGACTACCCCCTCCACTCGCCGCTCGGCGCTCGCGCACACGCCAGTCGACTTCGTTCTTTCGAGTAGCAAGCATCTCTGTACGCTGTGGAATAGAATACGCGAAGTAGTTATAAAAACGGCCCTTCTCAGGGCCACGAAGTATCATCAAGTGCTATAGTGTACTCGTGACTTTTATATCTGATATATATTTTTTGTTAACAAACAATTTCAAGACAAAAGTGTGAGAGTTTGGTGCATTCGGCCACGCTCGATAAAATTCAAGGATCACCAGGTTCACCTGCGACGATCTTCACCGGTAGAAAACAACAGCAAAGGTAAGTGTCGAATTTCGTTTGTTGTGGCGAAGCAAGATAAAGAGTCGAAAACTATTGCCTCGTGGTCGGGCTGTTGTCGATGGAAAATTCTGGTAACTGCGGCGTAGTTTCGAGATGACCTTGAGGGTCTCGTGCCTCGTGTCGTCGCAAAACTCTTTTTTTCCGATTCGTTTTGCGTTTCTGATCGTCTTTGGCGATAAATGTGTATCGATGTTGTTTGAATTTTCGTTTCGTTATCGAATTTGTCGGGATCTGGAAGTAAAAGGTAAAATAATTTGCCACGCGGTCGAATCATCATGGCGGCCAGAGAGAGAGCGGCAAGGGAGGGGATGGGGGCAGAGAGATTCGGCCAACAATAGTTTGCAGTCCATCCCATGATAATGTTCGTTGATTTTAGTTGAAAATCTTTTTTTTTTTTTTTTTTAATTAAAAACACCAGAGTCTTGGTCGCGAGTCGTTATTTAGTGACGGAAAAACGAGATTTGTACAATAGACGGCGTGCTTTTTGTCGCGTCCATCTTGTCGTCACAGCCACAGCCTTCGCGATATCTCGAAGGCTTGAAGAAATATAATATATTCAAACGCGGACACGTGGCTTCGAATAGATATTTGGTTAGTCCAAGTGCATGGTAGAAGGAGGAAGAGAAATTAGAACCACGTGGAAACAAGTAACAAACCGATTGGTTGAGAAAGTTATAAAATGCGTAAATTTTTACATCGAAATTTTTATTTCAAATTATTTTTCTTATTCCGAATTTACTTTTCATTTCAAATTATATATTTTTTTCCTCTCACTTTACATAATTCCATTTAATTTTTTATTCGACATTACTTTATTGCATGTATTTTTTTGTTTTGTTTGTGTATTGTGTGTTTTTTTTTTTGTTAATCTTGTCTTTGTTCTTGCAGACTTTCGGCGACATGGGGCCGAAGAAGATTCGAGTGGTCGACACGACGAAAAAGTGCCCGCACTGCGACAAGTTTGGACACGTGCGCAGCAACCATAAAGAATGCCTCAAGAATCCCCGGAACGCCGCAGCTGCGACGTCGAGTCCCGGACCGTCCGCGTCGCGGGCCAGACCTCCCACACCGCGGGCTGGACCCAGCAGCGCTGCCGACGACGTGCCCGAGACCCCGGAGGATATAGAGTACCCGGACGACGACGAGGACGACGTGCGAAGAAGATCGCAGATATGCATATCGTGTGGTGCGTCGGGACACCACAACGCGCAGAGCCGGAAATGCACGAAGTACCGGCCAAGTGCAAGAGTTGGGCACTTGGGCGAGGAGAAGACCGAGACGTATACGGTCAAGTGCGGATTCTGGGGTCTCTGCGCGGAGAACAAGAAGGTCTTTGACGCCGTTCAAGACGACGTCCGCGAAATGTCCCGCTTCATCGTCGAAGTCTCATTCTTGTTCGAGTATTGCCTGCGCCACAAGAACAGATGGCTGCTCGAACGATGGATGAGAAGCGACACGGCGCCTGACCTTCGACCTATGGCGAGACATCTCCTCGTCGAAGGTCGGCAGAAGAGGGACCCGATTCACGAGAAATTCCAGGAAATGTTGCACGAGTACAAGGCAATGCGTAAGCTCGACGCGCCTTTGTACGACGGCTACCGGCGTACGTCCTTGTACCACTCTGCCATCCAGGAGTTGGCGAGGAACTTTGCAACAAACGTCAAGACACACGCCCAAGCTCGAGTACGCACCTACCTGCAACGAATTGTGGGCAAGGACTACAAAGAAGCAAAGGCTGACGTGGAGGCGTTGTTCAAGTCCGACATACGTCCCGTCATCGCCAACGACAGGCTGTTTGACGACTTCCAGACACTCGACTTTACGACAATGAACAAGCGATGGTGGAAGTTTCTGGATTTCTTCCAGCGTCTTCAGTCGCGGATGGTGGAAGGCCCTACAGAAACTGCTCGAGCGAAAATGGAGAAAGCTCGCGAGCAGAGAGCCAAGTACGCGGGTCCAGGAAAGGGAAAGGGAAAAGGAAAAGGAAAAGGAAAAGGAAAAGGAAAAGGAACAGGAATACCGTCCGAAGCACCCAGCGCCGTCGCCCAAACGTCTGCGAAAGGATTCGCCGTCTTCCCGGTGTACGGTCTGGGAGCAAAACACGTGACGTACAGCTCAGAGGCGGTACACCAGCTCATCGTGCGTCTCGAAACACGTCACGGTGTGGGAGTAGTGTTCCCCGAGTCTCTGGGCAAAACACCCAGTCAATGGATCGACGTGCGAGACGATGCGTGGGGTAAGCTGTGGAAAAAGTGTTTCCGTCTTCCGGAGAGAATAGTGCCCATTTTTGCGCTCTCCATGTCGACCAACGGCGTCGACGTGTCGCTTCACTGCGGACGAAAGCCGCGACAACCGTTGGACGGCTTTCCGGACAGGGAGGAGACAACAAAAGGCCCGTCTGGCCCAGCGTCGAAACGGCGCAAGAAGAACGACGGCTCTGCAGAGACGGAGAAATCTGGACCACAACTGCGACCCGTCGAGGAGTATACCCGGTTCGTTGGGTTGGATCCTGGTCTGAAGATCGTGGCCGGCGGAGTGATTCGCGAAGGAATCGACTGCCGGGACAAGGACAACCAGCAACGGGTGTGCTACAGCAGCGCCGAGTTCCGTTACGACACTGGGTTTTACGGACGGAAGAAGACACGGGAACGACTCACCGGCGACGTAGAGGCACAGTCGGCGGACCTCCTGAAGGAAGGGAGCAGGTTTGCCGACTTGAACACCATGGACCCCAGGAATTACCGGCTCATCACCGAGTATCGTCTGCGGCGATTCGACCTCTGCCAGTCTACGTACGAGAAGCGATCGATAACGCGGCTAGGCTGGCAGGGTAAGATGCGAAGGAGACAGCACGTGGACAACTTGGTGAACTACCTGACAACGGGGAAGTTGGCGGACGTGTTCGTTAAGAAGCGGAAGGAGGCCCTCGACAAGGGACCGGCAAAGGATCTCGAGACGCCTGCGGAGCCTGCGGAGCCTGCGGAGAAGACCACCAAGCGCAAGAGGCGACGCAAGCGGGAAAAGATCCGCGTCAACGTCATGAAGCGACGTGCGAGGGAGGAGGAAATTGACCAACTGAGCGAATCCACCTCGCACATGAGCTTGGACGAGGACGAGAACGAGATCCCGGAGCCGATGGAGTGCACGCCGGTGACCCACGACGAGTGCTCGAACGATACCTTTGTGTTACAACAGAGGAAGGCTACGTTCGAGCTTGGGTTGCGGAAGTCTGCCAGGGAGCCGGACACCAGTTCGAGTTCGGACGAGGGTCCGGTTGAAAAGAAACCGCCGAAGAAACGAACCAAGTCCAAGTCGACGCTGAAAAAGCCCGGTGACCCGTCGAACGCGGAATGGGAGTGGTCGAAGAAGAGTGTTGCGGAGCCGGAAGTGACTGAGAAACCAGCCGAGTCCACGTCGAAGCCAACCCAGCCGGGGAGAAACGACAAGGATGGCGTCAACAGACCGTCGACTTCTAAATTCAACCTTTCCATCTCCAGACCCCTGCACGCCCCTCTGACTAAGAAACCAGCCGAGTCCACGTCGAAGCCAACCCAGCCGAGGAGAAACGACGAGGATGACGTCAACAAACCGTCGACTTCTAAATTCAACCTCTCCCTCTCCAAACCCCCTCCCAAGTTCAACCTTTCCCTCAACAAACCCCACGCCCCTCCCAAGTCCAACGTTTCCAAATCCACCCCTCAACCTACTCCCGCATCCACATCCGCTCCTCAGGCTACTACTCCCAAACCCAAATCCACTCCTAAACCTACTAAATCCAAATCCACTCCGAAACCCACTCCCACACCCAAGTCGGACGTTCATCCTCGGCAAAAAGCTCCGGATCTGATGGAAACGAACCAGCCCAGAACACCGAAGGGCAGCGTTCGCCAGACCGGCAGAACTTTGGTGGCGATTGGAGAGATCCAGATCTCCAAGTGGATGAAAGGGCACGCGAGAGGACCGCTCCGCTTGATAAAACAGCGACTGCTCGACCGAGCCTACCGCCACCAGCGTGACGTCGACGTCATCATCGTGGACGAGTACCTGACGACGAAGAACTGCAGCAAATGCAACAACAGATGCAGCGTCGTCTCGAAAAGTCCACACCGGTTCCTCCACTGTAAAGTTTGCCACGTTACGTGGAACCGCGACGTCAACGCTGGAATCAACATCCTGAACTTGGCCCTGGTGCGTCGGAAATTGGTTCCCGCAGGCTACATGCCAGCTTCCGACAACTTCAACAGAGGATCTAGAACGACAGGATCTTGAACGACACCACCACCACCAACAATACCGACAACTACAACAACAAGAATACCTACTCAAGGTATGTAAAGAAGGAACTGATTGTATTCCAGTGCTCACAATTGCCAATCGCGGTAACAACCATAACAAGTGTTATTATCCGTTTCTGACAACCCGGACAGAACAGACTCGCGGCAAGGAGGATATCCAGACGTATCTCCCACCCGAGTCGACCGTGCGATCCGGCCGTTGCTGAAACCGAGGAGGAAGACGACGATCTCCAATTCCTCAATCACCGGCGTGGACCACGGAACACAAACATGACTCATACGGATTATCACACAGCATCGGCTGTTTATTGCATCAATTGACGGATTGTCAATTGAGATGTTTTCCACAGTTTTCTCATTTTTATTACGTATACATCACTCAATTTAACGGATGGTTAATTGAGATGATTTACATAATTTCTTAGTTTTGTCTTTTTGATTAGGTATAATGATTATCGCAGCATCAGCTGCAGTTTATCACATCACTCATATTCGACGGATTGTGAATTGAGAGATGTTTTTCATAGTTTATTATACTTTCTCGTTTCTATTACGTACAAGGACTCATTCAACGGATTGTTGCTTGAGATGTTGTTGTCAGCATCAGCTGTTTAAATTATCATTCATTTATTTGAGATGATTTATATAATTTCTCGTTTCTATTAGATATAAGGATGATCGCAGCATCAGCTGTTTATTGTATTTTCATAATTTGTTAGTTTTCTAGTTAGTTTGTTAGTTGTTTCTCTTTCTTATTAGGTATAAGGATTTTATACTCTTTATCATATTACATATTTATATTCCAACCGTGCGATCCAGCCGTCGTTGAAATGCGAGGAGGAGGAGGCTGTCCGCACAGACTATCTCCGAATCCTCAATCACCGGCTTGGACCACGGAAAAACCACAATTAGTCTCTTTAGACTATACGACGCGAACGTCTCCCCATGAGGGATTCGTGTCGAGAACCGATCCGGCTACGGTCGGGGAGGTTTGCAATTTTTGCTAAATAAACCTCCAACAGTCCGGGTTTGAGAGTCTGCGATTTATTTGCTAGTTAGTCCGGATAAAAAAACCATGATCTATACAGCAGACGAGTAATTATTTCGTTCCACTGAAGTGTTGATGCATTTCGTGCATTTTAGCGAAATACACATGGGCTTTTTATTTTCGTGGACTGTTAGAAAACTATATGAAGGAAGCGTTGCAACAACCCGGTCGCATATTTTCGCCACAGAATTCCTTCAAGTTTCTTCTTCCCACGCTAATTCATTGTATAATAAATCTTGAAACCATATCGACGGGTGCGAATCTAAAAGAGCCATCTTGCCAAAAACAATGGAAATTTCTGTAGATTTTGAGTGTGTACAGAGGTGAATAACGAGTATTACGGTTGATTAATAAACAGTCTATGGTTCTGTTTTCGCAGGTGTTTTATTCGGTTTATGTTCAATACCCAATACGACTTCGATACTTTCGCTGCAAGCGGTCAGCTGCAGCATCCGCAGAAAGAAAATATCGTGATGAACAAACAAAGCAGTGACTCACATTTCGTATTTTAATTCTTTTTCCAATTTTCAAAGAATCTGAAAGAGTCAGAATGTCATTCTTTTCAGGGAGTTCAATCATCATTTTTTTTTCAACTCAGTATGAAACAAGGTACAAATTGACTCATCTTTTCGTTGATAATAAATCCCAGCTCATTTAGTAACATAATAGTTCTTGGACTTATGTACTTACATGTATCAACCAGAAACTCTTCTCAGGATTCTGTGCGATGTTCATTTTCGCGAATTCGATTGCTTCCATACCGAATAAAAGTATCTTTTCCGCACGCCGTGCGTAAAGTTCGATTTTACGCACGCAAGCGTGCGTGTAATCGGACTTTACGTACGTTTGTGATGAAAAATTTTGTTCGATACACGTGAAATATTTGTTTTTACACTCGTGAGATTGTCACCCTCGCAAACCCCTCACTCGTGCGAAAATGAACCCTTTCACGCGCGTATCGAAATGTACTAGTAAATATCTGTGTTTTTTTCTGTCTTTTTGTTTGGTCTTCTCGTCTTTTCGAATTTTTTCGAATTTTCTGGAAGCCTTGGAAGTCTTTGGACTCACCTCTGGACCTTCAAGGCTTTCCAGAATAAATTAATTATTTATGATGACCGTCTATACCGAAGATTATTCTGCATTCTACTGTCGATCTACGGTCAAGAAAAATCGAATCAATTCAAGTAAAGGTGTTGAACGCCAATATAATAGCTCAGACCATTGGTGCATTGTAGCTTGACGATATAACGAGAATATTCACCGATGCATTCGCGTATTTTCGCCATAGAACGCGTTCAAGTCCAGCGTCTCGTTCCCACGCTAATCTTTTGCGGTAAACTTCCTCATAAATCTCCAAACCCATATATGCACAGAGGTATGTCGAGTAACGAACAGTCGACGCTTCTGTTCTCGCAGGTGTGTTTATATTCAGTTTACATTCAATATTACTCAAAACAAGTCAGACACTTGAGACACACGTGGTCATCCGCAAAACGCTAATGTTGTAGCGAACAAACGAGCCACAGTGACTTACACCATAAACTCATTCTGTTCACCTGGGAACATTTCTTGAATACATTTATCCAGGATGTGTTCACGTGTTTGCAGTATAAGTACCTAGGGTTTGTGTAATTAACTGCGAAGTCACATGGGAATGTCAGACAGGGTCTCAGGACGGTTACGAGGTTGCTGGCTCATAGGAGCTCGGAGGCAAATGATCTCGTTGATTCTCTCCCATTTCACATGTGACAATCTTCGATCGATGAGATCCACGTCAATATTCAATTCTCGCACTTTTGTATATGCTTGACCATGTCAACAACTCTGTGAGCGTATCCGAATTCGTTGTCGTACCAAGCGATGCACTTGACCAACGTATCGTTCAGGGCGAGTCCGGCCTTGGCGTCAAATACCGCAGATGCAGGATTGCAGTTTATGTCCATCGAAACGACATCGTCTTCGGTGTACTCGAGTATTCCCTTCAGTTCGCGGTCAGCGGCGTCCTTCATGGCCTTCTTCACCTGGTCGTAGGTCGTGGGTTTCTTCAATTTGCAGGTAAAGTCGATCACAGAAACGTTCGGAGTCGGTACCCTGAACGAGACTGCGGTAAGGATGCCTTTGAGCTCCGGCAAGACCTTGCTCAACGCCTTCGCCGCCCCCGTCGACGAAGGGATGATGTTCTGGCCGGCGCCCCTGCCGCCTCGCCAGTCCTTCTTGCTCGGACCATCCACCGTTCTCTGAGTCGCCGTTGTGGCGTGTATCGTGGTGACCATCCCTTCGATTATGCAAAATCTCTCGTGAAGCACCTGCGCGGAAATTAATCTCAGTAACGAGTCAATTTGACGCGGCTCAGCGGTTCATTCCGCACCTTGGCCACCGGAGCGATACAATTTGTCGTGCAGGATGCGCAGGACACGACGCACATCGTGTTCGGATCATACGCGTTATGATTGACTCCGTATGCGAAGGTCGGTGCGTCGCTCGATGGAGCGGTGATTATCACTCGTCTGGCGCCACCCTGGATATGGAGACTGGCGCCCTTGGTTGTGGTGAAGGCTCCCGATCCCTCGACCACGAGACAGACTTGACGTTTATCCCAATTTATACGCTGTGGGTCCATTTCCTGGAACAAACGATCTCACGGATCGAAGAATCCTTCGATTTGATCCGGAAAAAGTAGGTATATAGATTCCGAACCTGAGACACGGAAATGCAGGAGTTTCCTATGATCAGTTGATTATCTCCACTTGTCACGATATCCGGATAGCGACCATGCGTCGAATCGTATTTGAATAGATACGCCATCAGAGCCGCATCTTGGCCGGGATCATTAACGTGGCTGACCTGGATTCCCTGCTTGAGACACGCCCGCAAAACCAGTCGTCCTATACGTCCAAAACCGTTTATACCGATGGCTCCCATTGTTCGACGAAATCGCGATGGATCAAAGCTGCAATAATTCAAGATCCAGATCGTTAACAACACATCGAAGTGATGTCATTCTGGATCATGACTGGCGCCATAGAAATTTAATCGACATGAAGTTGTTCGCTTTATAGTCGTCGAACGAAGCTGTAAGATCGCAGCTGGAAATCGAAAAGTTGTATCTTTCTCATCAGCATGCGGTATTTTCATGGTGCACATGAGTCCAACGTTGTCTTCCCATATACGACGTGTATAACGACGTGCACGTGGACACTGCGGCGCTTAGTGCAAAGTACCGAGAGTGCAGATGGAAATTATAAAAACGTGCCAAGCGTAGGTGGAGTCTTGCCTATGCATGGGAACGCTGCCTCGCTGGTACAAGAGCCGTACATTTCTCTCGACAGCGAACCTCGGGAATGTGCGGTACGAAACAGTTGTCTTGTCCCGCACTGTACGTTACATTACATAATCGTAATGCAAGATTCTGAGAAGTGTATCATGGAATCTTACTAATTCTTATCATGACATGGTTTTATCCGAAGCACTGAATTCACCTCGAAACGAGATACCCTAGGATTTACAGGTCACATTTCTAAAGTGCGATAATCGATCTCTAGTTTGACATACTGCAGAAAATTGCACACAGTCGAATGAAGATTGCATTCTTTGGTCTGGCGCGTGCCGCATCACGTGATCTGAGGACAGATGCACAATGCAGATACTCCATGGCTTTGTATATTCTATACGGGATATTTAATGCTCGATATTATGTGCGCGGTGGTGAGCGAGCTGCGGCATGGGCAGGCCTATACTGCAGCTGGACAGATGACTTTCATCTCGACAGCCACATGCCGCCTCCTCCCACAGACTCTGGACTGAAATATACCTGAGTTTTATGTTCAAGAACAGGTGCGACCGGGAACCTGGAATTCTGTATCCGTATCATGAAAATGATGATTGCGAATGGATTAAATCGGATCAATTCATGAAAATATAATACATATCCCTTTTTATTCTCGACTCTCACAATCAGAATGAGAAGCGAGTCCGACGAGCCTCCTCTGTCTGATTGTGAGGCTAGTCAAAGAGAGTTCTCACGCGGGAGTACACTGCCACTTTGGATAGGTCAAGGTACGCGGGACTTGCTCAATTTGCTTCGATTGCCGTACAGAAAATTGAACAGTCCGACGCGTGTCAGCTATTACAGTTATTACTCCGGGCAGACAAACGAAGACATCCAATAGTCTGAAGAGTTTTATGACTCTCTAGTCTCTTGAAGCTTTCCCTACGCTTTAAATACGCGGATCGATAGCTTGTGAAGAATATGTTCGATTGATCAAAAGGAATCATCAAACTATAGTAATTGTCCAAAGGGCTGAGGGTTGCGTTGATCGAGCAGAAGGTACAGCTGCGGTGGGGGTACCGCGATATCCACGTGACCCACGACCGCGTGTTCAAGCTGCAGCTGACGAGGGAAAATGAGCTTGCAGAGTACCTTCACTCACCACGCGGTCGTCGATGGTGTCGCATGCTGCTAAAGTCGATCGGCGGGTTTATTCACTAACTTACACAGTGTAATTGTAAAATTGACTCATAAATATACATATAACGATTGAGGTTCGTGAACCAGTGGATAAAGTGCGGATTTAAATATATTCCTGTACTGTTTCGCCACCGAGAAGCCAATGTCCGATTAGTCGCACTCAGGGACTAACTAGAGTCATTATCCGTGAGAACACTCCTCCTTCGTCTCCATCAGCATCACGAATCACTTGAGCTGAGATGAGCCATTGTGTAATGGGCTGCGAAAGTGTGATGATCTGACATTCGTCATCTTCGAAGATTCGAAGAATAAACTAAAGAAAAAGATCACGAACACGAAGGATTCTGATTCGAGCGAGGGAAGTAAGATCCTTGATATTCGAGGGACAAGATCGACTGACCATGCGTTTTGTCCTGATGGCCTGTTTGCTCGCTGCATTTATCCAGGTGAGTGGAACACTTGCTTGTTCCAACATTCGACCATTTGGACCTCGAATCTTTAAAACGCAAAATTAAATGTGAAAACAAAAGAGCCTCGTAAGGGTTGGATGGCCAGGTGATGATCCTAATTATCTTTCATTATCTCTTATTCTGACCGTTTACAGCCGTCACTTCCCGGCTCCTCGAGCGATTCCGAGGAGATTGGGCCATTTGTCCGTATACAGAACCAGCTGAAATGACTCGAACCCTTCGAGCCTGGGGCTACCGGTGAACTGACTCTCGATCGCCTTTTCTTTACGACATACAACTCCGCGAGTCCCGTAGCTGTACTCTAATTTTTTGAACATTACTTGCGAGCGAAAAAAGGTAGAGATTGCAAAAGGAGCCCAGGGCGTTTGAAACGCTGAATAACAAATGATTGCTGGCATTTCACGAAACGAGTTGTAAACTGCAACTCAGTTTTCTCGCAGCTATAAAACGAGACGTTCGATCATTTCATGATACGACTGCGGTTCAAATTACCCCGCGTTCTTTCTCACCGATCTGCTATTGCGAAATGTTCGAAAATCCGATAACGTATAGGCGGAGGAGTTCAGAGGTCGGACGAAGCCTCGGCGACTCGGTGACTCGGCGACTCGGCGTCGCGTCGCGCGTCGTCGCCAGGCCAAGCGTCCTTTGGTCATTCTATCGGTACCCCGTGCAAGAGGCGTCGCTTCACCACAGCGTTTAATCAGCTGATACGCTTCGGTTGGTTCGGTAAATAGCGCAATACACACAACCGATGTTTTTTTCTCCTCTTTTCTTTTTCTGTTATACACCAAGGAATGAAGGTAACGATTTTTTTCATGGGTTCGTTTGTTCGCCGTGACGATTCACCGGTAAAAACCAACCGGTGCGTTAAATGTCTGTTTCGATATTCTCAGGATACCCGATCGAATAACGAAACACCAAACGACCGGCTAAACACCGCGGTGGTATCGCAAATTATCCGACGCAGTGACAGGAAGGATTGCGCAACGATAACTATCACTTTCAGCGTTTAATCGCAGTCCTCGGATAAGAATAACCGGATGAGAAGTCCTAGTTATTGAATTACCACAGATTTAGAATCCCCGATGTTTGTTCAGGGTCCCCAAACCGGGTAGATCCGTTGTAATTGTCAATTTCTTTTCTCTATCCTACGGAGCGTAGAGCCGAGATAATCGGGGCAAGACAAGGTTTGAGGGGGTCACTCGAGGTTCGAATAAAAGATAGTTGAAAAAGGTCCCACGATTAGCCTCTGCAGTCGAGCAGCTTCGCGGAGTACACAGGCGCCCGACTGTACATTAATAATGCATGAGAGCGAAGGGACGAATTGTTATACAGGAGTAATAACACCTGCCAGCCAAGTAATTATAATTACAATGGCGAGCCGACCAGTGGCAAACTAAAAATACACGTTAAAGTTAACCCGAAGACATCATAACGGCGATATGGCTGCCCTGAGTGACAGCCTTCGCTCACTTGGAGGGCTTCAAAGATCGTTCTCATGAATTTTGTCACGCGAGTTATCAGTCTTATATCACAGTTTCACGCCGTTATTCGCGAGTCGGAAATAACTCAAGATTTGACTGACAGATTATTTTTTTAGTGAAATCATTCAAATTATTTCATTTAAGTATTCCAATTTTTTTATTTTTTTTTCTTTAAAATAATTTCTGCCATTTCAGGTTATTTCAGTTATTTCTACGGTTATAATGTTTCATTATTTCACGAGCTATTGACACGTGTTATTTCTCCCTCGGTTATTCGGCCCACGAAGGATGAAGCACACGATCTGCAATTTTTGTTGTTGTGGCAAGTTTCGATTCCGAGACTTCCACCTCATCCGGAAGCGGGAATAATTTGACCGGGCAATTAATTGAACGAGATCCTCAAGGGTGATTGTGGAGTTACTCAGTCTAGTTCCCACCTTAATTTTACCGGAAGTTAAAAAAGAATTTAAAAAAAATAATCGCGTGCAATTTTCAGTGCAGCGCAGATTCAAAATGACGATCCTCAAAGTAAAGCCAAAGTAATCATTTCTTTCAGATTTAAATTGAGTTTACAATTTATATAAGAGAAAGGTGAGATTAGAAAAGGGATCGGCAGTCGTTTCGAGCTACTTCCGCAATAGGAGGAAGTCGGAAGTAACGCACCGTCAATTCTGCAGGGCTGAAACTCTGACGATGTAACGACAGTCGTGTATTGTTATACTATGGCAGACGTAATTGACAACAATGTCGATGTACGCGCGACCGCGAATCGAGATTCCACGAACGTAAATATACAGACTGTCCATTGTTGTGGCGACCGATACCGACAAATGTGCTTCCGATTCGACACACACACTCGAATCAACGGAGTCACATATTCAAACACACCTGTAATCGTATTCAACCGAGCGTAAATCCACGTGTGGATATACGCTCTTGGCAGCAACAGGTGCATCCTATGTGGATGAATACGATTTTTGACCATATGCGCTTCGAAGTTCTAACCGTCCTTTCTTAATTACCCTATTTAGCATTGAAAATGCTTCTATTTTCGGGGTAATTAAGGGATCAAATCTTAAAATGAAACAAAAATGCGTGGCAAAGGACGAAAAATGGCCAAAAGATTATGGATGGTCGATGTATCAGATTGTTACCGCGCGATCATCGATTTCTCAGACTTAGAACTTTTTTAAACTTCATTTCATAAAAGTACATGAGAACAAAATGCACTAAGAACGAGAAAACAGGTGATATTTTAAATACCCTCAGGCACGAGCTTAGAACAATGGTGGGACCAGTAAAGTCAGTGGGAAAGGGGACGAGAAAGAAATGTCGTTTGTTCGATTTTATGGGCACTTGAAATTTACGTGGAGCTTACAGCTCGACCTCGTTGCTCTGCACAATAGATAGGAGCAGGTATGTATGTCCGAGAAACCGCGAGGTTCAAGTTTAACCGATTACCGCAAACTTTTGTCTAGACTCTCAAAGTTTATAGACGTGTAGAACCGTAACATAGATTTATCGATCTATGCGAGGGATCCAACGGGCAAAAAGCGATAAACAGATTTACTACGCAGCCTTCTATATCCTGAGGATACCCCTAGATCTCAAAGATTTTTATGATTTACGTTTTTATTGACGAGAAACGCGAAGCTGCATGCATCTGCCCGATAACTGATATTCTGCAGGGAAAAATAAGTTAAAAAGGAGCGACGAAATTGTTTGAGAGATTTTCCAACCGGCAATGCGAGTGAAAATATATATTTGTTTGTAATAAGCATCTGAGTAACGTGTCCACACTGCAGATCGACATCAACGATCTTCATAGTCCAGGTGGAGAACGTGACGGGTATGAAAAGGCCGGGTGTTAATTCACCTGACATCTGGCCTTCTTAAGTCTTCTGACTTAAAAGATCGGTGGCGCGTGCCCGCTGACCACTATCACCAGCTGCCCGTTGAACCGACCAAGTCGTTTAATTGGCTCGGCCCACGACATAACTCTTGGATATATATCCTTTTGTTGATACTACAATATATAATGTTATACCGCTCACCTTGATTTACGTCCTTCGACTTCTCGATTCATCTCTCGCTCCCACGAAACCGATCGCGTTCATTATTCATCTGGTATTACTATTATAGTGAAAGCACTCGATAGAAATACGCCCCAGTCTCACTGGTCTTAGTTTATCCAACAAGAGTACAGATTCGCAAAGTTAATAGCTATCGATTGATAAATTACTAACGATGAAATCAGGTTGTAGAAAGTCTACGTACAGCCGCGTCCTCGCTTGTGCTACGTAGAACGTGACAAATTCTGTACTAATTACAGTCTATCAAGTTCAACTGTACACATAAAAGTGCTTTTTATCGCGTTAGAAAATAGGTACATACTATATTTTCCGGTTCATTGGTTCGATAAAATATCATCCGATCAGTTATCGGATACGTTCTGAATACTGAATATATTTTGTGTACACAATTATATTCATCCGAAAGAAACACCAGGCTTCATCCCTTCGATGTACAGATCAGCCCTAGCGTCAGCTGCGAACCCTCTTCTGCCTTCAGGGCTCGAAAAATACTCAACAACAGATGCAGCCACCTAACATACCCGCACGCTCATAAACGAATTGTTCGATTATTCGGTTATCCGATGTACCCGAGGGGGGAATAACTAAATCCTGGCTTGACAGACCAATTTTTGAATTTGAATTAATTCGCATTTGTATTTTCAATCTAATTTAATGCACTATAATTCGTATTGTTTCATTTTAATTAAAATTAGTTCAAAGAATTATAGAATCAACTTCTCAAGTTTTCAAACTCTACGTGACGTCACACAGTACCTTGGCCGCCATTTTGTTCTGTTGACCATATTTCTCCGCAGAGCCGTCATAGGTAAAACTGTGCTGTGTGACGTCAGACGCGACCGCGAAATTCAAAAGCTGTATTGAAAAAACTCGATTCACGTGAAAACAAACAGGTGGAATATGTGTTTAATCAATTCTAATCATCAAAGTTATCGGATAAGAGATAAAGAAAAAATTCATGGAACTTTCCACAAGCCAGAAGTTAACTTGATAATAATTAAATGTATGTGGAGGATGCGTTGTAGAACCCAATTTTTTAAACGACGTGGAATTTCCTGCGGAGTGTTTCACCTGCAGCCATTGTCTCCTCGCACCTGTCGCTGATGTCCAACGGTCCTCAGTCTAGAATCTTCATTGCAACGGGTTTTAAACTGTTTTTAAACATTGTTGTTTCAGTTATCTGAGAGCCGCCCTCACACCCGTCATCATCGTGGCGATTCGCGTTGCCGTCGTTGTGACCCGGGGTGGGGAGTGATAACGCGTTGCGGCAAGGGTCAGGACACCGAATGTGGGATTTGCACGAAAGGGACTTACAGCCCGCACCACGGCACGCAGCCCTGCTGGATATGCTCCAGATGCGGTCCGGGACTCTACGAAGCCCATCCCTGCACGGGTCGCGCTGATACGGTGTGCGATTCTTGTCACCGCGCGCCGGTAGAGGCTTCGCAGAACGCGGATTACCGCAGGAAGTGTAAGGGCCATAACTTCTTCCTGGCTCCTGAGGACGCTAGGAATACCGGGGAACAGAGCCTCCTGGTTAACGAACCGGAGGAGAGGTTCGACGTGGAAGATAGGGAAATTATTCTCAGAGAGGATGTGGAGGCTGCTGCACGCTTCGATGATTAGCAGATGCAATTCAAAGTGCGAAAGTGCGATGATGTGATTGAATTCACGTGTGTTTGATCACGTTGTACGAAATACCAAATAGATGCCAACGCGGAACCGTCGGTGCTAGTGTGTCGTAGTTTTTTTTTTTTTTTTTTAATACTCATATGACCTTGTAATTATTAATTAACAGATAATAAGAATATCCGATGAACTGAATCTTAGCTATTGTTATCATCCAGAGAATTTTTACTCTGTAGTTTTAGTGTCATGACTATTCTTTGGAGTTTTTGACGAAAGAAGGATTCAAAGATTATTTCAGTTTTTTCATACCTTCGATCATGTTTCGTGAAACTAGTCAACAATTTTAACGTAACTTGATAAACTTCGTTTATCTTTCCATCTCTTTTTCGGAAAAAAGTGAAAACGACGTATGCATAATGAAAGACGTAAAAAAAAAAAATCGTGGGATAATGAACGATGACGATGACGAGAAGCCTTAAACAGCAGTGTATATGTTTATTATTCAATTATATCGGTTACATTAGGGTATTTAATAATTATTAATGATAATATATATTATAGCACACGATCCGGATGACTGCAAGTTTACTTCATTCAACAATATAATCAATGTGTGTGTGTGTGAGTGTTTATTTTTTAAACTTTTTCATTTGTCTCTACTTGATGGTTCCTACTAATTTATACTATATGTGCTAATCATTGTATATCTATCCATTACATCCCACACAGTCATGTTATTTTGAATCGTGTAAAGAAACATTTCATCATTTTATTTATATATAATATTTATCTACATTTAAGCGACGACGTTATGGTCATTATAATGGTATTCATAATTGGGTTCTTTCTTTAATTTTTTTTTTTTTTTTCATTTCATTTTATCTCCATCTTTATCGTAATAGGTGAATTCTCAGGCGAAGCTAATAATGGAACATTTTATGCACACATTTTAACAAGTGCGAAAATGTCTAATTGTAAGATTCAAAATATAGGTTTATATTTGTCTTCACTAAAATGATCCGTTTCGCATACCTATATCGTTTTCGATTGATTCATGCGCGGTATGATATTTGTTAAGAAAAAAAAAAAAGAATCAATCAGGAAAAATTGATCCAAAAAAAATTTTTAATTGTCAATAATTAGCGGGAAATTTGTTCTAGAAACTTTAGAGGTTGAGCTTATACGAGTTATAAGAGAATCTACATAAATTTACGTTGGAAAAATGTTCAGCTCGTCGCGATTATACTTATAAGTGCTACTAATATTTTTCAACTAATATATTTTTTAATAACACCGTAACATCGTTTGTTGTTTTCTTTTTTCATTACCTTTTTTTTATACACATTTGGTATTATTTATTATTATTATTATTATTATTATTATTATTATTATTATCCGTATCGTACCGTTTTATTCTATCGAGTATACTACATGAAAATAAAAACAGTTTTTAAATATCAAGACGATTAGTTTCCATTTAATCAGATTAGGAAAATTGAGGAGTAGTAATTGATTACATGGATATTAAGAAATGAATTATAACTCAACTGGCAAATTAATCGTAGCTTGGATAGAATTATTCAATTCCTCAATTCTTTTCTTGAATTTTGCTGTTAATATTAGAGGTAATAGAATTTAGGTTTTTTTTCGATAATTCGATCATCTTTTTTCACATCCAACAAGCTATTTTCAATCCATAATTACTTTCAGTGTGTTTTAATTCGGAAATCAATTAACATATTGTATTATTTAGTGATTTTTTTTTTTGTCATCGACCTGTTAGATTCAATTATCCGTGTGTCGTCTGACTAATGTTTATAATTTTTTTTAAATATAATACAGCTAGCCGTGGGAAAGACAGAGATTACAACGATGAGCGCATTGTTCTTAATTGTAATAGATAAAAATAATCATTATTCATATGAATTGTTCTTTCAACGATATACATATGTAGGTAATTATTTCATTTGTGGACCCAATATAACCGAATCAACTATACAATGTGAAGCTGCACCGTTGATGTGTAGATAGTATCATTAATTGATATCATAGAAGAAAAGTGACAAAAAAAAAATGACTCAACACATGTTGTACGGGATGTTATATTGTTTAATAATATATTATGAACAAACATATACATAGATCTAAAATAATTGTATATTAAACGATCAAGAGAAAAAGAGAGAAAACTATCTTTCGTAGATTAAATATTTCTTCTTGTATAATATCAGAGAACTTTTCTAGATTTAAAAAATAAACAAAAATGAACAAACAAAAAAAAGAAAAGAAATCATAATAGTAATAAAGAAACGATCTACTTTACATCATTCAAAAATAACATGATACCTATGAATATAACGTTGGAAATTTATTAATAATAATTAATATAATATATATTTTTTTTCACAAGTTTATACGATTGTGACCGAGCTAAATAACTATAAATTAATTAGCTATTTTCTTTTGTACAAATAAACGTGTACAAGCTAGTACGGAATAAATGGCTTATTTAAAAAAAAAAAACTTTCCTGTATTATATAATTATAATTATTGATTAAGGTGACACAGTATCTCAAATCCATGACTGGTGTTTCTAATTTTTAAGAATTATAACAGATGTTTGATTTTCCTACGTTAAAATTGTCCCGAATCATGGAATCGGAGAAGACATCAGGGTTTGGAAAACAACATAGACAATTAATGATAGACAATTTCACGCAATAGGTCATCTGAGATTCAATATTCCCTATTTTCTAGCCAGTCAGATATTGACCCACGTGTCTGTTAATCGATTAGAACTAATTCCAAAGTATTCTGGGACTGTACGTATACTTTGTTACGTTTATACATTCATGAATTACGAACTTTAGCCACATTCCATATCGCAAGCTTGGATAAATAAGACCTTTTATCTAGGAGATGAAAAATTCAGAGTCTGCAAATTCCCCCACGCTAGTGTATCTTTCGCAATCACATACCTGGATTGGATATTGTATCATATAATTGCTGGTACCTGACCAAGTATTCGATAGATATAGGAAGAAATGAAAAAAATGGGAAAAGTAAAAAAATTTACACTACCATAAATTGACGAGAAGGAAAAAAAATATACATCTTCAGAAACATATTTCATTTCATTTCATTTTTTTCTTTCTTTTTCTTTTTTTTTAACTTAGAAAATAAAAAGCTAAATTAACAAGAAATAGCAATGATACTGTTATAAGATTGGAGTTCCTATGGCTGAGAAGGTACCGCAATCTTTTTTTTCTTTTATCATTTTCTTATATTCATTGAATTATGATCTTGCACAGAAGCTATTATATTCAATTCAAAAACTTATTTACAATTCGATTAAATTTTACAATTGTCTGATTTTTTTTTTTTCTTTTACCTACTGCATATTTTTTGAAATTTTTTTATTTAGGTAGATTTTTATTTAAAAGACAAAAAGAAAGAATCTACTTTGTTACCTATTCTACTGCGTTCCTCGTGCTAAATCGCTCTTTGCATGACTTGAAGATGAATTCAATCTTCGGAAAAAAACGTGCCGTGACGATACTCACTTTCATTCGATAACTTTTCGTTCAAAGATAATGTAATCATGAAACAATTAAAGAAAGTGTTATTTCGATCCGAATTGCGTAACGTCTTTTCAACTATGCCTCCCAAATAAAGATTGGATAAATCTATTACAATATGATCTATGGTACTTATGATGAAAACCGCATTTGGTTTTTATTATTCGTTTATGTACCAGCCATGGATTTATCCATTAACGTCGAATAGCTGAGCGACGGTTTGATAGAAAAAAAAAAAAAAAATGGGGCACATCGAAGCAGAAAGTTACAAGAAATTATTTGAGCTTCATTGCAGAATGGATTAATGTAAATAATATCATACAGCTAAGGTTGCGCACAACTTCACGTTCGTTTCTCACATGATTAGCCAGGACGAAGTTGTAAAGTGATTGTGGAATCAGTTTTCCAACTAGGCACCTCATTTTTCCCTGCATTTTTCCCGAGGATTGACTATTAGCTGAATTTTAAAGACGACTCCCACGTAAGTAACGAACGTGAAACAATGGGTAACGCATTTTTGTTTCAATGAATAATTAATATATGTAGATCGAACAACAGAAAACGACCCCTAGATCCAGCGATACGTTAATGATTAATGAGTGTAGATCAAAGTGGTCTGATTTTGCTGCTCTGACTCTGTGAATAGATAAGATATACAAGCC
The DNA here is from genome assembly GCA_018257835.1 of Euura lappo. Classification (NCBI taxonomy): domain Eukaryota; kingdom Metazoa; phylum Arthropoda; class Insecta; order Hymenoptera; family Tenthredinidae; genus Euura; species Euura lappo. Next base: position 660,500 of record JAEUYN010000978.1, on the reverse strand, counting down.
TGACATTTGGTCGTTCAGAATTGTTCCACAAGGAGATCGCAGACTTCTATAGACATTGTTTCTTTACTCGAACGCACCGTTAACCGGAACATCTGCAAAGAGACGTTAGTCAAATGATTAGATACACTGCCGCGATTATTCTGATCGCTGCGAGACCCTACCTGAGCTTGCTTGTTGGGTTCGAGACGCAAGAGGCATCCGATTTGTTGAGCTCTCATGTGGACGATTCCAGCACAGACAAAATTGTCGGGATTAGGATCGATGCCGTCGAGTAGTTGCATGCCAAAGCCTTGTAGCTTCGTGCGGACCTGTGCCAGGTCCATCGGTGTCGAAGCCTTGAATATCTTCTGCGAGCGTTGCTGGTTTGCCCTGTTGGATGAAGAAGCGGTATTTTACTCCAGTTCGATCTCTGATCCGAAGATACAGTCCCAGATCTTTTACTCTGACTCACCCTCCGAGATTCTTCCACCTTGCGAAGAACGACTCTCCGTTCATTTCTGTCGGCTCGAAGAATTTGTTGATCGTTAACGGAAGCTTCATCGTTATCTTCTGAGGCACGTTGTTGTACATGAACAAGATTAACATGCTCGGTGTGTCTGTGACGATATTGAGAAAATGATTAATTTCGTTGAACAATTTTTACCGATTATTGATCAACGAACCGTTGTAATCGTCGATGCATTCCGCATTGATCATCTGCTGAATTTGGGCACCTGCTTCGAGAACCGCGTCGACAGGCTTAACTTGCACCGCAAGTTTGGCGTTATCCTCATCCGACCAGGATAGTTGTGGGTTGAAATTTTGTAACGCAAACTGCGTTTTGTTTCCGTAGAATAATCCAATGCGGCCAAGATTTTGTCTGAACTCAGACTTGACGCCGATTTGGATCAAGTCGTTCTCGAACAGTACGCCGTTGTTTTTACAGACGAATCTGTAAAGGTGATAGTGTTACGATGCCTCCTCACAATCCACGTCTTCTATACTCACTTCTTGGGATTGTAAGTGTTTTGCGCCCCGTTTGTAGCGCCAACGTTGTTCGGTGACCCGCTGTAAATGTCGCCGAGAACGTCGAGCAGGACACCGGTGTTACTGGAAGGGTGAGAAGACGGAGGAGTAGAGAGTCCCAGTAGATCTGCGGAGCTGTTGTTGCTGACCGCTGCGGCGGATATTGCGGAAGGAGCTTCCGTGTGGTGATTCGAGTTAGGTGCGGGACTTTTACTCTCCCTTATTTCATTTTCTGGAACCCTGCCGGGCTTCTTCTTCTTCAACACAGCCAAAATGGACGATTCTCGTTCGGGGAATGCAGGCATTTCTTCTAGAACCGTAGCCTGGGGTGGTGAAAATTGATGCGATAATTAGTAAACAGTTTACGGAGTATAGATCGATTTTATCAAATAATCACTAACGAGAACGTCGGTGGATGCGATAATGCTCAGTTGTAAGTACTCAGAAGCTCTCTGTTGCAGTTCTGCATCGGCGCTTCGAAGATTGCTATGCTGCTTAAAGACTTCTTGAATTTGACTACGAATCTCGGGGAATAAATTTACGAACTTTATGTAAGTTGAGAGAAGAAGTGCCCTGGTCATAGGAGAGCACAAGTGATACTGTAACAGAAAGGTTGACAAGCCTGTAACGCACAGTCACAAAATCGATAACAAGGTGTCTGGCATCAATGACATATCGAATTTCCTAATTTGCCAGTTTTACAATTGAAGATTTCAATTTTTCCAGGAATTTTGGAGCCTAATTTACTCAAGCAACAGAATTTCTCAATGCAGATTCTTTGTAACTTGAACAACAACTTTTCCGGGTTTTTCAGATTTCCATGACAGCTAGACACCCTGGATGAGACACGTAGAAATTATTACGTCCGCTTCTCACTCACTTTGGAATGTAAGAGTTGAAACTGTACTAATGGAGAAGATCGTTGATCCCCGGCTATGAGATTGCCAAATTCTCCCAGAATGTAGCCGCCCACTTTGACCATGTTTTCATGGCACGCAGGGGCTTGGAGAGCCTGCGAAAAAAAGGGAGGAAATTTAACAACGGGTAGAAAATAAAAAAATTGTGACAAAGAATATTGCAAAGCAGATTCTCTACCTCGAAGACAGTTTTGGCGGCATATCCCTGAACGTCGTCGCGATTTATGACGATTTGTATGACCCTGTACCAGACCTCTTCGGACACATAGTCACCGGCTATCCTTATCAAATTCAGTATGACATCGACGTACCACGTGTAATCAGTTGCGTATTTTTCGGCCAAAATAGCCACCTTCAATACCATTTCCTCCCTGATCGAATAGTCCGCGGTTTCGAGGTAGTTCAACATCTCCTGAACAATTTCCTCCGCGTTGCTCTTGTCGCACATCGCGTACAGGAGATCTACAGCCTGTTGTCTGACCGATACGTCTTTCTCCATTTTCATTGAGAGTATGACAACTTCTTGATGCTTTTTAACAGCTTCATGAGAGAATTCCGAGGTGGCCAGATGACACATGGACTCCAGGGCTAGATACCGCAGGTTTGTCTCACGGTTTGACAAAAATTGACCGAGCTGATTACAGGCGCGCACCAATAAATTTGGCTCGCTGTCGTTGTGGATGATCAAACTTATCGCCTCGAACAATACCGCGTTCTTCGCGTTCGAGTGTTGAACCTTCTTGGACTTTGGTGCCTCCTGAGCCTTGTTCAGTATTGTCTCAAGACACTCGTTCAGTCTTCCACGCACTCCTGGGTCCTCCGCTGAAATGATTAATCACAAGTTGAAAATGGAAGCCGGAATGTTCGTCCTCGATATCATTATTACCTGGGGGAGTGTAATTTTGCAGCAAGCGAAGCAATTTCACAGAGAGCCATGGCGCAGGGACAAAGTAGTAGGTGTAATCCTGCAAATCTGTGTAACTCGATGTAACGATCTGTGAAGAAGAAGGAAATTGTCAAGTGATTTTTTTACCATTTATTTCTTTCAAATCCTCACCCGACTCAGTCTGGAAACAGCGAGACTGACGCAGCCCTTGTATTCGTCCGGATTACGCTTTACCAAGGCATCGATCAATGATGCAGCTGCCGTCACAACGCCGAGGTGTTGATCGTTCAGTAGATGAACTATTCTGGATGTCCATTCTCCGCCTGGAACTACCTCTGGCGCCGTTCTCAACAATCTCAGAAGGCACAGGGCTGCGCTTTGTTTCACCACGTCCATAGTGTCCCTGCGGATTGATAATCGGTTGCTATTATTCGACGTTGTGAGATAAATAGTTGGAATAGTTTGTCCGTGTAGTTGTGTTCGACTAAACAATTGATAAAAACTGTAGCGAAATTCAAGATTTCAACAAGAATTTTACGTCACCTAATATCCAGTCGTCTAGATCCATTGAGAAAATTGAAAATTGTGTAAAATTGTGAGATTTGTGTAACAAGTTTAGTGTTCCGACTTTCTGGACTCACCCAGATACGAGTAGTTTTGGAATTTCGTTTCCAAAAGCCTCTGCCATCTCTTTGCTTCCGATATTTGCGATACATTGAAGAGCAAGATTTACGTGAATCGGATTCCTCGAGGCAAGATCATTCTTGATACTTTGGATAATTAACTTAATGAGGTCGCTGTTTGTGTTTACTAGTACGGATATGAAAAGATATCCCTGCGAAATGAGAAATATTTCATTAACAATAATCCGATGTAAATGAAGAATATCCTTCGTGTCTACCAAACAAACGATTCTGAAAGCTTACAATCTGTTTCTCTGAGTATTTGTTAGACGAGAGCAGGTTCACCGCTTCCATATGACCAAAATCAATGTCATGACCGAGCAAAAATATGAACAATAACTTGCAGACGTATTTCTTCTTCTGATAACCATCAAGCGTTTTATCGCCTTTAAATTTGCTGCGAATGTTGGCTAGCTCCTTGTTGATCCTCTTGATCTCCGCCTCCTTGCTCTTGCCTGTTGACAACAACCCATTTCCCATTGATTATACCCCGTCGTTTATCTCCCGTCGATGATAATTCGGAGTTACGTAACGCGAGAGAGAAGCTAAGATCAGCAAGACAGAGGCTAAAATTAATGTTCTCATCCTGCCAAATCCTTATTGACTTTCTCTAAAAACTCTGATCTCTCTTTCTAGACGAGCGATTATTTCTCCGCATCGTTATCCTCAAAGGGCTGATCACAAACTGTGTTTTTGCCTATGTACAGAAATGTTGGAGTGTAATTATGGCTACTTTCCATCGGCTCGTGTAATTACGAAAATTACTCTGAAGAAGTTCTACGAGTATAGATAGAGAAGCAATCGCAGGAATTCTGCGATATCTCTCCATTCGGCACGCCGCGAGATTATCAATGCTGATTACAGATACAGGGAAGAAAGTATTGATAAACTTGAAAATGAAAAAAGCTAATTTGATAATTTTTAACAAGTTAGCCGAGTACAGATTACATATTTCTGGCTTGCGGCAAGAAGTGACTAAACTATCAGAGCTTATGGGCCAGTATCACAGAACCGCCCCTCGCTAAAACGTTTCCAGCGTCTACGGAGTCGGTTGCTTGACCGAAACCATATTCCGAGTCATCGGAGAGTTAAATTTTACTCGAAAATCGTAAAACTCACAGTTTCTGATGTCCGATATGAACACGGCGAGCCCACGCATGCCATCTCCTCGCACGGCCGGCATCTTTGCCCCTTACTGCTCAGACGACCTGCGAGGAAAGTAAACATGTTGATCAGTCTACGAGATTAATGTAGACTGAAATTATGCGAATTTATTGAAATCAATAAAGCGTAGAGCAATGTTAAAAAAATATGTATGAAGCAATAGTCGTACAGATAAACGGAGGTTCTGGCTGCGTTAGATTACTGATAACTATGCAATCTGTGCCAGTATTAATAACGAGAAGCGAGTATGCGTCGTCGTGCGGAGGCGTAAGAAAATATTTTTACTCCGTTCGTTTATCAGCTGATTGGGTAGAAAGAGAGAGAGAGAGAGAGGCTTAAAACCAGCTTGAAAATTAAATTTATCGAAAGAGCGAATAATCTGTCAAACATTCGTCAAATTATTTAACAAATTTGTTAGGTGTAGCTAGGTAGGTGTATAAATAGGTTCGTTACACAATGAGAATTACTAAGGTGCCAAAACGTATTGTTCGCTTATCGTGTATCGTAATCGGTATTTAATAGCGATAAGGCGAGTGACTTTGACAGCGGTAAAAACGCCGCGGTGTTTACTGTTTAGCCCCCGGTATAAATACACCCCTGGGGAAACGAAAGATCGGGGAATATTTTATCGAGTTAGAATTTCTTCCGATTAAGGCTCAGTGAAATTTGTCCGATACGCGGATATTCGGCGTTTGATTAAACTGCGAGAGAACGACGAGGCCGATAATGCGACGAGGAAGGGGGCGTATGTTGAGTGTTTGAAGTGAAATAGCAACGTAATGAATAATCTCTCTCTCTATGACTGACTGACTGACCGCGGTACATACTTCGGCACACAGAGTAGACGACAGGCCCTCCTCCCTTCGATGGTAGGTTGTAAAATAATTAAATCAACCGGTAGAAATGCTGGGGTATCAGAGGACAGACGGAACTCTACTCACCAATATAACCGAGGGATAACCGTGCGGGTGGCGCAGTCACAGATTTATTCACGAGATAAAATTACACGCGAATCAGTGACAGAGATTTTGTGGCTGTCGCCATTTGCAACCGCTAAGCTGACGGCTCTATTACACGATCGCCACTCTCCATTCGCATTCTCCCTTCATGCGCCGCGCCGCTCTTTGAAACGCGCCCTCTTTTCTACTATCACCGCGCCATCTTGGTGCCCGCGAATATTCAAATTTCAAAATCCGAATCTTCGAAAACGGTCTCCTTGAAGAGTAAAAAACTGTCGAAACCCGTCTGCAGGATTAAAACAATACAATATTCATTGTTTATTCGAACAATACATTGTAAGTCAACCTCATATCTTCTTCCCTTATGATTATTCGAACCTATCTCAAAATTGCATTTTTTTTAAATCTAAAAAATCTCATTTTCCATCCCGATCATTTTGACACCTGTCCGATGATGGGCCGATTTTTTTTCCATTCTCTTTAGCACTTTAAACATTTCGAACGAACAGAACGCCAGTTTTCAACGTTACGAAAATTCTAAAAAAAATTCCCTAATACCCCGTGGTCAATTCTGAATCCATGAATATTTGAGAGTTGAAAAGAATAATCGAGAGGTATTAAATTCAGGCGTTTCTCTGGTGGAATTGGAAACTAGATCAGAAATGGGGTTCTTTGTCGTTTTTATTGTTGAAAATATGGGTCTACAATCATTCATTTATCGTCGGAAGTCTGTTGAATTTTTTCCAGTAGCATTTCAAGTCTGTCTTTCATCACCGGTTGACCTTTCTTCGTCTTTTTAGACAATTTTTTATACTTTGCAGCTTTTTCTTCTTTGTATTTCTTCAGGGCTTCAATTCTCTCCTCTTTCTTTTTCTGAGCCTCTTCTCTCCTCTGCTTCTTCTCTTCCTTCTTCTTCATGTATTCCTTATTCGCCAAGTGAAACGCGTTACCCTTCGCCTGCGGACCGCCGCTACTCCTGTAACAACAAATCGATACGTTTCGGTAAATTCAATTTAAGAAAAACAGAAATACTCATTGAACAATTTACCCGCTCTCCTCGTCTCCTTCCTTCGGTTCCTTCTTCAAGTTTCCTCCTTTCTTCGGGGGACCCTTGTTATCCTTTTCCACGTCCTTGTAATATCTTCTCAGGACAGCTTTTTTCCTACGGTCTTCCCATTGGTCGACTGAAATGAATAATTAAATTATACAAATTGTAGAAAGTTGGGTTATTCTAATGGTTTTTAGGTAAGTTTCGTTTTTTTTTGTTTTCAATTGAACATCGAAAGAACGAGATTAGGGATAAATAACCTATTTCATACCCACCTTTGTATTTATTACTGTACTTCTTTAGTCTGTAAGTTTTTTTATCGAACGGTTTTTTAGCCCGTGTACTTTCGTCTTCTCCGTCGCTCTTCGGCTTCCTTTTATTATCGAAACCTTTATTCACCTTCATTATCAATTATTCTATCAACGTAAACGATTTTATTAATCTTCACAACAATCAAACGGTCATTTTAAATCAGGATCAATTTTTAGGTTATGTCGGAATGCACCACGTGGGCTTGTATCGCAGTCTGACGTCAATCACGTACAACCAGTTGCCGCATATTAGGCGCTTCTCGAGATAAGATAGCGCGTCAACGACGATAAAAGAGAAAACAACTGATAATCAATCGTCCGAAAAACAATATAGATCTATTTTTAACACGAAGAGATGGAAAGTGGAAAATTACAAAACTTGGAACACGAAAGTAAACAGGAAACGCGATGTAGTCACAGTAATTATTTACCGTCGCATTAAGGCAGATGATTAAATTTAGCATCTGAATCTGGACAAGTTGCCAAGATTTGTTGCATAGTACGTGACGAAACACATTGTAGGATTTGTGATAATACAGGGTGACACGGAATTCGTGAAAAATATTCTAGTCTTCTCTTTATTAAATATTAAATTTTTTTTCTTCAAATCCACAATTTTTATAAAATTATTGACATTCAATAAACGTTAATAATTTATTTATTTCTGTATAATTGATCAAATACAGAAAAAAAATGCCTCTCACATAGATTTTCACTGATAAATTTGAATCAATCCGGAGTCTGTTGATCTGTGACAATTGACAATCTTAACTCATGAATATTAGATAAGGTATTAGATAATCGGCACGAGGCACGTGTCCCATGCGGTTTCATCTTAGCCTGTTGATTGGTTCCCGATCTCCTCCTCCTCCGCCCCGCTAAAAGTTCCTCTGCTTCACTGCAGTCGGTCTGGTTGCATAGAAAATTGATTACCACCCTATAGATAGGTGTGTGTGTCATGCAGTCAGGAAAAATTTCAGTGTTACCGTCGTGGACAATAAACGCGTGGAGATAAAAATTTTCCGTTCAATCTGTTCTGTTCCTTCGGTTTATTAATAATGTTTATAAATTATCGATCGGATTAAATTTACATCTGACGTGTGAACGTAGAAATCACGCGATCCGTGGGGTAAACACACAAGGTTTTAAGTTATTCGACGATAACCTAATAATGCCCGCGAGTCGATTGGACGCGGTATACAGGAGTGTATTGCTCACTAAATTCTTCACCAAGGGTTGGGGAAAGCCGGAGAATCTAAAGAGGTAATAAATATCGGTATATCTGTGGATTAGATTCTAAAAATAATATCCATCCACGTTCACAGAATATTCGAATTTAGAAAAATTGTGGCTAACCGAGAAGCCTGCCACAAACTCATACCCCTCGATTACCCCGTGACGATAACAAAGGTAGGACCATTCGTTCCTTCATATCTCGCATGAAAATTTGAAGAATTGAAGAACCAGGTCTTCGAATATCGCAGAAAAGTCTTACCTAACCTAAAACTAACCTCAAATTATAACCAGGACGAAGAATGGTCAGACTGCCACATATTAGAAGGCTGCTTCGAGTCTCCGTTCGAAAGAAACCTACCAGGCCTTATGCCGGAGGAGACGAGAACCGCTCATTTTCAAGTCGTCTTACCTCGTAAATGGCAGTCGCAGAAGGTCAAGCCGATCTGTCTCCATCTCGCCGGGACGGGAGATCACGTGAGTAACGAATAAAAACGCTAGAGTGACCGTGGCTATGATCCGATTCTCGTTATTTCAGTTTTACTGGCGGCGACGGAACCTCATAGCCAGGCCATTGCTGAAGGAAGCCGGAATCGGCGCTATTCTGCTCGAGAACCCGTTCTACGGTCTCAGGAAGCCTAAGGATCAGATGTGAGGACTCGACGATGTTCTGTTGAATGATGATCCGTAGATTCGTTGATTACATTGGCTCATAATTATTCGTAGACGTTCGAGCTTGCACAATGTCTCCGATATCTTTGTTATGGGTGGTTGTTTGATAATGGAATCTATCGTGCTGTTAAACTGGTGCGAAAGACAAGGATTCGGACCCTTGGGACTCACCGGACTCTCTATGGGCGGACACGTTAGTATTATCCTCAATTCAATCACGTTTTTACGATACAAGAACTTTTTAGGATCTGGAATACCCTGATATTGATTGCTGGTCTATAGTAAGAGAATAAAATCAAAATATCACAAGCTTGAACAATTTTTGAAGGCGTTATTATCGAATAACAGCTTTTTCGGATTTAAAACTGGAGAAATAACATCAAGGAGGAGAATCCTGTGTCATATTATACCGATAAAAGAAGCTAACACGAAGAGGGCGATAAAACATCCGGAAAATTGTTCTAAACTAAAATCCTTAACGCGAGCATCAGGTGGCTAGTATTTATTTCTAACAGATCACGGAAAAACTCTGTAGATGGCCTCTTTAGCAGCGACAAATTGGCCCAAGCCAATACCGTTGGTTCCTTGCCTATCGTGGTCCACAGCATCTCCGGTCTTTACAGAAGGAGTTATGAGCGCCTCGATAAACTGGAATCTACTGGAGACTCAGTACTTTTCCGACGAGGTTTACCAAAACGATTTGGCCAAGATGGTCAAGATCGTGTCGCAAGATGTGAGGATCGATTCAGTTCCCGTTCTTTTCATACACTTTATCGTGAAATTTGCATTTTTTATTCATAAATCTACTTATAAATCTATTTATTATTGTAGGATGCATTCATGGCTGGGCAACACTTTGCTAAACATTATCCCGAGAGTATGAACAGAATAAATGAGATAAAGAAGGAGAAGACTGACGTCGAGCGTTGCGGATCTCCGGGTGATGCTAAAAAAGAGCCAAAGATATCGGGCGATAGTCTGTCCCGCGGAGCCCACAGCCTGACCGATGTTCAAAACAACAAAAATAGTACTGCCCTCAGTATCGACAATAATAACAATAATGATAATTATTCTAAAAATAACAATAACGGGATCGAAAGTATAAATAAGACCACAGAAACAGTCGTTGAAAACGCAGAAAGAATCGCCGATGAGAAAGCAGATGCGAAAGTATTTCCCTTAAATATTATTCCTGAATCGTTGAAAGTCGGCGATAAAGAGGCGCTCAAAGGTAAGTAGGAAATATTCAACCCTTCCATAGTCGGGCATCCCCTCCCGTTTCATCCAGTCAAATGATGCTAACTGAATAAATCAACTCCTAGGTAAGTATTTTTAATTAGGAATAATCTCCCCTTCAATGAAATTTCCCATCCCGCCTGGCAACTTGAATTTCAATCACCGCGAGCGAACCGAAGGATGAATCGATCGCGTTTTCGTCCTTGGTTTTGGAGCAGTGATAAAATATCTTCTTTCACACTGTGGTGTTGACGATAACTTTTTCGAGTCAGGAGTCTGCCTGTTACCCGTGTCCAAACATCCGCTGCTTTCAGACACTAAGTGGAGGGAACGCGAGGCATTGCAGTTCATGCGCGGAGTAATGGACGAATGTACGCATCTCAAGAACTTCGAAGTTCCGGTAGATACGGAATTGATAATCGCGGTTTGTGCCAGAGACGACGCCTACGTCCCACGAGACGGATGCATGGGTCTGGAGCAGATTTGGCCAGGGGCTGAGATCCGGTTTATCGACGCCGGTCACGTTTCCGCTTACCTACTGCACCAAAAACTGTTCAGGTGATACAGAGATTCTGGGTTTTCTACGATCACGTAAAATTATCGACATTGTTTCATTGGTTTTTCTTGTTTTCAGATCTACGATCGTCGAAGCTTTCGATAGATTCACGAGAAAATATGCTAGTATTGACAAAAGTTGACTACTACGATAGAGCAAAATAGTCAGTGATCATGCACTTGATTTTCTAATCATTACCTACTACTTAGGCTTACAATTGAATAGCTACGTGTTCAAAATATCGAAGTTTCAAACATTGTCAAGGCTGTGTTGATCGATCATTGGGTAATAAGATGATGATCGAAAAGCCTGAGCAATAAATCGCTGTGATTGTACAATCTTTAGTGTTCGTCAATGTCCACGTGACCGTGATTGTTGTCTAGTTAGAAAAAAAAAACGAAATCTATGAAACGGCAGTGTTTTAAACGACTCAATAACTTTGTAACTATATTTCTTGTACATAAATAACTACAATAGGATATCGTTAAATAATCGTTTTCGAAAGTTAAACACAGACTGACTGTCTAATTATGTAGGAAATTCGATTTTACTATTCGCGATTGTATATCATACTCGGATGAAAGTAAAGAGAACAATAAAAGGAGGATTTAATCCTCTTCTAATAAGCCAATGATCTTTATATACTATTATAAGTATACTTGTACAATATTTATCAAAACTATTTACACGGATGTTACTACAGATATACGATATACACTATTTTTGTAAAAAAAAAAGTCATAAAAAATACATTAAAAAAAATATATACTATAATATAATATATTGTACAATATGTATATATTATACAAGGAAACATTGTCTCAATAAATATACAACATCATCGGATGAAAAGATTCTTTATTATATCAATTTAAATTACAGTTGAATCCGATGAGAATCGAATTTTTAATTTGAATACGAGATCGTGTATTTCGCCTCTAATAAAATACAGAATTGATAAAGCGAAATCACGAACGTGATCGGGTGATAAGGTATTCGGGGTGTAGGTTCGACAGATAAGGGGTCTACAAATAAACCGCGTGTTAATCGTGAGGCATGCCGGGTCGGCGTTCGTCAAGGATAGTTTTGAAAAGTTGGCAGGAAATGTAAATACGGTGGCGCCACCGTTTCGAGTAGTGTATCGCCGGGTGAACTATCATCCCACAGCCTCCTGTATCCCTGAGTAAAATTTCGAGCTCTGGGAATAAAGGGGCCAAGCGATAGAATTGAGCGTCGGCCACATGTGTTTTGTGTGGTACATAAAATTTATTCGATGATATATTAAGAGAAAAACAAAAAAAAAAAAAAAATCTTTTAAAATGTACCCCACTTACGTAATCCGTAAGGATAAAAGAATAACGTGATAAATCTATAAATTGTCGTACTCGAAGAAATAATAGTGCGCGTGTTGGCCAGATTAAAATTAAACCGTGGAGAAGGTGCTGTCTGCTAGCGAGACTCGGGAGACTCGAGTTAACAGTGCCGTTTCAAATATTCGAACATCGTCTATCGTCGAATCGTTCGAAATAAAAGGCGCATAAAATCGTCAACCGGCCGAGACAATAGGCGGCGGATAATACTCCGAAGAATAAATTTCGAAAATTTGTATTATTTCAATTATTTGCTAAGTCACAGCGTGGTCTGCGGTGTGGTGCGTAGTGCGTACCGCAGCCAACAGTCTCGGCCGTGCAACCACGCGCTCGCCTTCCAACATGGACTAACCACGGTGCTTAAACCGCGTAATACCGACCCCAGGAGCGTCTGAAATCATCGTAAGGGATAATCCTGAGTTAAACCGACAACAATAAGAGTTTGAAAACCGAACAGATGTCCTTTAATTAATGGCTGACTGAATGTTCGATGGTAAAATCGAAATCGTCGTCTCCGCCTCGTGTTTTTCTCACGTTAGCCGAGTGGATCCAATATGGCTGCCAAGGTGGCTCAGAGCGCACAAGGCGGCAGCGGTGCTTCCGACGTTGTCCCCGGTCCCGGAACTAACGAGCAGGGTGGAATATCTTACGCAAGTGTTTTGAACCCGAAAAACAGTGATAACAACAAGGAGAACATAAGCGACTTGACCCACGCGACAAAAAGCGTCGAGTCGAACGTACAAAAGGGCAAATCGCACCCCAGGTCCTCGAGGAGATACACGTCCCACTACGGCCGCCAGGAACGGCACTACGCCTCGCCGTCCAAGCCGAACCACGTGGAGGCCGTCCCCCAGGTCGAGGCCCCGAAACTGAACAACGGGGAGGCCGGCAGCGACAGCGAATTCCAAACTGTGGCTCCGAAGAGCGCCAGACGCAAGGAGAAACACAGAGAGTCGCACCGCGACTACCACGATCACAGGGATCGTTATCATCACAGAGAGAGGTATCACCAAAGGGCGCAGCACGACGCGGCCGACGAAAGACCCCACAAGGAGAGGGGGGAGAAAAACGCCTCCGGCGATCATGCGGGGGCCAAAGAGGTGCCAAAAGACAAGGATGAGGCGGCTGCGGAGCAGGACGAGGAGTCGGAGCCGGTGAGATACGTCGAGGCTCCCATCCCGGTTGTGAATCCATGGACGAAGAGCAAAGGCGGAGGGTCGGCGAGACCACCTCAACCCCCACAGGCCCAGCCTGTTTCCGCGCCTAGTCAGGCTACGCCGCCACCGGCAGTCGCGGTTGTTGAAAAGCCGGCGCAAAAGGTGGCGGAGAAGCCGTTGTTAGCTGCCAAAGAGAAACGAGTACTTCAACCGCAACAGCAGAAGGGAAAAGTTGGTAAGTTGTGCGTATGAATGAATATTTGAATTTTTATTGTGATTCTATGATTCGGCGGAGAGAAGAAACACCTTCGCAGATGTTTCTTGTACTCAAATTGAGATGATTTGCCTCAGGCTACGCGGAGCCGACGAAAAAATGGGATCAGATGTTCAGATACTTGATAAGTGCAACAGTCGCGATGATAATTACTTCTTTGATTGCCATACTTGTGTTTGTCTCCTTTCATATCGACCCCAAATTCTCGAATATTCATTATGTTATCAATTCACGCGATAGTTGAGAGAATCGTACAACGAGATTTGTCGCATTGACTTCTTGGCCCAGACACTTGTTGATTCCTAGTTTATTATTTACAATTTACAATTTACAACGTAGATATTGTTTTTTTTCTTCGTCTCATGATTCAGATCCGCATGGCAGCGTTTATCCTTGATAAGCACGTTGCCACGCTGTATCTATAGATATACATATATTTTTATTATACTGATGAAATATGCCGTCACACACTTGCGTCTATTACACACTTATTATGTTCCCTTTTTCATGGCTGGTATACACATATATGTTATTTGGAACAGGTTTCATCCTTTCAACTCTCACTTTTATTCTCGTCTATCGATGTATACGTGTACAGGTGCATATCACGACCATGCGTCTATCTTCTGAATTTCAATGCCCACGGTATTCATCTCGAAACACACACATCTTGGCTAAAACTACTTGTTGTAGACTAAAATATCGACTGCGCATAGGCAGAATGCGTATAAAATGACCGGTTGAAATTGGGATTTTGCATCGAATTTCTTTTTTAGATTTTTTTTTATAATGCGTATAATTTAGAGTAGCTCGAAATAATTAAATCGTTTTTTTTTTTTCTCTACGTTACAGGCAATTTAATTCCAGCGTTTTCGCTATATTTAGATATAGAGCTTAGCATGGGTGACGTCACAACGTAGTAATTTTCGATCCGTTGTTTTTTTTTTTATTAAATTTCGATTCAATTGAGAAAAGAAAAAATATCAACTAATTATTTTTCTTGCAAACTACTGATATATGAAATTAAACAAAAAACCTGCAAAATCCCAATTATGCGTCATAATCACTTATATTTTTATCCAAAGTTCTATGCAGATCGAAAAATTGCCTTTTTCAAAAATCACTTGTCGTAAGGTTTCAGGGGAGATTATGTCTCTTGACGTCTCATTTTCTTCGGAGAGCAATTCTTCGTCATATGAATGAGGGAAATTGAAAAAACAAATTTTGGACCAAGTTATCAGCAAAATAGTGACTAGATTGTCGCAAAATTTTGATAACTGACCATAACTTATCACAGGATTTGTTTTTCTCAGTTTCCCTCATTCATATGACGAAGAATTGCTCTCCGAAGAAAATGAGACGTCGAGAAACATAATCCGATCAACCGTGTGTCTGAAACCTTACGACAAGTGATTTTCAAGAAAGTCAAGTTTTCGATGTTTACTGAACTTTGGATAAGATATTAATGATCTTTGAAGTATGTAGAATTTGTTGAATCAAGCTGTACTGGTCCCCTTAATGCCCAAAGTACGATTATTGTAATCGTAAAATAATTTCACCGATTTAAGCCTCGTAAATTACTTTTATCTTTAGTGGATAATAGTCGATGAAGTACTTATGGCTTCTTTATTTATTTATTGCACCCGCGTGTCTGCAGCAGCAGCGACGAGAGTCTAGTTATCCGCGATTATCATCATCCGTCTCTCTCATTTCTCTGCAGTTGTTGCAGTATAGCCGGCAGACTTTTCCGTCTTGATGTCATTGCCCTTTGCAGCCTCGTCGCGTTACCGACTACTGCATCACGTTAGATGCACACGATGTGTATTATCTTCCGTATTAAAGTGTTACTCACGTCAATGGCAAAATTTCGATTATCGATACGATACATACTACGCTATAATGCAACGAATCGGTTATATATATGTATATTTCGATCTAATAATATCTTCACACTTCTCCGTGAGATAATTACACAAGCAATTGTCAATCGCTTAGAAACGATCCGTGTAATCTTATCTACAACAAATTAGCACCTCGTTTATTTTCGCAACATTTTATTTCTTTGCCACGTTTACGACAGACACTAGCCGATTTTTTTTTCTTCTCAAATCGAGCTATCAATTTTTTTTTTTTTTTTAATTACACATACACCTAGAAAACAACGAATAACAGTTTTTACGTATGTCATGAATATGTACTTGGAGTCTGTTTCGTCAGTCGGTACACGTTTCTACGCGTGATTCTATTTTCTAAACGTCGAAATTACGACTCTCTGTGTGTGATCCTTTTGTTATGTTGAGTTAATTACGTAATCGTTCGGTTCTTTAACCTACGACTACCTACTTACTCACTACTTTTATTACACGCGGATAACAAAAGGTTGATTAGCAGTACGTTCTTGTTATCTCTATTTTTTTTCTTCATTATTATAAGAGATATATTCAAATACCTGATAATTCAAATATTCTCGAGTTACATAATTTAGCGAGTTCAATATTTCAATTACGGTTAATTAAGTAACAGTCATCTCACATTATTCACGGATCGTGAAACACGATAATATATGAAAAATGTTCGATTATATTTACTCAGCTGATTGCGGCAGCTCTTTTTTTCAACTGATAATAAAATATTATTCTGAATTTCTAATCGTATTTTTTAGATTGTAATTTCTCAATTGAACTGAACCAATTTTTTTATCATTGTAAAAATGAACATTTTTTGCATCCCACTGTAATTCGTCACTATTTAAATTTTTGATTCAATATCAAAATTCTTGTTTTATTGATCCTGTATATAAAGTATCAACGAAAATTATGATTGGTAATCCGTCAAATTATACAGCAACGTAAATGGTACAAAAAAGTCAGGGATTATCGAATCATTGTGTAGATTCTCTGTCGTTAAATCGCGCCTCAGCTCGCCTTAACTCGATCACGTTTTGTTTGGCTTCGATTACCTCCTCGCTAAGAGCTTATCTCGGTCATAGTTGGATCGAAGGTTGAGTAGTTTTGCATTTATTCCCTTCCGAATTGTTTGGTGATTCGATTTTTAAAATCGGACTAAATACTGTTGGATCTGGCAGCCGGAATCTTTGTTTCGTTCGTTCAAACAGCGATTCGTAACACTCGTCATCCACTTATCTACGTATCGATGCTCCGCGATAAGGCGTGAAAGATTGTTGCCCCCAGATCACCACTTTACAGTCCCAAATTTAATGATAATTATCATATCATAATGATACATCATATCTGCAATTTTTTATGTACTCCTTCAAAGCATGTAACGCGTGCCGCGCAAATAAGAGAATCGATTATTATTTACGACACTTATTATTATACAAGATTTTTAGGCCATTGAACCTCGGATTCAGATTTCTGACTAAATCGCGATAATTATTTGTCACAATTTTAAGGAATTTTATCTTTTTTTTATCCACTTCAGATAACAATCAATAGTCAAAGTACCTGAATTATTGCGAATTGTAAAAAATTTGCCCAGTTTACCATACGATAATCGGTTAACTTGGATGAACTTTGATGAAAAAATTACATATTGTATATCGTCAAAAAGTGACCATCGTTTTGATTATCTGGATCAGTTTAATCTGCTCGATTGTATCCAATAAATAATGTCTTTATCGTGAAGTCAAATTATTAGGTGCTCGAATTAAATCGATCTCATTGAAATTAGTAAATATAGAGTCATGGATTCGCGTGACAACAAAATTTTCTGTATTCTTTTTTTTTTTCTTCATTTGTTGTTCTCTCTTAACTGCAGGCATTATATTCGCACGTTTTCCTTCACTCACTGCAACAAAGTGCAAAACAAAAAAAAAACAAAAACAAAAAAATAATAAGAAGGTAAGACGTCGAATCCGCAGTCCGCAACCCGCCCCAACCGTCGTTTTATTACGTCGCCTGTTATAGGAGCTGAGCTCAGTACAACTCTGAACTTGGTTGGCAACGGATGCCAACTCGAATTTATCCGATTTTATATACCTACTCCACGGGCTGTATTCGTCAGTGACCTCGGTTTAAAAAAAAAAATTTGTAGTTCGCGTATTGTTGATATTGTCTTGGCTAATATCTCGTCATTCGATCAGTGGATAAAATAAAATTGTGCTGTACTTTTTGTTTTTCTTATAAAAAAAAAAACAAAAAAACAAAAAGGAAATAATAACCAAAAAATTGATAATGAAATTGGAATACATAAAGCATTATGAAAATTAATGACACCGATGTGCATATGGTGCCACGTAAGTTTGTTATCACATTTTTTTTTCTTTTCTTTGCTGTCATTAATTTTTTGTGCAATTATACATAGTTATATATATTTTTTATCATTTACTGCAGGTAATTAAACTCATTATCATACGGCGTAAAATTGTTGGTAGGTCAACTATTTCTATGATGAGTATTTTATAGAGTTTATATCCTGTCTACAATCGATAGAATCAATTGTGTTAAATCAATTTCTAATCAGTGGTTTGACATTATTTATTCATCGTATCATACAGAGACTATATTATTTAGTAGAATCTGACCTATTGAGCTATGGATTAATTGATTTGAAATCTATTAGAAATTTGGAGCGAGAGAATAATCTCTATAATCATGGACTCATGGAATAAAAAATTACTATTATTATCGTTGGTTCAATGAACCACTACGTAGCTGTTGGTCGAATGACCGTGTAGTTAGTTTGTTGGAATGTTCTCCATTACGTATCAGACCTAATTTCAAAGTCATCGGTATAGTAGAACACTTTTGGCCCTTTATCAAATTCTCAGTTCTATGTTGTCATCCGTTTAAATTTGTGTGAGGAACGCGAATAATATCGATATTTGCAAATAGTCGGGCACCACCTTCTTACAGATCACTGGTTGTTGAATTGACGTGTTTTTATACACACGCCTACCGAAAATGCCAATTTCGTCTTCAAGGACCAGAGTCTCGTCTGCTACGCGACGAATCTGTCGTACGATGAACATATTCGGTGATGAATCGTTATACCTTGATTAATTAGACTTTTAAGTAGCTTAAGATCGTGAACCCCGACTATTTCGGAGCTTCATTAATCAATTATTGAATATTGACACTGTATAGGTCCGAATTTTATTCAGTAGAGAAGAAAATAATGAAATATTGGTCCGAGATAGTGAGGAAATATTTTTGACTATTTCTAATGGTAACTGATCAATCATTCAATTGTCACTCGCAGGTTTTATCGTCGAGTTTTCAAGCGCAACGGAATATAAAAATCCGATTATCGCTTCGCGCTGTTTTATATGGTGAAAGAATTTAACTTCAGACATTAAAATTCGATGCTTATTCTCTGGCGACGCGTCCCTGAAGTGGGGAAAAAAAATAAGGAATCGATACGACCGGAACGTATTGTACAGCGATAACAAATACGAGGTGGAAAAGTTGTCGCTTATCGTTTCGTAACTCGAACGTGGGTCTAACCTGTAGCTTATCAACGCTCAGCAGTTGTTTCTTTCTTCATATGCGAACCTTGTATAAATTATGAATAAAAAAGTATTCTCAAAACTTATTTTCTTTCACTATTGATTCAGAGATGAATTCATTACATAGTTAAATAACCACTAATTCGTCTGAATTTCAGTGAGAGAAAAAAATTCTAATTTGGTCAGAAGAAGTCAAGGATTTTTTTTTACTCTATAGAGAGGCAACCGTGATTTTTGCGGATATCGCGATAACGAATAATACGACGATTTGACATTTGTAAAATACGATCCTGAAATTCCGAGTCTACGGTACCCTTTGCGAACCGGTTTTCAACAGAGTCTGTAAAAGAAGAGAAAAAAAAAATTACGAA
The DNA here is from genome assembly GCA_018257835.1 of Euura lappo. Taxonomy (NCBI): domain Eukaryota; kingdom Metazoa; phylum Arthropoda; class Insecta; order Hymenoptera; family Tenthredinidae; genus Euura; species Euura lappo. Next base: position 641,188 of record JAEUYN010000978.1, on the reverse strand, counting down.
GACGAGTGTTATAGTATTGTGTCTCGAAAACCTCATGGACGCGCCCTATACGAAGCTTCGGTCGGACGATCTGGGGCTGTAAAATCAATTTTCATACGAGTTATTTTCATTATTTCTTTGCGATTTTAGGCATAGAAAAAAGACGAATCAGTACCATTTTTCTCTCTTTCTTGAGGAAAAAATACGGAGTGAATCATCCCTAACGTTAGATTCTCTTGTATCGACGCGCCAAACTACCCCGAGTATGATTCACCCCTCGAATCGTTGCCCCCCCCCCTGGAATGAAGGTCACCGAATTACGCAGTAGCTGGTATTCTTATTTAGTCTTTGTTCGGAAACAAAATTAGTACGTATATGTATTATGATAGGCATGGAACTATGTATACATACGTAACATATTCCACGAACATGTACGAATATATCACATAACTATATACATACACGTTATTATTATTATTATTATTATACTTCCGGAGATTATATTTTTTGCCGACTAATTAATTCTCTTGACGTAATTATGAGATTCGATGAAAAAAAATTGTATTAAAATTGAATTAAAATACAAAATTCACGATTCGGATATTTTTACATCTGTATAAATCGAACGAATATGGAGAAAGAAAAAATTACTGTTTCTTATTAGAGGTTGAAAATTTTCTGGTATAAAGTTTACGGCTACATTTTATGTTTGAAAAATTTGAACGTCAGATTGAGCTACTACTCTCTGACTGTTTACTTGACAAGAATAATAATTAAACCCGAGATAGAAACAGAGGAGGGAATGTTGGCCCTGGTCACTGGCCTAACTTCTATCTCCTAGTAGTAGTGCATTCTGCCAGGTTGTTTGTGATACCTTTGTGTGTTTCAACGTTCTCTATTTTCGGGTCTCTGCACAGGCCACAGGGAGGCCAGGTATACACCTATTTTACCCAACACTTGCAATTTCGGACCGAGAAATGCCGGAAACTTGAAGAACTTCGATACTCTATTGGATCTAGATTTCGTTTTATTGACAATTTTCCAGATTTATTTAATTGAGTTGTTGATTCATTCAGAAAAATTGAAAAGTTAGAAAAATTCATTTTCTTACACTGCAATTTTTACGACCAGGAGGGACATGTGGACCCAAATATATTCGTCTTTTCGTTTTTGGTCTAATAAAACCATTTTCAGGGAGATCCTGATTCGAGTAGACACCCTGATTTTATTTTGGGGATGAAAATCATTCATCAACAGTGAAATAAAACGTAAATCACGTGGGCAAAAGAAAAGCTTTCTGATTCGCTGTGTGATGTCAAAATTCAGAGAAATTCGTATTTATGATTGATAAAACTATGAAAATATATTAATTTGAACCGAAATCATGGTTTAGAATACTACGTCCTAGTATAAAAACATAATTGATGCAATATTTAATCCATAATATGAATATATAAGTAATAATTAATCACCACTAGAATTTTATCTGAATGTTTAGCATATTTGAAGAACTTCAAACACGTATATCGTTCACCGGTAGAAAGCGATAACGAGGAGATACGGAGTGTAGGGTGAGGAGTGGGTTTCCACATGGGGAGTTTGGCGAATCGACGATATATTGAAATTATTCGATATATCATCGATGCTTAGTCATTTTTGATAAATTATTCGTGTTCTGAATCAAGGTCTGCGATATAATAAGATGAGAAGAGACTTGTGGCGATTCCAGTTGCAGATAAAAATGGATAGATGATGAATAGGCGTTCTTTCACCTGGTTATTCGATTGACATTCAGCTATTGAAATCGACTAGTTTGCCTAAGGCTAGGGCTAGATTGGGCGCGTGTAAAGGTTCTCGCTTTCACCTGGTTAGTTTTGGGATCAATTTTTTTGTTTCTTTGATCGTAGTGGATTTTTCATATTTTTTTTTTTTCATTTTTAGTTTCGAAAGTTTTTTAAACACTAATATATATATATGTGTATATTGACTCTACTACTGGTTCTTCAAAGATCAAATTTAATCGATTTAACGACCCCGTGTATTTGCATCGTTGAAAATACTTACAACCAGTTGACATTTTGTCGTATAAATTAAACTAGCATGTTTTCATGACCTTCCAAAGTCTGATTAAAACAAAAATAACTAAATAAATAATAATAATCTTAGAAATTTTATGAACTATGTGTAATAAATATCTTGAGGTCCGCGTATCTAGTTTTCAAATTTTTAACTCGTTGAAGCAACGTGGTTTGTCATACGAACGTGATTAGTGACAAATATTTTCTAATTTATGCGCGCGAATCTTGTCTTTAAATAATTTATATTAATTAATCCATCTGGTCGTTTTATTGCGTATCTTTCAATAGCACCTTATGTAAAATATCAATAGGTATCAAAGTTACGCAATTTTAGTGTTAGTTTTAGAAAAATGACAATATTTTATCTAATCTCGATATCAATGACTGATAGCGAGTGTACAAACGTTATTCTACCGACTCTATTTCGCAATGTATACCTACTGCGTGTTTTAAATTAATTTTGTAGTTTTTTTTTTTTTTTTTAATTTAAATTTTCGATCTACTTCTGTACAGTACGTATATAATAACTTTTAGAAAGTCTCCCAGGTATTTTGAAAATAGGTATATATATAGGAGTAGGTAACGATCCCCGATTATTCAGGTCGACCTTTTTTCGTTCTATTCAGGAACAAAAGTTGTTAACAAATGTTGCCGGGTGCAACGTGTCTCCCTTTTTCAATAGAACCTTGTGTCGGACGGACCTTATTTAGGTAGGGACACTACTATTCTGTCGTCGGGATTATTTTCCTAGAGACTAGAGAAAGAGAGCGAGAGACATAAGAAGTGACGTTGTATTTCGCACCGAGTTTATTTTCGCATCGTATTTGAAAGTTTCACATCATTCGAGATAACTCTAGAGTACATTAAATTAATTAGTCTCATATCTCTTGTCTTTTTCTCGTAAAAAAATAGTGATACCAAGTATACAGATTTACTTAGGTGTATCAATTAGTTCAAATTCTGATCACTGTTCCGAGAGAGGGGACACAAACACCGCCGTATCGTTGCCAAGGTTTTATGTATCGGATTGCTAGCGACGACTATAAATATAAATTTATTTTAACAGACGCGAATATCGAAAATGAAAACGTATCGGTATTATTACTTCACCGTTCTTCCGAGAGCTTCTCTAGTCGCTGAAAAACAAATTCCGTTTCGACGATTAAACGCAAAGTTTATCAGCTGTGATAACAAAAAATAATCCACATTAAAAAATCCTGTGGTAAGAAATTCTGCCAATTTTTTTCTGCTTCCTTATATTCAATCATAATTATGAATATATCGTTTTTATTAATTTATTCTTTTAACAGTTGGCTGTCTTCTAATTTTCTCGCTAATTGAGTAGCGATCACTGTTTTAATTCGTCATGTTGATATCGCTGTAAATTATTGTTACGTGAAAAAAAAAAAAGTAGAACTTATTGAGCCGCGAATGCGATAAGTCTGTAACGTTCGCTAAAGCCTCGTGTATGTATATCTGCATGTAATTATTCATACTCGGTGTAGAAAAATGACGTCAATGTACAGCTACAGTGTAAATGATTTTCACGAGGAATTTTAGTTATAGCAGCGAAAAACAAGGTTTTGGATTATCATTTATTGTTTCGAAATAAATGTATTATATACGAATCGAACCTCTTGTGCGAAATATATATTATTTGCGCACTGCAGTTGCAAAAATTGAACGAATTTTGTTCCGTTGATGCACCATTGAATTTTGAAAAGCGTCTGGTTTGTTCATAAATGCGAGAATCAAGGTGCGAATCTCGGTCCCTTCTTATTCCATTGTGTCTGTACAGGGTCAAGCAGGTATAAATATTTGACAATTTTCAATCTCAAGGAAAACCTGAGGATTATTACAGCCGCGCGAAAATAATTTTTGCAATACGTTCAAGTAGGTTTTCATATCGATTTTGCTATCGGTTATTATATAGCTTGTGGATAACAAGGGGTAAGCATTCTATGCAAACGTCGGTTAAAAATTTACATTAATTTGAATAACGTTATTTCCGACAAGTTTTAATGTTTTTTACGTAATCGCTTACATGCTACACGCAGCAGATAGTGTAGTTCATCGCTTTATTATTCGACAGCATTTTTTCTCTATACTTAATTTCCATTATCGTATTTTCTTCAAAAATAAGGAAGTAAAAACGATATCCGGTACTGCCCCACAGTACAATTTTTTTTTCTTTTTTTATTGTGTTAAATTCATTAGGAAACAATTTTAATAAATTAAATTCGAAATTATTTTCCTTCTTTGAATGCGTTGACAATGCTCGACTTTGTCTTGAACATTCCCTTCTAAAAAGAAAGTTCGTTTGCGGTCAGATCTAATCTGTATTTCGGCGCGGAATTGGTCCTAATTAATATCCCAATGCACTGGACACGTTCAAGTGAGTCTGATGAAGCTATTAAAACGTTGATTAGAAATTAGCGAGACGCATGCTGATGGGAATAACACGATTGGCCTCTTGTACCATTGTGTATTTGATTTTTTTTCTACGTCATAGCTTATTTACTAGTTGTACTCGATAATCTTGAAGGTCAGCGTGGGTCGATAACGATGTCAGTTTTTTAATAAATATATTCTTTTTTTCATTTCAAGTCATTTTGGTATAGTATCGCACATGATCAATCGAATGTTTTGCTGCTGGATGATTTATCATGTTATATAAAATACTCGAACCATTATTATTATATCCTTCTTATTTTAACAATTTGTTTCAGAAAACGGTCCTTCGACTGGTGTCCAGCCAACAATCGTCAAAGCTCCGAAAGACAGAAGAAAAATAAATCAAAAGGTAACTAGACATTTCTGTTCAACATAGTTTACATAGAATTGAGTCATTAAAATATACGAAAGCAGAAGTGATTAATGAAAATTATTAGAAATCATTATCTTAGTTTTATAATATCGAAATTAAATGATCTGATATCTTTAGTTGTTGTATTCTCATAATTACTACTCCTTGTGTAGTAATTGACCCGAGAACTTGATTCCGTCTGAACTGTGGAACAAGATTATAGTTTTTTTAATTTTTTTATTTCACGTATTCCCCATTTCCAACCACAGTGACTAGCTCTTATGGCTTGTCACTGTTTAATTACATCAGGGGAGATATAAATATTTTCCATATTTAAACTCACATGTCGATTTTGTTAATTTCAACGTGTGAATCCTGTCTGTGGATACAAATATTTCGGAAAAATCCTAGTATTTTAGAAGACTTAATCGAACATCGGAGAAAAAACTGATTATTTTCAGTGTTACCGAAACAATTTTCAATAAAAAATATATTCTTTCATTTTTCAGGCCAGTGACTTTACGGACATCGGAGACTGGCCGTCTCTTGGAGCACAAGGAGAGGTGGGTGTCATATTCTTGCGTCACTTTGAATAGCTTGCAAATAATTTATACTCTATGAATAATACTGTCATCAATCAAACAAGAAGTATTAAAAAAAAGTTTAGGAACCTGAAATTGTGTCTTTGAAACAAAAAAATCTCTACATATCCAAAGTTGCAAAAGCTAGAGCGTACAGATTCCCACGCGATACTGTAGGTGTAGAACTTTTGCTAAATTAATAACGAACACTTTTATCAAACTTGATTCGACGGTTTATCGTCGTTTTGGGAGTGAGAGTGTCCCTACAAGCTGATTCAAATTCATTTACACGTAGACTCAGAGTTTCATCAAAACTGAATCAATGTTGAATCACATGATTTTGTTAATCATTAGTACAGTTAATGCCGATTTTGGTTTAGAAGAAGCCTGCAGTAGCAGTTTCGAAACAAAACGGTGTCGTCGAACAGAGTCATTCTAAGGACAACAATGCGGCAACGGCTGTCACAGAAAACAAAGGAAAGGAAAATAAGGAACAAAATCATCTCCAAGATGACAGCGACGAGCACACGGACGGAAGTGACAAAAAGAAGAAAGGTAAAAACACTTTGACAAAGACAATTATAGCAACGCAACGGTCAATAATGCTTTCAAATTTAATATTTCAGTTACGAAACAGAAATGGGTTCCGCTAGACATTGATTTGGCAAAGAACAGAGGGAAGAGGGAACGATCTCCAAAGTATCACGGACAGCGTGAGAGAAATGGAGAAGGTGAGGAAGAATATTGCTTGAAACGTTACTCCACAATTCTTCCCGCTGATCTATGACTTGATTATTTCTGTTTTTTATTTCACAGAAGAAGAAAATTGGAGAGACAGAGATTACGACAGATCGGGCTACAGCTACAGAGGGTCGAGAGGCGGCTCTCGATACAGGGGGAGGGGTAGCAGAGGCACCCGCGGTTCAGGCCGCGGCGGTTTCAGGCCAAGGCACGACCCCGATTACCCCGATTACCCAACAGACTACACACAGGTTTGTTGAATCAGATCAAAAACGATCAATTTGGACAATTTCAGCTTAATTAGTTGATTAATTTCAATTACAGGTGAACAAGTTTGGAGGAGCGGATGCCTCGTTCATGATGCCATACATGGGTACCTTCTACTTCAACAATACAAGCTACGTCAATTTAGATACTCCAACACTGAAAGAGTACATCAAGAAACAAATGTGAGTATGATTATCTAAGTTGCAATAATATGCGCTACTTGTTATTAGGATGATGATATTACTTCATTTTGTCTTCTTTTCCCGACATAGAAAAGACGTGCTGACTAAACTTTATCTGATAATGATAGATTTAGAATTAATCTTGAAGCATAAAAAGGGCTTCTCGATACTAAAGACGATCGTATTTGGTATTTTACAGCGAGTACTACTTCAGCGAGGAAAATCTTATGAGGGATTTCTTCCTCCGTCGTAAAATGGACGCCGAAGGGTTCCTTCCTATTACTCTTATCGCCTCGTTTCACAGAGTACAAGCTTTGACTACCGACGTCGCTTTGGTCATAGACGCAATCAAAGAGTCTGACAAACTGGAACTCGTCAATGGATTTAAGGTTTAACGAATTATTTAATCAACCTAAAGATCGCACATTATCTTATCATCTAGTTAGACTCTCAATTCTAACTCGATAACGATATCGTGCAATATCAATTCAGAAGGATTCGCTAACACCACAAGGACAAAAAATCCAATGAGTGGGGTTTGATAGTAGACCTTCAGACATTTCAAGCTATATTTTATTCAACCGATTTCCTCAACTGAACAGAATGATACGACGCTAACATCTCATTCGTCCAATTTTCAGGTCAGAACAAAGACTGAGCCTCTGAAATGGCCGATACTAGATGCAGCTGGGAACCCCGTTTATCCTCAAGCTCATCACCAACAAATGGCGTTTTCGTCGTCGAGTCAGCACCCAGATTTCTTTCCTGTAGCCGAACCATTGAATTCTATTCCACCGCCACCGCTTCCTCGCACATTGCGTACCAGAAATAACTCAGGTTCGATACCCGGAAGACTGAGCGAATCGGACAGCATGTCATCGTCTGTGGGTGACAGCCTGAATCCAGATGTGCCAGAGTTTGTACCAATCGTCGCAGCCAAGGGGTACGATTCCATTCACAACGATAAAGAGAACGATCGACCCAAGGACGAGGATGAATTACGGAAACAGAGCAGCTCGCTACCGGAAACTGGACCTAACGCTACCTCATCAAACACAAAACACACCTCAGCTAGAACCGGATCTTATCAGATGAACGGAAACCAACCCTCCATGGACGATGTGTGGAGAGAGGTACAGGTCAGATCACTTACCTCTCGTAGATAGATCGTAGTACGAGCGCAGCTAATTAATTTGGCTACCCAACGATGGGTAGACCATCATTGGATTGTGCGAGATTAATATTTGTGAGGATTCGCTAACACCACAAGGACGATTGAGTTCGATGAGTGGGGTTTGATAGTAGACCTCTCAACAGATGTGATTTACGTGAATTATTGTTATTCGAAGGTAATTTCAAGGGCTGATAACATATTCTTTCAATATTTTATAGGTCAAAAGAAGGGTGAAACAACCACCCAAGGATAAACCTGAGGAGAGAGGAAAGTCGGGTGGTAACAAAGAAGAAGAACGTGAAGAATTGGACTTTCAGTTTGACGAAGAATTAGACACCCCGCCACCGACGGGTCGTCACAATGCATTTTCTGAGTGGTAAGGACCCGTTTTTTAAAACCAACAAACGAACGATAGCCGGGATTATAAACTTTCATGATGATTCTATCAATTTTTGTCTTCTTTTCCCGACTTAGGAAAAACATGCTGATATACATTGATATCTGAAGTTGATAAAGTCTGATGCATATATTTTTTCAATTTGACTTGAATATAATTTGAGCCACTATAATTCACAGGTCTGAGGACGACGATGACTACGAACTTTCCGATCGTGACATAAACAAACTGTTGATTGTTACGCAATCGAATCCAGTGCCGATCTCCATTCCTGCAAGAATTCCTAAACACGATGGACACGATCGTACGGGTGACTGGCAAACGCGAGTCAAGATGTCTCAGGATCTTGAACAGACTATTAATGACGGATTGTATTACTACGAAGAAGATTTATGGACCGAAGACGGACAACGGGTGCGAAATATTGATAACATCCTGTGTATCGTCGGTTCGAACTTTTATCAATCAATTCATTACATCGGTCGATCGCATTTCAGATTGGGTCTGTATCGTCGACGGGAAGTTACAAAACTGTAAATCTGATAAGTCAAGAGGCTTTTGAAAAAATGGCGCCTAGAGCTCCGAGGAAAACAAATCCCGAAGTTCCACCACCTCCGCCGACTAACGAAGATATGGAAGTTGCTCATTCGTTGCCGACACAGGTTAATATCTACGCGAACATTTTTGTTGAGTCAATTTTCTTGGCGACGAAGATAGTCAAACTGTTATTCGTTATCAGGTTCCAAGCGCGTCCGAAGAACGTGGAAAACGCGAGCGAGGAGGTCAATGGAACGACAGACAAAGATCCGGTCAGACCAGCGGCGGCAACAGACGAGGCGGTGCTCACAGATTCTTTGCCGTTGTCAAAGATGAGGCAGCTGTGGATCCGAGAACGCCAAGAAAACGAAAAACACGTCACAGCAGCAATCCTCCGGTCGAACATCACGTCGGATGGATTATGGACGTCAGGGAACACAGACCGAGGACTTATTCGACCGGGTAATTCATCGATAGCTAACGCAGATCCTGGAAAGCCTCCAATCGAACGGATTAAAAAATATCTCAACTACACATCTTCTATTTCTGATCGTTTAGAAGCAGCGCAGGCACGAGTCCGAGCGAAAGCTATTTGGCAAGCAGCTACGGAAGTGCACCTCAGTCTCTTCCGACCTTCCAGCATCCGAGTCACTCGCTCCTCAAGGAAAACGGATTCACTCAGCAAGTTTATCACAAGTATCACTCCCGGTGTTTGAAAGGTACAAAAATTACTATTATTTTATTGAAATTCAGATTTTATGTAATTAAGGTAATATTTTAATGATGATATTATATTATTTTGTCTTCTTTTCCCGACATAGAGAATACATGCTGACTAAACTGTATATCTGATGATTTATTCGGTCAATTTATGACTAAGATTATCGTTTTTACAGCTCGATAATGACGATGTTGTTTTCTGTTTCTTCGATAGAACGCAAGAGATTAGGAATCGGTCAATCCCAAGAGATGAACACGCTCTTCCGTTTCTGGTCATTCTTTTTAAGAGAGAATTTCAATCGTACCATGTACGAAGAATTCAAATCTCTTGCCTTGGAAGACGCCGCGGAGGGATATCGTTACGGTTTAGAATGTCTTTTCCGATTCTACAGTTACGGATTGGAAAGAAAATTCAGACCTCAATTATACAAAGATTTTCAAACTGAAACGATACGAGATTACGAAATTGGTAAGCGAATAAATACATGGATAAATAAATATACATTTTTTTTTGTACTAAACTATTTCTTCCCTCTTTCAGGCCAATTATACGGTCTAGAAAAATTCTGGGCGTTTATGAAATACTACAAACACGCCGAGAAACTACAGGTCGAACCGACACTACAGGAGTACCTTTCCAAATTCAACAGTATCGAGGACTTTAGAGTCGTCGAGGTGAGCGCCAGATACCAGCAACTGATATCTGAATATTTGGCATAAATACGATTTCAACGGATTTGTTAATATTCATTGAACGTTTACAGCCACAAATAAACGAGATGCTGCAAGGATTCAGCGGTAATCTACGATGCCAAGCAATGAAGAGGCGGAATCGAAGCGTTTCGGAGAGTGCGGGTGGCGGAGAAGCATCCCCTACCAGTAGAGTACGACGTTTGTCCGGTGGATCGAGCACAGTGACTCTTCCTACTAACTCTGGTAATGCTAACAATCAAAAACGTTCAGATTCGGTCAATTTGTCGCAGTATAGAAGTAGGGCGGAATCATTCGGATCGGGTAGATTGAATCGTAATAAAAGACGGAACGATTCGGCATCTAATAGTCAGCGCGATCTCACTAAGCAGCAGCCGAGGAGTCGACACAATTCCGGCTCCTTTACCAGACCCCAAGAAGTAGCTAAAGGTCAGTCGAGACTTTCCGCTAAACCGGAGCAGCCTAAGCCTAGTGTATCTAAAACAGAGGCGGTGTCAGTTAGCCAAAAGTGAACGGGAGGGTTTATTAAACGTTTGAAATGATTTGACGGAAGTAACAGAAATCGATTATTCGCCACCTTTGGAGGCTTTCGATTGTACGGCTAGAAATTATTATTATTATTATTATTTTTTGTTTGTTTTTGTTTCTTGAAAAAGTAAACGATACCAGTTTGATTAAGGAAAGAGAAAAGAAAATATCTAATCGGTGTACGATGGTGATTGATTTCCTTGTATAACATTTAGCTATTAGAGAGGAATTTTGAATAATGTAGTTGATAAGATTTATCTTGATTTTGGGTATTGTTGTATAGTTAGATACGGCATATATTGCATAAAGAAAAAAAAAGAAGAGTAAAGCAGAGGAGAAAAATATTTTTATTTATCCTTTTGTTGAAACGGTATAAAAATAATAATAATAATAATAATAATAATAAGAAAAGTGGTTTATTAATTTTAATCGGAGAAAATATTAGATAAACGAGTCCATTGAATATAGATTTTATGCTTTGATCGATACATACTATTTTTGCCTTTACACATTTTAATACAATTGTTACTAATTTTGGCAAAATAATGATAATAATAATAATAATGAATAATATTCAAAGTTGATAGATACGAATAAGCAGAAAAATAAAAAATCAAATTATATACGAATAAAAAGAAATGAAACGCTGTTAATAATAGTTTTAGACTTAATTATGATTTTGAACGGACGTTTTTTCGGGCATAAAGAAAAATATTCTTATATAGACAAATGATCTACCAAATCAATCCTATACATGCGTTGAAATGTGATTTGATTTTTTTTTTCGGTCTTCCTAATATAATCAACTAATCGCAAAATTATTATTCAATTGCGATAGTGAAAGTTATTTGTTATTGTTGTTTTTTTTTTTTTTTCTAAACTGACCACTACCTAGTGCTATAATATATTCCCGTTTCACTAGAATTGGATATTTGCGCATGTTTATATATATATAATAATAATAATAATAATAAATATAATAATTATTGAAATTCGTACGCGAGAGAATAAAATGTAGTTATCATGATAAAAACAAAGATTTGAATGTCAAGTTGAAAAATTCCAACTCCACGCCATCGGCCGTAAAGCTGCTATACACACACACACACACACACACACACACACACACATAATCCTACGCGATGAAATCGTTATCGTACCTTGAATATGAAAAAGTCTATTTGATAAATACAAAAAGAAGAAATAGAAAAGAGAAAAAAGCTTTTTCTTCTAACCCAGGTGTGTTCTACAGACAACATATATAGTCCATTAATTAAGAAGAAGGAAGACAAAAATCATCCAGTGTAAATTTCATACATATATAATACGGTGCGCACACCATGAAGAATTTTAACAGTTAAAATACTAATAATAATAATAATAGTTATGTATAATAATAAATTAATTTGTAAGGTTTTTCGTTTATATTTCACATCCAGGTCTTACGAATATAGAAGACAACTAGGAATGTTTTATATTCTCTGAGTTAGAGAGGGGTAGAGAAAAAATTGAAGTTACGCTACGTTCATTTTCAATAGAAAACGACATTTCAAAACTTTACGGAAAACGAAATAATAATGCTAATGAACATTTCTTTTTGAGACCGTGATACGACAAAATAAAAAATTTAAAATAAGCTATAGTAAAATAAGAACACTTGATTGATATCCAATCACAGAACCATCGTTTGATCGGTGAACATTATATTATAAAACTGCTACTGCTAGAGTACATATAAGACCCTGAAGTGAAGGAAAAAAAGGATAATTGAAAAAAAAATAATAATAATTCACAAGTAATGAAGATTTAATATTATTAACTATTAAAAAACTAGAATGGTTCGGGTTTTTTTTTTTCGTGTGTGTGTACAATGGGGTATATTTTTGTGTTAATCAAGGGTGCGAATTCCTTTGCCACAGGCTGTAATATATTGTTGCTGATTAAAAGGAAAGAAAAAAAAGATTGGATAAAATCAATGAAACAAATAACAATCAGAAAATAGCATTTTCACGTTTTATTTTATTCCTATAGAGACAATAATGATACGATAACACGATTTTGTATTCAATTATTGTTATTATTATTATATTTAATCGAATTACGCATATGAGGTTATTGGAGGTATCGCAAACCTGATCCCCTGGTGTTACCTCAAAACTATTTTACATCAATTCCAAAGGCTAAATGAATTGGCAAAATATCGAAAATCTGTTAAATTTTAATTCGGGGCTAATATTTTAGTTCTTTTTCAAATTACCGAGAGCTTGTGCTTACTATTATTCGAAATATGTTATTATAATGGTAAGTTTTGATCTAAATTCGACTCAACGAGATCATAGCTCTTTGCGATTATTGGCCCTTTGCTTTTTCCAGTTCTCACATAGATCGAGATTAAATTTATGATTAAACTATAAAAGTGCTCGAAAAAATTGTGAACAAATGTTGATTATTTGAAAAAGTCACACACGTCGGGTAACGTAAGCCAATGCCTGGAGTATTGGATCGATAATTATATAAGTTGGCAGAGTTCCTAACAATAGTCTGTCGGATCTAGGCGAGAAATATCAAGTTCACGATATAAAAGATTTTTCATTCAATCTTGTTTTACCTAACATAAAAAAGTAGAAAAGAAAATAAGGAATGTATAGGAATCATTTCTATTGGATTATAATCATCGTTACAAATCCTTAATTTATGCTGACTTTAGCATTTTTTTTTTTTGTTTTTCAACTATAAGCTCGTATAAAAAGCTCGAAAGTAAGACACAAACATACAGATAGTTTCGATTGAAAATAAGAGTAACGAACATGAAATATTATTCTTGTTTTATATTAGCGTGAATCAACCGCACTTTATATCACAAGGAAATAATAAAAATTGGATCCGGACGATAGGAAAGGATGGATAACGAGATTCTGAAGTAAAGGTATAGCGGCGCAAATCATGAAAGAAAAATAAATGAAATAAAATCATCACGTTTAGCGGATTGATGATAAACGCTTTGTAAATAAAATGAAGGAAAAAAAAGAGAGAAAAAAAAATTAATAAACAAATATTATAGCTGCTTTTGTAGGCAGTTTAGATTTAACTAGTTTTAAGCGAGTGACTACAGCATATAATTACAATTACCTATTGATAGAAAATAAATTAAGGGTAAAAGATAAAAAATATAATTAAAAAAAAAAAACGATGAAAAAAGAAAAAACAAAAAATAGGTTCTATAGATTTCTTCATTCTTAAGAATATATGATAATTATTACGATAAGGTTATACCTAGGTATGTTATAAGAAAAGAAAAATGAACGCTTGTCGTCGCACGATTCGTATTCTGATTTTACAAAAGCAAATATAACTGTTTGTTGAAATTAATTTCTCATCAATGAAATTAGAGGTATATTACCACAGGGTATTTTTATTATTCATAAGAGAATAATAATGATGATAAAAAGTACAATACAACAAAAGAAGAAGAAAAAAAAACAGACTAGCTTCGTTTATTTAGGTAAACATTATTTCTATAAATGTATTGTTTGTTTTTCAAATAATATTAGTGTAGTAAAATCAGAGTATGAGGCGTGTGTATCGACAACAAAAAACGGAAGTAAAAAAAAAAAATTTTGATTGTATAAATATAAATACCTAATATAACCTTATTCTACTCACCACTGCTAATCTTTAATAATTAATAATAAGGGCTCATATTATAAACGGGGTGGGGATAATGTTGGTGCGAAACCAAAAGAGAAGAGCGAAAAAAAAAAGTAATAAAATGAAATAAACGAATAAATAACGATTTAGAAAAAATATAAAAATAAAAAAAAAATGTATAAATAAAAACGAAAAAAAATAATTAACTTACACATATTAAACGTATATAAAATAGTTTTACTGAATAGATACAATATCGTAGTTGTGCATAATCTGACAAAGAAAAAAAAAACAGAAAAAGAATAAAAAATCAATAAAAAAAAATCTATATACAAAACAAATACCGATACTCTCTTAATGTGACATAATACGACCGTAAGGATTTTCATGTTCTTTATTAGTTGACTTTTTCTTTCTCCTGTATCGGAACAAAGAATTTATTCTACTTTTCCTTCTTTGAATTTTAAGGGGCGGTATATATATACACTTTAAAATTTCGAAAATAACTTTTCAGATTTTCAAATGGTTATTGAACGCCATTAGCAACAAATTCCTTTCTGTCTTTCATTATACATATTTTCAAAATGGATGGAGACGTTTTTTAACAACCTATTTCTACTACAGTTCATAGTGTCCATCTTCTTGAAAAACCTAGAACTCATGGAATTCTCAGGGAATTTTGGACACCCTGAAAATGCAAAATACAAAATTCAAAATCACGGTGTCCATCTCCTTGAAAAGGCTGGGGTCCTGGAATTCTCAGGGAATTGTAGGCCCTAGTAGACACGCTGTTTCTGTGGTTTTGCCTTTTTTTTGTGTAAAATTTCAAGAAACAAACTTCCTTTGATTATCACGGGGTGATCGGTCAGACTGTTTATCAGTTTGATAAGATGTTTGGCTGTTTCCAAACAGTTGTTAAGGGATATGGAATAATATCGTGAAGCGTGTTTAAGCGCAAAAAAGTGTAATCTTCTCGCTGCATGGTTTGGAATAAGGTGGAGCTTGAAATAATAAATAGGCGTAAAGACATCTGGCGCGAGATGGAACGATCCCAGGTACGTCTGTAATATAATGTGTATAAACTCGTTGGGAGCTGGTTTAATGATCGCTTCAACTTCCGTTTCATATCTTTTCGCCTCCCTCTCTATTAAAACTATGATCTACGGAAATGGAAACAAATAAACCAGTTCACCGCAGTAATTTTGATTCGCGACTCCAAGTAGCTTCCACATAAACATACACGCGAAATTTATTGCAAAGAAAATTCTTAGATCGTGCCGTTAAATTTTTGGTCGAATACGCGGGGAAACGCCTCGTAACAAACTCGAGGCTTTGAGTAAATAAATATTGAGCTGTAAAGTATAAAGTTAAGACTTGAAATAGTAGCAGCGGGGCGTGTGGCTCCTGGTATCTGTTCGTGTTGGTGATTTCGTGTTTTACGGTTATGACTCGCGCCCAAAACACATGGCCACATGCCCCGATGCGCGGTGCAGTTCCGGTCCATGGATCTACGTTTCGTAGTTTTCTATCCTTTCTGTATCACTCTCGTATCCTCTTATCTCAATTTTCAAAGCATCGTTCACTCCCTCGAAATTAAATTTCCTTCCGTTCTTACGCATCACAGATGGAATAGTTTCAATTCTATTCCTCAAAAAGTTCATTTGTCAGGAGCTTTCATCTTCATTTCCTTTCGAGAACCGTTGACCCGATAGAAATTTTATACAACGAGCTTTTTGAAAAATTTAAACATCGAGAGACGTTTCAAATTTTTCAATCCCCAAAAGATTCAAGTTTTGGAGTCAAAAGTCGATGTCGACCCCGACTCGCTTCTAATTGGGTGATAGAGCTTTGAAATAAGAGGCTGAGAGCTGTGCGTGGCTCATTAATCGACGAGGGTTATTAAGAGCGGATCTTAAAAGGTTATTAATTAGGATAGATAAATTATTGATAAAAGTTTATTGCCCACAAAATGAGCTACATAGATATACAAATATACATATTCACGTGTAGGCGGTTTATTTCTATTACTCTCTACGGTACTTTTATGCTTATGGTATACATGTATATAATTTGTCATGTGAGTCTGTTTTTATTAATCGTTTATCATTAATTTCAATGACAGAAGTTGACGTTTATCTGTATGATAAGAATGGATGTTGCGCAGTGTAAAAATGTTTTACTCATTTTTCTTTCTTTAGTTGAATGTATTTTTATTCAATATTATTATATTTTCTTAACTTCATATCATATATGTATAACGTAAAGTCTATAATCCATTACCGGATTCGTCCAAAAAGAAGACCGAGGAAGGATATCGATCAAATATGCCGAGTGGAAAATTACAATACGATTTTAAACGTGGACAAATTCTGATTGCGGGGATAACTGTCTTCGATTCGTGGAGCCCTAGACCTTCTGAAAGAGGGCGCGAAGCTCCCGTCCCAATCGTGGAGAAGGCATGAAGGGCAGACGACGCCCAAGACGTGGTGCAAAAGGTGGAGAACGCTGCTCAATATCGTCGGGACTTCCGCCCTGGCTTCCGGTCAACAAACTGTACCCGTAATCCTCGCCCGATTCTCTTCCCAATCTCGGAGTGAATACCTGAAGGGCGTGTCGCTTTCCTCCTGAAATAATATCATCGATGGGAATATAATTTATATACAGGGTGAATTCCTGAGATGAGCTTCCAAATATCTGAAAGCTTGTCTCTCGATTGTAGCCAACTTCAGGCTCTGATGCATCGTTGGAAATTCACCCTGTATATTTAAATTGAGGGAAACAGATTCAGGTTCAATTTTACTCGTACCTGCAGGAATCGAGACCAGAGCCCACGGCGCCCCGTTGATAACGTCGGCGATCGCGTTCGTCTCTTCTGTATCAATTTCGAATTTTTCGTCGGATCTACGTTTGCGGCCAAGACGCGGTCCGAACCACATCGAACCTGCTACTCCGTTCATTGGACTACGTTTCGCGCAACTAGATCCTGAACACATGTTAGCATCTTCGGATATACGACCGCCGTTAAATTCGGACTCTCTCGTGTCTAGAAAATTGGAATTTTTTACAGTTTTAGCATCCGGAACGTCAACAATGACCGGAAAACGATGAATTAATTTTCGAATCAGTAAAAGTCCTTCGCTGAGGATTTGTATCAGAGAATCTCCTCGGATCGATACCGACTGCAAGCTTTTGGAGGCATGATGACGAGAATATTGAGGAAGTAATGAGAAATGATGGAAATATTGAGGGGACCGGTACAGCGTGATTCAACAAATTCTCCATACTCCAAAAATCATTAATATCTTATCCAAAGTTCGTCATACATCGAAAAATTGACTTTTTAAAAAATCACTTATCGTAAGGTTTCAGGCACACGGTCAATCCGATCATGTCCCTTGACGTCTCATTTTCTTCGGAGAGCAATTCTTCATCGTGTGAATGAGGAAAATTGAAAAAAAAAAAAAAATTGGACCAAGTTATCAGCAAAAGAGTGACCAGATTGTCGCTAAATTTTGATAACTGACCATAACTTATCACGGGATTTTTTTTCTCAGTTTCCCTCATTCATATGGTGAAGAATTGCCCTCCGAAGAAAATGAGACATAATCGGATCAAGCGTGTGTCTGAAACCTTACGACAAGTGATTTTTAAGAAAGTCAATTTTCGATGTGTAATGAACTTTGGATAAGATATCGATGATCTTTGTGGTTTTATGATCGACCTACCATATTCCGCAGTGACGCAGGTGACGAGTAGAGCGAAGCTTGTGAAGACACAGAAGTATTTGGTGTAAAGGATCATGGTGTGGACTGGATTGAAACTCTGAGTCGAGTGGTGTTCGGTCATACGAAATCCTGAGGTTATATAGGAGGCGAGGATCCCACGGGGAGGATATCGAATGGGTTTGTACGGGGGTAGAAAAACCACCCCGCTGATACTCTGACGACAATACCCTTTCCCCTAGATTTACAATCTCTGAGCCCCCATGGTAATTTGTCTTCATTTTATCGGGACGCTGCGTCGCCAATACGGAATTAGACACAACGTGGAACGTTTGAATGAAACAGGTTCGAATACCTATAAGAACCGCGTACTAAAATCGAAGGGATTCTTGTCTCTGTTGAAAGAAAATTGATTCGATTTTCTAGCTCTCGAGGAAATCTGGACAAACCAGGAAATGTCAGAGAATTCGGGCTCAGGTCCTGGAATGTTTCAATTTTTTTCACCTACAGCTTGTGTAATTTTCGAAAATTTATCAAATATCGCGATCATCCTGAAGTTACCTCAATTTATTTGAATTGGAATGTTTATTGGTACGTTCGAAAATTGATGAAATTTGACAATTTTCGCATTTCAATTAAATTAAGACTGCTTACGCTTGAATTTTTCTATTCAAAATTTATTTCCTAGTTTGATCCTTGGAACGTCATATGAATACGTTTTCATCGAAAAATTGTATCCAAAAATAGTCGACTTTGAATTAAAAATCGAACAATCCTTTTATCATCGTTAATGCGGAAACGCAATAATTGATCAACGTTTGATAATTGAGTTTATGTAGAATAAAATTACAAGAAAAATTGCAAATTTTATTTTCTAACGAAAAATTTGGTGGTTCCAATTTTAAAGAATTCGCATTCGAAAATCATATTACTTGATTTAATAGGTTAAAAATTTTGCTGAATAATTGAAATTTTCAACTGAAAACCCGGGAAACAAATGAAAAATCAATCAAGGGTTGGGGGTGGATCATAATTTTCCTAAATCTAATAAGAATCTTCAAATTTCGTCATTTTTATGTAAAATAGGTTGACTGAAATCGTAAAGATTATGTAATCGGGGCGAAAACAGTTCATTCGACACTTGCGTCGTGGGTTTCTCGTATCTCTACCCCATACGGCGTAACGAATGAAGACTCTGGCGACGTGTTGGATTATGGGTAACGGTTTTACCGACGATCAGTCCCGGGTTAAACTTGTCAATTATCCAATTCAATTTGGGAATCAACCCATCAACCCCCTTCGGCTATAAATACCCTTCTCGAAAATCAACGTTTGACCATTCGCAATCGAACTTTCGTACGAGTAGGAGGCAGCTTCCCATTTTCAACGTGAGATGAGGGGACGGAAAAAATGTCTAGTTTTTGTAAAGAAAAAAATGATCAATAGTCTCGATTTCGTGGGATCATTTATGCAGCAGCTCGGCTTCTGAATCTCGTTACTTTAATTCGTGGGCGTATCTCCGATGGTTAGACGACACGTTGCGAGTGAAATAAATGGAGACAAACGCTTTTACCAATTACGGAATGATTTTATAATATACTGCGTACTCCGAGAGGCTTCTTTGGCTTAGATTCTTACACTCCGTGTGTGACTATACCTCTCAGGGATTCTCGGTCGCGTTCAAAGGACTCTTAAGACATTGCGGTAACGCCCGGTCATGAAAAACTACCCCTAATTACGCGAGCAATTAAAATAACAGCGACGTATCGGGGGATGAGGGGTCGTGGTAACCCGACGACAGACAAAAACGTTACTTCTTTATCTAATAATAGCGTGCCTCGCATAGTGTCGCCCGTTAGGAATGCAGATTTATACTCAAAGTTCAGGGTGCTCGAGGGATTAGACTTCGTCAGGGTATCTCTGCGTTAACGAGAAAGGATTCTTCCACCTCGTCTTGGCTCGCGATATTCGATCAGAGAAATTGAAAATACAAAATTGACTCTTTGATCGCGTAGGTTTTATTTCACGTTGAGTTAAGACGAACAGTTATACACGATATAAAAATAATTAACAACAATCTTATCTTATCCATTAGGGAAAAGAAATAAATTAATTCTATCTACTTCGAATACATACATTCATACATATGTATAAATACTCTGGATGTGAGAATATTCACGTCAATAACACAAGTTTTATTTTTTTTTTATACATGTGTAATACTTCACTTTTCGAGAATAAAGTGACAATGCCATTTTATTAAGTACGGTGCAAGATTTTGCCTCTTCTATTTTAATTCAATACGTCAAATGTTTATATCATTTGGGACAATCACTAGACGACTTTGAGGCCAATTTATTACTTTGAGATACCGAATTCACCAGACACCGGTAATTGATGTCTCGTTTCGAAAAATAAAACAACGAAAATAAAAGAAACACACGTACGCTCGGTATCAGGTATCCATTCACATAAATTTTCCCTCATCTAACACAGTCGTCTTGCAGTAAATAATTCGTTTAGAACAAATCTACTCGAAATTCTAAGAGACTCGTTACCTGCTTATGTCCTCCGAGTCTAATTACGCTACTCATTATTTTCTTCGAATTTTCAATCAAGTCTGTTAGACTAAATTCTGTCATATCCCGACCTGCTGTCTTCGCCAATACCAAGTACGAAAGCCTCATGCTTTTCGGACCTCTCTTGATAATGCCGCAAGTGCTATAGCCCCGGTGGTTGTTCTTGCTTCAACTCCAAAGCCCAGACATGCTGAGGCCATCCGGTTCTTCCTTTTGTCCTTCTTCTTTCATCCACAGGATCTTGGGGCATAGATTCGTGGCTATGATCGACCTGCAATCAGAGCTTCCGGTGAGTGACGCGTCGAGTGAAAAAAGACCCAGCATGTTTTCTTCTTTTTGCCCCGTTGAAATACGTGACGCGGATCAAGTGGGTCTCAAACTTTGGTAATCAGTCGACTTACGATTAGAAGACTTTACCGTACGAAATTGAAGAAGGGTTATTCGTGGTGTAGTTAATTTTCTCCGAAATTAAAATTGAAAATAAAAGGTCATAATGTACGTCGACTTTGTGTAGATGAAAAACTACGCTTCGAGTGGAGATTTTTGTTGGTTGAAACGTGCATGAGATTCATCGCTGAAATAATATGTTGTAGGTACCAGAGATATGAGGCTAGTAATAAAGACGCCATATGCATTGAGTGGTTTTTCACTGAGATCTGAGTGCGCGCGACTTCAATACTTATCAAAGCAAACACAAACGGGTTGGTTCATACTTTTTTTTCTTTTCTTCCATAGCTATAACGTATTTGGAAGTAAGTGTCGACGAGCTTCTCTTGCAGCAACGACAAATCGAGCCAGCTGCTTTCGTTCGCCTCGTATATGTACATAATGCGTTCCCACGTTAAAAACTTGACTTATTATATATATATATATATATATACATATATATACATGTCCCTCTCCGTCTGTCTCTCGCTTTCTTTCTGATACAGGGAGATTATGATATTGAATGGTGGCCACTGGTTAGGGAAAACCAGGAAGTCAGGGAAAAGAAAAGATTTTTTTCTTCCTCGTCCGGAAATCTTAATCAATGCAAAAGTATTCTGTCACCATTGTTTCACAATCAGAGCATTATTCATCACATACTTGAATAACGACTATAATGCGTCCGAATTTCAGTCAGAGAAAAATGATAATTTGGGATTTTTTCTACTCTTTATAGTGGCCATCATGTATTGATGAAAATGACGAAACCACCCACGCTGCGAATGTCCGCGAAATAAATAGGCAGGTATTATACTCGTATAGGAAGCAGACGTGAAATGATACTTCCGTTGCACGGTGGCCTCTAACGACGTTTTAAGAGCATTGCTGGAACCGCGTCTATATACCTTATTTAACAACTCTAAATGACTGTACCGAATGATCAACGTTATTATATCGAGCTGTCAGCAGACTGGCTACCGCTGCCGTGTTTTTATAGCCCGATGGGCGTATGTTGTGGTATTCAACCATAATCTGTACCTAGTTTACAAAAGCGTATAAATACGGTGGATAAAGCTTGCAGCTCAATTCTAGTAATTGAAATCGACTTCAATTCCACCGTTCAATCTTGACCCGCGGAGCAATCACAGTAATTATTCGATTATATCGGAGAAACTATTCCATGAGAGTGTCGAGATCCGTAAACGATAAGAGGATAATTGGATTTGATTGTGAGACAAGATAAGAACGATTCTGGCTCCTCGTTTATCGCGACATATTGCGGATCCTGGGGAGACTGACGTGGGCAAAAGCTTTGTCCCGTCCTATCCCTCCCAGATCTTAGCGTTCATTGAATCAATCGCGTCGCCTCCACTTGACTTTGTTTATCATTACCATCATTTTCCATTTTCCCGCGGTTATTTATTACCATCGAACAATGACGAACTCACCCCAGTCTGTCTGGACCGTCTGCTTCCAGGGACGACTTCTGCCCTGAAGGTAGCCGGCGGTTCATCGCTGTCCAGTACCGCGGTCAGGTAGCTGATGTACGAACAGGCCAGCCTCAGAGTCTTTATTTTCGATAATTTGGTATCAGCCGGTACGTTTGGGATGCAATCTCTGAGGTCGGCGAAGGCGTTGTTGATGCTCTGAGTCCGTCGTCGCTCTTTCTTGTTCGCCGTGTTTCTCCTCTTCACCGGTCTCACACCGGTACCAATCACGAAAGACGAGTTCTGCCCCATCGACGTTGAACAGGGTATGTAATCGTCGCGAATCTGACCATCCGATACCTGATCGTTGTACGATACTACTCTGTCGTAATGACCGAGTCCGTGCTGGTTCTGATAGGAATTATGGTGATAAACCGCTGGGGGATCCGCTATACCGAGCTCCTCCAGGCACGGCGGGGTGCTCGAAATCCTGGGGCTAACGGACCCCGAACTACCCCCGGAAATCCCCGTGGTGTCCATCGGACTCCAGTAGGAACTGTCGGGCACCGTGCAGTCCATGTTGGCCCCTGAACTTCCACCTGCAATCGAGTACCAGGTGATCCGTGGTTTTGCTAACTTAAACTGACAATTAGCGAAGAGGTGGATGACCGCATTTTGGGGTACAATCTTTTTCTTCAACGTCCCGAGGTGTAACGGTTCCGGAGGTTAACTTGCGACTGGGATGGTAGGGTATCGTGCGAAGATAGGTGGTATAGGATGAACGCGAACGCAAGTTGATGAAGATTGGTGAGGATGAGTACAGGAGAACTTCGTATGGCCTAAGAATAACGCAACGAAGGTGCTGGAATATCTAGCCTGTTTATACCCACTACCCTGTAAGCGAGGAAACGATAGGTGTTCTGGGCTACGTCACTCCAAGAGTTTACAAAGCGGAAACGCCGCCAGGCTTCCACAGTTCTAGTTGTTCAACACCCATCGAGTCCCCTTCAGACGCGTGCCCACCGTGCAACGACTACAATTCGTTTATCTATTTTTTCATCGGTTCAACGTCAAACTTCCTTCTTGAATCATGGAATCTTCTATCGATGACCGGATCAGACCGACCACTAGGAGCAGGAGCAGAAAGCCTTGCAAGATGCCAATGTGATGTCAGCAACACTTTTTTATGGACAGTGTGCTGCTATGTTCAGCCTGATCGAAGAGCTTGCACAATAGCACAATGTCAGCATCTGATTCGTGAACGGTTTGCAAACTTTTCAGTAACTTTCACGAAAGCGCAATAACTGCACCATATTTGAGCATTGAAAATGCTTCTAGTTTCGAGGTAATAGTAAAGTCTACGGGATCAACTGTTCAAATGCAACGAAAATGCGTCACGGAAGTGACGGCAATGAGGATGGCAAAAGATTATGGATGGTCGCTATGTCAGATTGTGACCGATCAATACTCCTTTGAATAGAGTGAATTCATCAAATCAATGGATGAACGAAAACGTAACGTCTGCAGAACGAATTGCTCAAAGAACGAGAAAATCGATGACACTTTCAATTCCTCCAGAGGCTTGCGTCATAATACACGCAAGTACTAAGTACTCTGGGATTTGAACTATCAAAGACGCAAGATGATGAAGATGTTCATTCTCAAATCATGTGCTTTTCTACCGACGGTATGATGCCACAAATGACCAGATCAGAACGACCACAAGTTTGATTGCTCGCAATATCGCTCGCATCTTGAGCTATGAGCTTGCACAATGTCAGCATCAGATTCTTGAATCGCAATCAAAATCATTGACTCACCTTGTCGAGATAGAGGGTTGTAGTTCTGTTGATAGCATTGATTGTGGTTGTAGTAATCTGTCTGGTGAACATATCCGTCCAGTAAAGCAGCCATTTTCAGTTGTTTCTTCGCTGAAGAAGATCGATCAATTATCCTGAGACTGAAAGTGTTGCATTTGTAGCCTGACCGCAGAACTTGACAGAATATTAGCACGGCACGGTCGTTAGTGTATCGTCGGCACTGTCGTGTCTTGGTATTATTTTTCTTTTTTACGCGTCAGTTTAAACTAATGGATTCGCGCATATTTTGACGCTCGGTGTTTTGGCACCTTGCCCGACGACCCTGTCGCACCCCTGACACACTGGCACGGTGGCAATGTTTGAAGAAAATTAACGATACTTTAACGATTCAACGATTTTTAACCGGGGAATGACTAATGGGATGGTGCTTACAACCCATCTGGATGACTTTCGAGTGACAACCATGAGTAGAGGTGCCACCGCGGGGTGCAACCGACATCGAGGTGCTCTACGCGACTCGTGATCCAATCCTCCTTGTCCGCACGCGCCCACAAGCTCCGCCTTTTCCTTTATATTCCTCCATATCCATCGCGGCTTTTATCCCCCTCTCTTCATCGTTACTTTATAGGATTAATTCTGTCTCTCTCTCTCTATACAGTCTCTCTTTGTCTCTGCACTCGATATCTCATGCGATAAGTAACGCGCCATCGCTCGAGAAGATCGTTTCTTCGATGTACATTAATACCTACTGTAGAATATTGAAGAGAAACTTTGAGTAAATGAAGAAACCACATCCACGAGACCCCCAGACGTCTCTAACGTATCTTTGGCACCAAAAGTCACATTACTCATTATAGCTGGCGACGCTGAGTTGTCGCATTAGGGTCAAATTTCTGCACATACTGAGGATCTGAACGCTCTGCCTATGTGTAGGTCAGTTTTTGACCATCCGGGTCAACCGTGAATAGGGAAGAGCCACAAAAGGCTGACCAACTGAGAGGAAATATACACGTTTCCGTCAGTGACAAATAGCCAATCTTTACGGTATTCTGACTCCCCAAAGGGGATCGGTGTCAGTTCGGTAATTGCTCGTGTAAACTTTCCAGCCTCCCTGAAAAACGGGGACTCATCATCATCGAATAACGTGTCTCTGTTCGAAAATAGATCGTTTGATCCAACGACAGACGTTCACACGGTATCATGCAGCGTAGTATAGACACTTTGAAGTTCTATAAACTAATTTAGACATTAATTAGAGTGTCGATATCGCACAATTAGTAACGTGCAATCACACTTTGTGTTTCAATTAAAGAAGCAACGATGTGTCATAATCTCGCGTACGATATGTGATACTTGTGAGTAGGTGTATGTTTGAAATATTTAGATTGGTAAGGGCCGCTATCGACGACGCTATGAAAGCTATACGTCAAATATTTACTCTTTAGTCGGTCCAACCTTAATTTTTTTCCTTTCTCGCAGTGTTATTCGGATGTCTACCGTTCTTTTTAACCAGGGCTCTTCGAATACAGCTAAAAAATCAAATCAAAGGAAAGATCGAAAGCTCTTCGCGATTGTCTCTTCACGCTGGTACACAGTACCCGACGGTTTTCGGTTACGTCGGAACACTGGCGCCAGTCTATGCGCCACTGGAGACGGGATGGAGTCTGAGGAAGAGGACAAGTGTCTTGTTGCAGTTCAAATTTAACGATAATCGAACATTTTTATGCAGAGAGAGATGTTACACCAGTCGAGCTAAGGAGTTCTTTTTTACTCCTCGTCTTTTATTTCTAATCTGAAAACAATGGGCTAACTGTGATGCTTATGACGATGTTTAGTGAAATTACGTAAGGAGGTTTGGGTTACAGAAAATTGAACGGAATATAAATAACTAATTTACTTTTATTCGTCTTAATAGTTAAAGTATTTCTGTTGGTTGTTTTTTTTTTTTTTTTACAAAATTTTTACAAACATGAATATATCTCGTTCAACAAAAAAGAAAAAGAAATCACATTCTTAAATCTATATTGAAACGATAGTAATACTCTTTGGTAGGTAGAAATATGTCTAACTAATGATTTGAGTCTATATAATATTTACACTTATACACTGGTAATATACAATCGTCATTATTTACAAATACAAAGAACATCTTCATCGAGTCTCGTAAGCCTTCGGTATCTAGGCCTGAGGTTCTTGCTTCAATTCCAAGGCCCACATGTGCTGCGGCCATCCAGTTCGACCCTTTCCTTTCGATCCTTCTTCTTGAACGGACGATGTACTCTGGCCGGAAGTCTCGATCTGTAAAAATGATAGAAAAACGGGGTCTTTAGATACACAGAAGAAGAAGGTATAATCGCGCGGACCCCAAGACCAGCGGTATGGGTGGGCGAAATCACAACTTGATGTCCATCAATGAGTCTAAGAATCACGGAAACGGTCTGACCAGGTTAGGAACACGGAAGCTAATAGCTTCCTCGGGACCTCCGACCGCGAAACTATAAACCGCAAAATTTGTTAGAGTTATTCCCTAAACTCTGTAATTTTCTACACTAACCGCAAAAATTTATTTCACCGCACAAGAAGATCATGGATTTGTGGAGAGGATAGAATCCTCATTTTTTTTCTTCTTCCGAAGAAGTAAATTACGCGGAAATATATCAGCCGCGTTATTGAATACCGTTCATTAGCTACTGTGTATGAAAACGTGAAGCTCGGCGAATGGAATGACATAGAAGAAACAAAAAATCTAGGTCTTGGTCGCGTACAGTTCGTGAAATAGTTCCTTTCGTACAGAAGCAACCAACTAATTATAGTATAATGCGTTTTTAAGCTTCGCTTCATATCGGTATAAAATGAACCTTAGTATATCAGACCCCGCGTGCCGCACGAAACCGCTTGAGTCAGCTTTGTGTTTACTTTGAGTCAGTGTACGCTAGCCTAGCTGCTTTATTAAGTTGTTATAAACAGTGAAAAAAAAGCAAGAGGCCAACACTCCGGCAGAGATTTCGAGCAAAGTGTTAACCTCTTCTTGAACTCTTCAGGGACTTTAATATTCATCGCCGGTTATTAGAATCCGATCGCGTACCGATGATCAGATGATGCAGATTTTTATAGTCGAGCCGTATATCCGTCTGGACAATTAAGAAACGGTCACGTATATTTTTAATCAATCCATTGTACACAAAGCTCTGACGTGAGGCCATTTATTATTCCCACTATCTCTCAATATTTACGTGTACACGCTTTTAGCTCGATATAAATCAGCTAACCGAGAACGTGATTCGCGAATTCTGATCAACAGACTATTTTGGACGGATTTTAGAGGCTAACCAAATTTTTTAGTATTGAAGAAAAATTGATAATTATCGTTTGCTTGCAATCGGTTTAATGAATTATCAACCTCTTTATAATGTTATCTCTTTTTCTAAGTCTAGTGTAATCCCTCGTCACTTTGGCTCCGAAATTGTGTATCAGGGATCTTGCCAGACTAGAAAAAGCTCTATGTGCGACCCAACAAGCAATGAATACGGTATAACGATGATTTTTCATTTTCTAACGTTCTTTGATTCGGTCTCTGATCTTTCAAACGATGTCAATCTTCGAGTTTTCAGTTCTCATCGCGTGCTTTTTCATTCTTATAAGAGTAATAATCCGTCTACATCTAATGGATACAAGACTGTGTCTAATTCATGTTTGTAAACCGAAAGATTGACGCTAAATGGAAGATACTTCGTTCTCCGAGTTAATTAATAATCACACTAAATTTATGTAAGCACTGAGATACGGTCTTGTTGAAATCGGGAAAAGGGCTAAATGGCCTTTCAGAAGTGGCAACGAGTCGAGTGCCAATGAGTACGTCGTAAAAAACGGAGACAAAAATCGCCTGACTCTGGACTGAAACGAGAAACTTTTTAGAGACAAAAAATGAACTTGGACTCACCGTATTTTGCTGAGACTTGTTACGTCTGCCACTGGACAAAATTTCAGCCCTAAAAGTCTGGGGTTCCTCTCCCTCGTCGCTGTCAAGAACCGCCATCAAGTACCCAATGTACGAAGCCGCGAGCCTCAGAGTCTTTATCTTTGATAATTTCGTGTCCGCTGGTACATTAGGTATGCAGTCTCTGAGGTCCGCGAAGGCGTTGTTTATGCTCTGAGTGCGTCTCCGCTCTTTTTTATTGGCCGTATTCCTCCGTTTCGGTCTCACTATCATCCCGTCGCGGAGGTGCTGGAGCGGATCTGACTGCAAACTGCCACTAGCGAAATCGTTTTGCCTCACTTCCGGTTGGTTCGAGTACATCAATTGAACGGGATAGGACTGACCGCTGGTCATCTGGTGCGCATTGTACTGGTGATTCGTCGAGTATTGAGACGAGTGCGATGACGGTGAATAATGAGAATCCGGTACACCGATTTCTTCGATCAACGGAGGCGTCGATGCCGCTGGACTTCCAGCGCCGGAACTACCGCCGGATATACCAGAGTCCGCTGCCGGCCAATATGCGGAATGTACTTCCACCGGGTCGGGGACACCCGCTGGACCTGGAAAAAAATATTCAAAGTCAAAATTACCTTCATCGATTCATACTTTTTTTCTCTTCACTGGAGTTAATATTATAGTCTTTTATAAGGAAGAGAATGTTGGACAGCAGATTCGATCTCATTGACGTTTAACGGGTAAAAAAAGCTCGTTTGGAGTATATTCAGCAAAATCGTAATTTTATGGTCAAAACTCACCGTAAGGCATTTGTGTCATGTAGTTGTAGGGTTGATGCCATTGCGGATAGTATTCAGCCTGAGCTTCGTAGCCTCCCAACATTTTATCTCGTCACTGTGTTAATTAGACGATATCGAAAATTAACCAGTGTATAAATTTCTATGAATATCGAAGCACAATTTTTTCTGTTTATTTGTATTTTGCATAAAAATGAACAACAAAGTTTCACAATATCGAAAAAAAAAATGGACCCGATTAACGTCACAATGATTTTTCTCCTTTCGATGAAACAGACCGGATTTTTATCTCAAAGACGCGTGCGCGCGGTTTAGGATGTGGTCGGAATGATACTGATGTTAGAATCGAGGATTAACATCTCCGTTGCTCACCCAGTGTTTCTACGAGCCCTCGGAGACGACAGTGTGGGTGGAACTGAAACAAGCTCCGCCTTTGAAGGCGGGTTCCCTAGTCTCCTACGCGGACGACGTCCCGACGCCAAACGTCGACGTTTTATCGGATCAACGATTCAATTAGTAGATTGAATTATTTCGGTCCCCGAGGCGAGGCCATATTGTTCCGTTCTCTAGTCGATCATTGTAATTGAGAAAACTTTGTGATTCCACGAAGCCGACCATCATCCACGCAGGAAAATATTAGGGGCCTGATCGAGGATTTAAAGCTTCAACCGATGAAGCCTGGTCAAAGAATTCTACTTGGGAACCCCAGTCAGGCCCCATCAGGGAATTCTGTTCAGCTAGCCAGGCTAGAGCCTTGCCAGCGCCCTGCTAGCACTTGAGAAGGCCACATTTCACATGAATTACGGTTATTCCCTACTCGATGATGGACCATGGACTGGACCTGGCCATGAAAATGAAAAAAAATTGCTAACTAAGATTTACTTCGAAGTTAGGGTAGCCCTGAATTTCCCCCCAAGATTTTTCTGCACGGGAGCTACTTCGATTGGTCTCATGTACCTGTCCCGTGATAATTTTTTGGTAGAAACGAATTAGGATCGCGAGATGAGTAACGTGAGATATCCTTTTGAGTGGCTAGCAAACAAACCTGCAGGGAACGATATTACAAATTTGTTCAAATTAACCCGAAACAGAAAAAGAAACAGGACGAGAATCCGTAGTGTCACGTGTTTTCTCTTGGGGTTTGAAAAAGTGTGTAAAAAAGTGTTGAAAAGGAACAAAAAAAAGAAGTGAAAGTCGAAAGCCGACAAAGCGTAACCGGCAAACGGTAGCATCTATAATAGATACATAAAAAATAGAAAACAAGCACATCCCGTATCGTAGGTAGAACTCAACTCCATCCCCTCGGGGAATTTTGTTTCTCGACTTTGAACCTGTTCGCATAAATATGATCTTATAACTCTTCGAGGATGTGAGATCGAATTTTGAAAGAAAATCAATCGCGGAGCACCGTTCAAGAGCGAAATAATGTCGAGGATAAATTAGATTATACGCGGTCTCAGACAGGGAATAGCAATTAACGAATGTGGAGTAATGAATATAAAGACAATTAGCGATAAGATGAGGGAGATTGAAACGTAGGGTCTGGTTTTCGGGCGAGACATTTCACAGACCCAGAGCCCATCATCTGACAGAAATAATCGGCAATAAATGGGCTAGAGAATAGTTCTGAAACACAAATCAACCTCCCGAGTCCGGGGTGAGAAATTTTTTCTTTTGTTTTTTTTTTCTTCACACAATTTTTATTCTCAGGGTGGTCGCAGAATGCAATGAACAAAAAAAACTCCCCTGCACCATGGCGCCAACGTCTGAATTCCATTCAAAGTTTCTCTCGCATGGAACAATATTTGACAAAAAAAAAAAAAAAAACTACCCTTACTACTCGAAATGATAAAAATTAGAGAAATAGGGGATGAATTTCTGTCAGGTTGTGAAAAACTTGGTGGCGCCTTGGAATCTCATGATTTTTTTTTTCAGAGACATTTCATTTCTCTGAGCGTTTGACCTTTCGGCAGATACGAGCGAAAGTGAAGTGGCTTTATGGACGCGGCAGGTACTCTAGGCGAAAGCTCTCCGGTGCGGTCCCATAATACGCATGTTATACACATATGAATATGGGTTAGGCTATCTCAACATCGCGAGAAGGAGAGTCGCAGTGGTAGGAGAAAGGTGGAGCTATGCTAGGAGAGGATTTTTTTCTTTTTTAGAGAAACCCTACTAGCCTCCAGACGTGGAAAATTGGGGTGAGGGAAGGAGATGAGAGGCGAACGCCACTGTTATCAAAGAGGAAACCGCCGCCTCAGTCAATAAAGACGTTTTGAGGAGCAGCACACTTATGCTCACTAATTTTCACTCTTTGATCTTACCCTGGTGAAAATAATTTCTACGCCAAACTACGAAAAATACCGAAGCGTAAAAATGCGTAGAAAAACGAGGTTTTTCGTAATAATTCATAATTTTTCGTAATTTGTCGTAGTTGTTCGTAGTTTTGGAAGTAGAAAACTACGAATTTTCATGAACAATTACGAAAATCTACAGTTTTCCCACAACGGAATATCAGTTCTACGAGTATCTACGGGAATCTACGAAAATCTACAAACGGAATGAAGCTGAATGTTCTTGTCTTGATTTGTCGTAGTTTTTCGTAGTTTTGGCAGTGGAAAACTACGGATTTTCATGAACAATTACAAAAATCTACAGTTTCCCGACAACGGAATATCCCTAGTAAAAATAATTTTCACGTCAAACTACAAAAACTGTCAAATCGTAGAAATGTTCAGAAAATCGGAATTGTTTGCAATTTCTCGTAATTTTTCGTAGTCTTTCGTAGTTCCGGAAGTAGAAAACTACAAAATTTCATGATTAATTATGGAAATTTACATCTTTCAAGCAACAGAATATCTTTACTACAAATATCTACGAAAGTTTACGAAAATCTACGACCATGATCAACCCTAAAAAATTTTCGTAGATTTTACGGAATATGGTAGATAAGAATTGCACAAACTATGAATATCTACGAACATTTACAGAAATTTACGACTGAAATGTATGAGAATCTTTTTACGTAGATCGCAAGTATAAAACTACAAAAAATTACGATAATTTAGAATTTTCTACAACAAAAGTGAAAAGTCTAATTGCCGGAAGGATTTGATTAAACTTTGGCGATTGTTTGTTGAATAGTACGAATTTCTACGCAAAATTACTATAATGTATGATTTTCTACGAAAAGCTGGCAGAATATGAAGCTTAACGTGACAAAGCTTTTCAAATATTCAGTTGAAGTTCCATGTCAGTCACTAACTTCATGTTGCCAGAAAATGTCAAGTTCTGCAAGGAGATGAATTTGGGCGAGTTGAAGACCATACATCTGGGGATCACCGAGGTTAAGCAACATCGGACGCGGTCAGTACTTGGATGGGTGGCCCCTAAAAGTGAGCTAGGTTCAAATCCTTCTGGGGGTAAATTTTTTTTTTTTTTAATTTTAAATTCAATAATTCCATCAACGTTGAGTAGATTTTTTTCTAAAAATAGGTCGAATTACTATGAAATCGCTTCGTTTATTAAATTGCGGTACGGGTAGGATCCAGGTACAATCCCGAAACTGGCTTCTACAACTATCTACGAAAAAACTACGAGGAACTACGATAAACTATGAATACCTAGAAACGACAATTCATATAGACATCGAATTTCATTCTACAACTATCTACGAAAAACTACTACTCTGTACAAAATCTGGCGTAAAAATAAACTACGAAAAGTCCGAAATCCGATACTTTTTCGTAGATTCTTTTCGTAGTTTGGCGTAGAAATTATTTTCACCAGGGTACCGGTTACGTCTAACCGTGAAATAAGGTCTAACTCAAGTTTAACGCGGATTATTAGATTCCGATTTAATCATTCGGTGGTCCTATTCACTGTCCCGTTAGGGGGATGCAGCTATACTCGATTTTTATGTAGACTTTTCATATTTCTGGAAATTTGAGATGCGATTTTACATTCATCAATGGAATGGAAATGTTCCAAACTTGTGACAGTACTTGTAGCAAAAAAGACTTCGGATGTTCTTCCATTCGAGACGAGGGAGAAATAATTTGAGATTGGAATGTCACGTCAATTCTGAGGGTTGAAATAAGTCAGAATAATTCACTTAATTCAACGTAATTATCTTTTTGTTCAGCATAATTCAACTCAATTAAACTTCAATTCAATTTAATTGGGCTTCAATTCAACTTCAACTTGATTCAACTCAATTAAACTTTAATTCAATTTCAACTTCATTCGACTTAATTCAATTTAATTAGGCTTCAATTCAATTTCAACTTCATTCAACTTGATTCAACTTAATTAAACTTTTATTCAATTTCAACTTCCTTCAACTTGATTCAATTTAATTAAGTTTCAATTCAATTTCAACTTCATTCAACTTAATTCAACTTGATAAAACTTTTATTCAATTTCAACTTCGTTCAACTTGATTCAATTTAATTAAGCTTCAATTCAATTTCAATTTCAACTTCGTTCAACTTGATTCAATTTAATTAAGTTTCAATTCAATTTCAACTTCATTCAACTTAATTCAATTTAATTAGGCTTCAATTCAATTTCAACTTCATTCAACTTAATTCAACTTAATTAAACTTTTATTCAATTTCAACTTCGTTCAACTTGATTCAACTTAATTAAGTTTCAATTCAATTTCAACTTCATTCAACTTAATTCAACTTAATTAAACTTTTATTCAATTTCAACTTCGTTCAACTTGATTCAATTTAATTAAGCTTCAATTTAATTTCAATTTCAACTTCGTTCAACTTGATTCAATTTAATTAAGCTTCAATTTAATTTCAATTTCAACTTCGTTCAACTTGATTCAATTTAATTAGTTTTAATTCAATTTCAACTACATTCAACTTAATTCAATTTAGTGAAACAATTCATTTCAACTTCATTCAACAATTCAACTTGAATTAAACTTTTATTCAATTTCAACTACGTTCAGCGATTCAATTTATTAAGCTTCAATTAATTTCAACTTCAGCTTCGTTCAACTTTATTCAATTTAATTAAGCTTTAATTCAATTTCAATTTCAACTTCGTTCAACTTGATTCAATTTAATTAAGTTTTAATTCAATTTCAGCTTCATTCAACTTAATTCAATTTAATTAGGCTTCAATTCAATTTCAACTTCATTCAGCAATTCAACTTAATTAAACTTTTATTCAATTTCAACTTCATTCAACTTGATTCAACTTAATTAAGTTTCAATTCAATTTCAACTTCATTCAACTTAATTCAACTTAATTAAACTTTTATTCAATTTCAACTTCGTTCAACTTGATTCAATTTAATTAAGCTTCAATTTAATTTCAATTTCAACTTCGTTCAACTTGATTCAATTTAATTAAGCTTCAATTTAATTTCAATTTCAACTTCGTTCAACTTGATTCAATTTAATGAAGCTTCAATTCAATTTCAATTTCAACTTCGTTCAACTTGATTCAATTTAATTAAGTTTCAATTCAATTGCAACTTCATTCATTTTAATTCAATTTAATTAGGCTTCAATTGAATTTCAACTTCATTCAACTTAATTCAACTTAATTAAACTTTTATTCAATTTCAACGTCATTCGACTTAATTCAATTTAATGAAGCTTCAATACAATTTCAACGTCATTCAACTTAATTTCAATTCAAATTCAATTTAACTGCAATTCAACCTAATTCGACCTCATTCTTTTAGTTCGAATAATTCAATGGTTTTCCTATTAATTCCCGATAATTAATTTCAATTCGAGTAAATATCTTTTTTTTTGTTATTCATCGACTCGAATTATTTCAGCTGATTCTCTGTTAACTCAGTTAATTCTTATCAACTCAGGTGAGCTACGAATTAATTATTGGACTATTGACACGTGAATTCAACGAGTTGTTTCCCTCTCATCGTCAGTTGGAGACTGGATGTGAAATTGGACGTAGATCATGACCGAGAATTTCCAAGTTAACGTCAGAATCGAGTGGAAAAAAAATCCTTCGATACACGACGAAAAGCGTCAACTTTTTTACGATCCTTAAAGATCCCAGCTGAGGCTTGACGTGTTTTATATTTAAATTTTGGAGTGAAAGACGTCGCGTTCCCCGTTTCGATATGATCTCAGTGTTCTGGACCGGATGGCTCTGATCTAGCCTCTTTCGGAATGTGTGGCGGTGTCCTGGAGCCTTGATAACCTAGGTTCTATCTCGAGTCCCGTGGGGGGGAGGGGGTGGGGGAGGACTATATCTATTATGAAATAATCGCGATAACTAAGTGAACCAGGGGCCTGCTGGCCCTCCTGGTCCTGATGGCGATGTCGTTTCGTCTATAAGGGATGATGCAGGGTGACGTCGGGGCGCAGGTTGGACCGCGACGCAACCCAGACACACCGTGCGGTATCTGGACGTATGTTACGCTTTTCCTCGGGATATCGCCTATGGATTACTGTGGGAAAATTTCACTAGCGTTGAAATTTGCGTTTCATTTATTTCTCTTTTAGTTTCAATGCGGAATATTCGAGAATATTGAGACACGGCCCTGTTTGCGAGCTGATGACGCGAGGACGGCTTCCTTAAGTCCTTAGTAATTGATTATTTCCGTGCTTTAAAGTAGGCCACTTTTTTTTTTAACCCATGACAGTCTCTTGACTGTAAACAAAAACGTTCGTTGGTGACCTGGCCTCCGTCCACAGACAGCTTTTTGAATTTATTTATTTTTTCAGCCACGCGACACACCGTCACTCTCTTAATTCTCAACGCTTTCTACATACATTTTATACATATACACGTCCTTTAAACCGCCGAGCTCTTCGTAGATTTCATTCATGCTTTCTTGATAGTCGGCATTCTCAAAACGATCATGAATCGTTCGTCTCAGTCCTTTCTACTATCTTTTTATCAACCCCTTGGTTGTTACATTCAGGGTTAAACTGAGAATAGAATAAAAACAGACAAGACTCGTAAAATTTCTACTTCCTGTGGAAGTTTGTCGAGGAAATATGGGGAGGAAATTTGTACGTCGATGCTTCGGCTGTTTACAGTATGAACCCGGGCGTTTCATTGAAAAATTCAAATTTTTCACATTCATGAATGAAATCCAGTGGTCTATGAAGTAGTAAAAGTATGTTTGGGGCACGTTGGGGTATGAACGCGTGTGTATTGGATGCTTATAAAATAGAGGGGACACGTGTCCAGACAAGGTGTTTACGTTAGTGTCTCGAGAACTGAACGAGACCGAAACGCTAGTCTATGCAGCGTAGGCACAACGAGGAACAGAAGCCCAGCACACGCCACCCACGCCACCCAGGCAACCGCTGCACCTGCCATAAATGCTTCCTTCCTGTCGTTCCTTGCGTCCGCCCCTGTCACCCGCCGAAAAGAACCACAAAAGACATAACGACATACGTGACGTAGTCAAAGGGATGACCATTCAGACTTTTGTCAAAAATATCACACGTCAGACGACTCTCAAAGACGTCCTTTGGTCTCTTATAGTCGTCTTTGAGAATTATAGAAGTCAAAAAGTGGGACATTTGACGTCCATACGACGCCTTTTAGACAACTCTGAGTTCTGTGCTGTCTGAGTTTATCAATCTTCAGGCTTTTTACCCAAAAATAAAGAAGACAGGGTCCAGTCTAGGCGTTTATGACCTCTGCCTGCACTCGAACACATAGTTATCTGGTGTTATACAAATGTCGTATGGGAGTTTATGCGTTTTTGAGAAGGGCGCTTTTTAACGTGCCGTTTTCTGCACCCAGTAGAGATAAAAACGAAAAACTAGCAGTAAAACGACCTTTTCAATTCTGTTTTTTTTTTTCATTATGTTTTAATTGAATGTAAATTATCGAAACGAGCCGCGCGGGTCTAACTCGAAAAGTAAGTCGGAGGCCGTAGGGTTCGGATTCAGTTAGATCCGGAGTTCCATTAATACTTGGTAACGCAATAAACTATTTTTATATACGAGCAGGTTTGCACGCCTGCGCGTATCCAGCCTACTTCTTCGTGGTATATGATTTGATATCTCGTTCGAGAGCCACATGGCCCCACGATTTACTCCCTTGCTATACCCCACAACGTTTACAACGTACATTTTCCTCGAGTAGATTATAGAGAGCGAGAAAAGTGCCAAAAATTACTCACTCGAATTTAACGTTCTGAAAAACACTTTAGACTCGCTCGATATTATTTTCGTTATCATCGTTATCTATCTATTCTCATACACGAAATACTATCTAAACTCGTTTAATTATAGCAGTGTTAGTAAAAAAAATTTGTGGAAATGAAGTAAAAAGTAGCTTTGGAAAAGCTGTAATTTTACTCCAGGAACAATAAACACTAACCCTTTTTGTTCGGCCGGGTTTCATCTATTCGAAGCCACACAGTGGACCGTTGTTTAAGGAAAATCACCCCTGATCTGGGTTAATAAAATTTAAGACGTATTAGGTTTCACTCAGGGAGCCGACGGCTTAAATTCTCTCACCGAAGACGGTTCGTCGGTGTAAAGTAACCCGCCAAAGGTCGCCGAGCTTTTTACTCCGCAATATCACCTGCGGTTCTCCTAAAATCCCTGAAATTCCTGAATCAGAAGCTGAACGAGAGGTAGAAGTGGATCAAATTTGACTACAAATTGAATCAACCGAAGGGAACTGAAGTGCGAGTTTATCTCAGTTTTTCCCAGGGCGTAGCGCGCCCGCGCCAGTCAAGTGGCTTCTATGTATACTGGCAAAAAAAAAAAGAAAAGAAATACCACGACACCCAGTATACATGCGTGGAGAACAAGAGCTTGTTACTGAGAACGAGAATTCGATAATAAAGGAGATGGAGAGAATAAATGAGGTTTTAATAGAGGAAAGTTTAGATTTTTTATTTTTTTTTTCTCGACCGAAACCCGTAGCGATGGTCGACGACGACGTACCGCCCTCGAACTGATCCGGCCAAGTCCCTGATGGGCGGAACCCACGTCACGGTGATCTCGCTTACTCGAGAGTGTAATTTGAGATTGTGTTTTGTTTGCGGAGATCATATTCAATGCGATTGCCGCCAACCGACGATTTTACCTTGGCAGAAAAAAAAGTGGTGAAAACCGCGATGGTCTTGATGAAACTCTTGCCAGTTTTGCGAGTTCTCGATTTCACGATCGTTTAGAGTTCAAAATTTACCAGATTAAACGAGAATCTGACGAGTTTCTGATTTTGGACCAATATTCTGGATGTGTCGTTCGAGATTTTGTGAATCTGACTTCAAATTCGTGATCGGTGACTCAAAAAACATCCCGGAAGAAATTTCAAACCGAATCTTCCGTTCATCCGTTCTCAAGATATCATAATTTTTATTTTTGGTCATTAAAAATCTGATAATCAGTTCCAGATTTACAAAAGGCGCGTTAATCGAGATCAAATTCATCCAAATCTGGTCTCTCATTATCGGAAACAAAGTAAAATAAAAATGATCGGAAGTGGTTCTCCGGACCTGAAACCGTGCAGTAGATATCTAGTGGACACCGGAATTTTCATTTTTTGTGTGATTGCTATAAGGAACTTTCATTTTTGGGCCTGCAGGAATCGTTTGAATAAGAAGTCAAAGGTGCGTGGTAAAACTAGAGTAAACAAGGAAGCATGGATGAGAGTCTTGTCCTCTTTAAGCGGTCAATTCACCCTCTCGATAAATCTGTCAACAAAATTTTTAACGGCGTTCTTCTCCTTGTCTTCGGTATGGGAGAGCACCCAGAGCCGAAGCCCTTGGGGCACCATCGGGCATTCGCACACTTGACTCTTGCGGCACTCTTCGCGTCACTCAGTTTCCAAAATCCGGCCTTTTGGGTTTCCTCGAGGTTCTCTCTTAGCAGTGTCAAACTGCATGTGCTGGGACGTCCAGAGAGCGGTCTGGACCAGGAATTTTTAATGGCGCCAGGGTCCGATTTACGAGCTTTTTCCAGTTTGACATTTTCGTGGCATGGCGCTTCGGAACTTATTCCACAAAGCGGTGCGCGCGATACGCCTTGTTGAGGGAATCTTTCTTTTTCTTCTTCTTTTTCGAAACCTATGCATTTCTCTTTCCTACACTCCGCTTTCCGACTTGACCCTCATCTCACGTGGAACCACTTGAATGTATCGTTTCTCATCGTATCTCGTACCGCTTTCTTACGCACATACAGCTCCCTTGGTTCTTAGAGGGGGGTTACTTTTTCTACTAATCATTGCAAACACTCGGTGAGAAACGGGGCTGATAAAAACCCGTGACGTGGAACCTCAACGCGAATGGAAATAATGCCGTCATGCAAAATAACCGCAAACAAGTGAAACCCCCGCCGCATTTATGCACACGGAGGCGCGGAGCACCAGATTGATGAGTATGTGGGCCAGGCTTTGACACAAGCACGCGTAATTAAGCAAATGTGCTTTTCTGTGGGAAGAGTGACGGTTCAATTTCCCTAAAATACTCATCCCCGAGCCATTATTCGATTGGCGTATTTATTGCGCAAATTAAGGGTTACTCGAGGCCTGCGACCCAGATGCTTCGACACCCCGTCGAGCCCAACAAACGTATAGATTGTATTTACGGCCGGGACCAACATGTGCGGCAACCCCGTTTAGCCATTCTGCCCTGTCGAAGAAGAATAGACAAGAATAAAGGACGGAAAAACTGCGGGTATTATATCGACGGAAAGGCATCGATGTCAAAATTTCGCAGATACTGTCTTGAATACTATATCAGAAAGAACGAAGGGAGACTCGACTTCCCACATTTTCTGCGGTGCACAACATTTTGACGTGTAGATGAGTTCAAGTTATGTCGGAGGTCTCGTTGGCGCCGACCTCCCGAGGACCCCATCCGGGGTCAGCCGATTGTCAGTGTAATAGGTCGCCGATGGCAGACGCGTGGTCGAAGGGACTGTCACTTTGACCGTAATAAAGTGTAATCGGAGATACGGACAATGCAAGAGACAGCATCCCGTCTTTGAGTGACCAGGAACCCGAGCTGCAGTAATTTTTATGGACATGACTGCACGAACGTCCAAAGATTATTATTATTATTACCGTCTCAATATTTTCTGAAAATTGATTCTCCCTTAAAAAAAACTTTAAATGAAACAGACGTCTCTAAATATTTACAAAACTGAGAGATTGAAATTCTTGAGTGTAAAAAATTGGTCCTTGCCATTTTGAGTACTCGACAGCCAGAAGAGTAAACATCCCCTACGTCATGGTTGAGTGCGCGGTTATTGGAACGAGAAACGTTTTCTCGTCTCGTTTTCCAAGAATGAAAGACTTTCAACCAAATAGGAGCTTCTGATCAAGTCTTGATTTACGAGGCAGTGCAATACACTTGTGCGTAACTACCCCTACGGAACGTCACGCCTCGCAAGGTGCGACAGAACCCAGGGTGCGAAACCAGCCAACCTCGCCAATTCCCACGCAGTTATTCGTCGCTGGTTATAATTGCGGTACGGAACTCCCCCAGGAGTCGTGAGCACGCGGCCTACTACGGCCCTAGAGATACCTAACCGAACCTAAACGGCTCCATTAGCTGGTAACCCTCCACCCCTCGAAAAATGATTCGTTTTTTTCTCTCTTTACTCCTTGCCAGTGAATTTTGTGGCGATATTGCATATTTTAACTCGTCTATCTGTTTACGTAGGCTTCGGTTACCGAGGGACTTTCCTAACACCTCTTTGTCACTCTTAGTGCATTTGACGTGTCAGGGCGATATCGTTTCACGGTAGCTCACTTCGGTGTATCAGTAGGAGCTTATAGTTCAGAAGCTAAGAAACTATCCGGTAACAAAGCTGACTTTGTCCTATACGTGGAAGTAACCGATACTACCACTGAATACTTTTTGAGTACGTGAGAGATTTTGTAGTAGGATATGATTGGAAAGGACGAAAAGGTTTGACAGTTCTTTGACCGAGCCTCTCGACATTCGAAGAAGTCTTGAAACTAATCGTAAAAGGGTCAAGTCAGCACAAGGTTATTCGGTAGAGAAACAATTTTATTGAAATAAAAGAAACGCTCAACGTCTAGCTTACACATCAACAGAATATTAGTATATTAAAAACAGGACATATCTACCTAAGTCTACGTAATACTTCTATTTCTCTTTCACGCTATTCTCACTCTTTAAGCACTCTAAGGAC